>OY856415.1:3545000-4145000 GCA_963693085.1 Alisma plantago-aquatica
CCGTATGAGATGTTGACATTATCGTTGTGTGGGGACTTGGGGTGATTGTCACTATCGTGGTGACCTTTGTCGGAACCTCTGTGAGAAGGTCCCGCTACATTGCCTGGGTCCTCTCTGTCATCATGCTTATCACCAGAGGAGGTGTTATCTTTGTTTGAATCAGCAAATGAGTCAGAGTCGTCTTCTTCATCTTCATCTCCATCCTTGTCATCTGCAGCCTTATCTGCTTGCTTTTTACTTGTGGACGTTTTGCACCACCGATGAGTGGCTTGTAACTCATCGAAAGCCACTTGTAGATGCTCGTGTGTTTCGAGCAATGCATCATGGGATTCTTTGAGGTCGGTGTATCTGCCCTCGGCGGAGAGGAGACGTGTTGTAAGATTTGTAACTTGAGCACGTAATTGTTGGATTTCATCATTATTGGACTCCTCTTGGCGATTTTGAAGCTATGTGAGTGTGTTGTTTATGGTGTCCAAGCGCGTGCTCAGAACTTCTTGTTGTTGCTGGAGCTCGCGGAGAGTCTCTGGAAGAGGCTGAGTCTGTGTGGAGATCTCATCGACTTGCTTCGCCGTTGCTTCCTGCTGACGCTTCGCTCCAAGGACCAGGTCTGACAAGGTGTTGAAGTGGTTGTTGATGTGCTCAACTTGCTGAGCCACCGCATATAATCGTTGCTGGAAGCCTTGGAGGATGGTAGACAAAGCTCGGTGTTGTTCGTCAATCGTGGCCACCTGTCGTGAAAGACCCTGCACACAAGAAAAAATAGAATTTAATATATTAGAAGGATCAGTGAGGAGGTTTCGGACATCGTCAAAATGACGGCCGAATTCCTCACCGATATTGGCAAAAGGGACCCCAGGGGTGGAAGGGTGGGATGACTGGGGTCTACGTAGGATGGTTTCAGTGTCTTGCAGAAGAGACACTGATGATGCCCCGAGCTGCATAGTGACTGTGGATGTAGTCACCAGCGGTGTCGGGGTGGTGGCGGATGTGAAAAGTGGTGGAATTTGTTGTGAAAGTGGTGGAAGTGATAGCGATGGGGTGGAAACTGCGAAGGTGAAAGGGGAGATGGTAAAGTCGGGCATAGGTGTGGAGAAAGGAGAGCCCGAAGGGAATAGGGGTGATGAAGTGGATGTGAATGGTTGCGTGGATGTGAAGGGGAAGAAAGGGGTGGTAGATGTTGGGATGGTGGAAGGTGGAGTGGTGGCAGTGGTTAGCTGCTCATGTAGACTCTGAATAAAAGAGTCGATAGAAGAGGAGGTTAAGAGTTCTTCCGGGAGCTTCTCGGCCTCTGGGTTTGGCTTAGATGTTGGTGTCCCCGACAGTTGTTGGGCCTGCAACTGCCTTCTAGAAGGTCGTTTGACAAGTATTTTTGTTGATCGAGCTGCCGGGGCTGTGATGCTCAGCTCTGTTTGTCTCGCTGTAGCTCTCTTTTTGGTTGTTTTAACTGAAGCTATCATTTATGAAAGCTCCTCGTCCGAGAAGAGGAGCTGTTTGACGTCGTAATTTGCTAGCTCCAAAAGCAGGATAAGCGTTCTGGAGGACTTAACCATTGGGCAGAAGATGTAGTGTAATTTCCCATCCATTTCCTTGATGATGAAGGAGTTCTTCAGCGTTTGTTCATTGGTAAGGATGTTGCCCTTTAGTTGCGTACAGCGGGGTAGAGGTATGTCCATCTTGAGGTATTTTATAATAGATGTGACATGCCCCCCATCCAGATCTCTTTCCCCAGGCTGGAGGTTGATAGTTTCTGGATCAGCTGTCGTCCGATATTGACTGGCTTTTCTTTAAGAATAGACTAGAGAATGAAGAGATCTGAAATTATAACATTTCCCCCTTCTGTCCTAGGGAAAAGTGCACCAGTGAGAATCTTGTGCAAGGTGCGCACATAGCCAGAATGTATATTTGACGCATTGCACGTCTTCGCGTCATAGGTGGGGATCCCGGTTAGAGATTTCCAGAATTTGTGTCTGTTGAATTCTGAATGTTCGGTCCCCACCTCCATCGCTTTCCGCAGCTGATCCTGGTTGTCGATGAAGATTGCGTTCAACATATTTTCCGTCAAGACAACCTTGCGGCTGAAGATTTGGGTGACAAGCTTTCTGTCACCTCCGTCCCGTGACCTTTCCATGATGTCAACGGGCTCCTTAGTCAGAAAAGTGAAAAACTCTGTAGTGGGTTCAGAGTAGGATACTTCAGGTACTAAGCACAACCTGGCGAGGTTGGCTTTTTCTAGTATGTCGAAGATGCGGTCGTATATCCCCATCCTACGCAGTATGCTGGAACACACATACTTGGTGGGTTTTAGTGTTTTGTCATCGGGGAGATTGGTTTGGATGAAGAGGTTTTCTGGTGGTGGTGTTGTGGTGGTGATTGGAGTGAAAGTGGGGTGGTAACAGGGATGGTGGTGGTAGTGATAGGGATGGTGGTGATAGGTTTTGCAAAGGGCTGATCCATGGCGGAGGCAGGGCGAACTTGTTTCCTTTCTCGTTTCTTGGAGGGCTGCCCAGATGCAGTCTCCAGGACCTTGCATTTCCCCTTTGGTTCTTCGGCAGGGGATTCCTCTTCAGCATGTGGTGTGTACTCCGAGCCTTTGTCGTCATCAGAGGAGATCTCTTCTACTTCTTCGTCAGATGCCTCTGCCTCTGCTAGGCATTTGGTGAGGCGGGAAATTTCACATAGGACGTCCATTATCTTGGTCTGTGGTGGGACCTTTCTAGTCTTGTTGAAGGTGTCCTTGATCTGCTGGAGCCTGTCTAGCTCCTCCATCATCTGCTCCCTTGTCTGAGAAGGAGCAGCTCCAGATCTGATGGCCTTTGGTGCTTGTGATGCCATAGCTGTAGAATGAGAAATGAGAGTTAGAATAACATATTTGGAAGAAATTGGATTTTATTTTATATTTATGTGTTTTTGTATTTTTGTGGAAATTAAATGAATGAGGAGGACCAAACGGTTTCAAGACCGTTTGGTCTCAAACGGGTTCAAGACCGTTTGGTCCCAAACGGTTCGGGAACCGTTTGGAAGGCGGATCGACAGAAGGTCAGCCGGCGAAGGCGAAGTGGCTAGAACCGGTGATGAAGACGATACATTGGCGACGATGATGAAAACGGAGGTGAAACTGGTGATAAACGCGACGACGGCGGTGAACAGAGTCGTTGGTGATGAAAACAACAGGGAAAATGGTGGTGAAGACAGTGATTAGGACGGCGGCGGCAGAAAGGGTCGTTTGGTAAGAACGACGAAGACGAAGGTGGTGTCGACGATGGTGGAAAGAGTCGAAGATGGCGCCGGCGGAAAAGATGGCGGAAAAGAAGAAGTTCAGCAACGCCGCGCAAGCAAGGGCAAGGCTTTTGGTCATCAGCGGTGGTGATGCGCTCCCTTGCTGCGAGGAGAGTGACGGAGACGAGGTTGATGGGGGTGCGATTGTGCGAGAGGAGAGGAAGCAAGAGCAATAGCACAGGAAACACAAGAAAGTTCGAGTGTTCGAAGAGAGAAAGACGAAGGGGTAGGGTTTATATTTATAGGGAATGGTTAGTGACCGTTTTCATTCCAAACGGTTTCGAGACCATTTGGCTCCAAACGGTTTGAAGACCGGTTGGAGTCCAAACGGTTTCAAGACCGATTGGAGTTCCAAACGGTTTCAAGACTGTTTGGCCCCAAACGGTTGGAAGACCGGTTGGAGTCCAAACGGTTTCAAGACCGTTTGGCCCCAAACGGTTTGAAGACTGGTTGGAGTCCAAACGGTTTCAAGACCGTTTGGCCCCAAACGGTTTGAAGACTGGTTGGAGTCCAAACGGTTTCAAGACTGTTTGGCTCCAAACGGTTTGAAGACCGGTTGGAGTCCAAACGGTTTCAAGACCGTTTGGCCCCAAATGGTTTGGAGACCGTTTGGAAGGGCAACGGCAGAAAAGATTTTATATTTTTATGTTTGTTTTTTATTTATATATTTTTATGTTGTTTGTTTTTGTTTATTTTTTTGTTGGTTTCGGTTATGTGATTTTTTTTGTATTTTCATAAGAAAGAACTAGGAAAATAAAAGAAAGAGAAAGGTTGAAATCTTGGGTTGCCTCCCAACTATCGCCTTGGTTTAACGTCGCTGGCTCGATGAAGCTGTAATGATGTTATGTTGATGGCATAGCATCTTTTCTTTCGATAGTTTGTCGTGGCATTTTGTCTTCCAGAGTGTGATATCTTTTTAGACGGTGACCGTTGACCATTCTTTCTCCTCCATTGTTGTCGATAATAATGGCAGCTCCAGTTGGATAGATATGCTTTATAGTGAAAGGCCTGAACCATTTTGTCCTAAGTTTTCTGGGAAACAACTTGAGCTTGGAGTTAAAGAGGTGAACTTTGTCACCAACGGCAATATCTTTTCTCTTAAGCTGACCATCGTGCCACATTTTTGTCTGCTCCTTATATATTATGGCACTTTGATAAGCCGTCATGTGGAACTCCTCTAGCTCCTGCAACTGGAGCTGTCTATTCTCTCCTGCGCTTTTGAGATCGAAGTTTAATTGTTTGATGGCCCACCAGGCTTTATGTTCCAGCTCTACTGGCAGATGAAAGGACTTTCGGTACACCAAGCGGAACGGGGTTGTTCCGATAGGTGTTTTATATGCAGTTCGGTATGCCCAAAGGGCATCAGGAAGTTTGGTGGACCAATCAGTGCGATTTCTATTCACCGTCTTTTCAAGAACCACCTTTAATTGTCTATTAGATACCTCCACCTGATCACTAGTTTGTGGATGGTAAGGTGTGGCGGCTTTGTGATGGACTCCATATCTTTTCAGTAAAGCCTCAAAACTTCGTTCCAAGAAATGGGTCCTGCCATCCGATATGACAGTTCTCGGAACTCCAAATCTTGGGAAGATAATGTCTTTGAACAATTTGATTACATGCTTGGAATCGTTGGACACTGTGGGTACAACTTCGACCCATTTAGAGACGTAGTCCACCGCGACCAAGATGTAAGAGAAGCCATAGGATGAGGGGAAAGGGCCCATGTAATCTACCACCCATACATCAAAAAGCTCAATTTCCTGCCACATGGTGAGTGGCATTTCGTCTCTTTTTGATATATTGCCATAAAATTGGCATTTATTATAGGCTTTCACGAAATCATAAAAATCCTTTGATATGGTGGGCCAGAAGAACCCAGATTGTAAAACTTTTATGGCAGTTTTCTTGGCACTCATATGCCCCACGTGGGTCCGGAATGGCAATGTTCAAGGACCGGGGTTATTTCTTCTTCTGGCAGGCAACGACGGAAAAGTCCGTCAGCGCAAAGGTGGAACAAGTAGGGTTCGTCCCAGTAATAATGTTTTATGTCGTGAAGGAACTTCCTTTTCTCCTGGCAAGAAGCAGATGGGTGCATAATCCCTGTGGCTAGATAATTAATGATATCAGCATACCAAGGGAAACCATGAGTGGCCTTCATAAGCTGATCATCAGGAAGAGAATCCCGGATAGGGATTTTATCTTTTTCTTCAACCTCGATCTGGCTGAGGTGATCGGCCACAACATTTTCCACGCCACTTTTATCTTTGATCTACAAGTCGAATTCCTGAAGCATTAACACCCAGCGGATAAGCCTGGGTTTGGCATCTGTTTTTGAATCAGATATCGGATGGCCGAATGGTCGGTATAGACGATAACTTTGGAACCAACCAGATAAGAGCGGAATTTTTCAAACGCGTAGATGATAGACAAAAACTCTTTCTCCGTGGTGGTGTAGTTTTTCTACGCTTCATCTAGCATTTTAGAAGCATAGTTGATAACATAGGGTTTCTTATCAATCTGCTGTCCCAGAACAGCCCCTATGGCATAATCACTTGCGTCACACATGATTTCGAAGGGTTGCGACCAGTCTGAAGCTCTTAGAATAGGTGCGGAGATTAACGCATTCTTAAGGGTAGAGAAACTTTTCATACACTCCTGATTGAATATGAACTCAGCATCTTTGGTCAGGAGCTGGGTCATGGGTTTGGCGATCATTGAGAAATCTTTGATGAATCTCCTATAGAATCCTGCATGACCCAGGAAAGCTCGAACTCCTCTTATGTCCTTTGGAGGGGACAACTTTGAGATAACATCAATCTTTGCTTTATCAACCTCTATTCCTCTATCACTTACCCTGTGTCCGAGGACGACACCTTCTGTTACCATGATATGGCATTTCTCCCAATTCAAGATAAGGTTCGTTTCCTCACAGCATTGCAGAACTTGCCCAAGATTTAATAAATAGTTGTTGAAAGAATCTCCGCACACTGAGAAATCATCCATAAACACTTCCATGACGAATTCTGTTAAACCGGCAAAGATAGAAGACATACACCGTTGGAAAGTGGCGGGTGCGTTACATAACCCAAAAGGCATTCTTCTAAAAGCATATGTCCCAAAAGGACATGTGAAGGTGGTTTTTTCCTGGTCCTCCGGGTGGATGGGTATTTGGTAAAACCCGGAGTAACCGTCGAGGTAACAAAAATATTTTTGGTGAGCTAGGCATTCCAGGACTTCATCAAGGAAAGGTAGAGGGTAGTGGTCTTTCCTTGTGGCTTTGTTCAACTTTCTATAATCAATACACATTCACCATCCAGTTACAGTCCTGGTAGGAACTAGCTCGTTTTTGTCGTTGAGCACTACAGTAGTGCCCCCCTTTTTCGGAACAACCTGAACGGGGCTGACCCACTGGGAGTTAGAAATAGGATAGATCATGCCGGCTTTGAGTAATTTAAGGACTTCCAGACGAACTACCTCCTTCAGATTAGGATTCAACTTTCTTTGATGTTCGCGAGAGGGTTTGAATTCTTCAACCATAGGGAGCCTGTGCATACACAGAGCTGGGTTTATGTCCGTAAGGTCAGTTATTTTATATCCAATGACCTTTTTATGCTTCTTCATCTCATCGAGAAGCTTTTCTTCTTGATCTTCTGTAAGGGTAGAGTTGATGATGGCCGGGCATAGTTTTTCCTCATCTAAGAAAACATGTTTAAGCCCTGTAGGTAAAGCATTCATTTCAAGGGCTTTCGGTGGCTCAACAACTTCTATAACAGTAACGACTTTAAGTTCTTCAAATGTGGCCTTTGGCGCTTCTTCAGCCTTTTCTATATGTTGGAGGCACTGTTGAACTAATTCATTTGCGGAGAATTCAACCTCCGGATTGATTAGAGCGTTTTCAAGATCGTCAACTGGCTCAGAGATTTCCAACTGTGACATTTGTTGAATAGAGTCAAGGAGGAAAACCTCCTCTTGGATGCTGGGGCCTTTCATACTATTAAGGTCTCGGAATTGAATTTCTTCTTTTCCGAGCCTAAGAATGATGGTACCAGCTTCGACGTCAATCAGCGCTCTGGCAGTAGCGAGGAAAGGTCTGCCGAAAATGATTGGATACCGCAGGTCTTCTTTAATATCCATAACAACGAAGTCGCACGGTACGTAAGCATCCTTGCCTATCCTTACCGGGATATCTTCAATGATCCCCAAGGGTGCAGTTATTGTGGAATCAGCTAATTGGATAGTCATTGTTGTAGGCAGCAGTTCAGTGAAACCCAGACGTTTGCATATAGAGAAAGGCATGATGGATATGCTGGCCCCAAGGTCAGCTAATCCTTTCTTTGTGGATGCATTTCCAATGCAACATTGGATTCCGAATGAACCTGGGTCCTTGTTCTTTTTTGGCATTTTGTTCAGAATGATGTCAGAAGTGGTCTAAGCAAGCTTGACAGTTTCTTGCTCCTCGGTGATATATTTTCTTGATAGCAAGGTTTTGAGATATTTTGCCCATGCTGGCACCTCGGAAAGAGCGTCAAGGAGTGAAATATCAATGTACAATTTCTTCATAGCCTCTTTGAACTTTTGAAACCTGGTGTCCATCTTTGTTTCTCGCAATCTACCCGGGTACGGGATTCTTTGTCTATATTGCAAGAGTTCAGGTTCTGCAGACACTTGTTCTTCATTTTTGCCATTTGTGCCTTCTGTGGGTTTTTCCATTCCTTGTTGCGGACTTTTACTCGTCATAAAAACCGGTGTGTCATAATTATCAAGATTGATCTTGGTAGTCTCATGAAGAATGCGTCCAGATCTTGTGGTGACGACATTCAACTGCTCATGTCTGTTCTGTCCGTGCTTAGGATTTGATTCAGGTTGCCCAACAAACATACCTGCTGGGGGCTTTAATTGTGCAGTGATCTGAGCAAGTTGGGCTTCAACAACTTTCTATTGAGCCTGCTGGTTAGCAAGCATAGTTTGTTGCAATTGTAACATCTGCCTGATCAAGGATATTTCATCTTCCGGTTGGGCAGGAGCATTTTTCGGAGGAATTGGTTGCTGGGTTTGTTGAGATTGTTGGGGTGGTAATGCCAGCTGAGGTTGTTGAGTATGCAGCTGTGGATGGAGCGGAGGATGAGTATATTGGTAGTAGGCTGATTGGTTCCTGGGGTAGTTAGCCCTAGGGAAGTTGCTCCTGGAATTCCCTTGATTTTGGTTGAAATTGTTTGGGAATCCAGGTGGTAGCCTACTAGCAGATCCCCCTAGTGTTTGATGCTGAGGATTGGCAGTCCCAGCAGGGTTTCCATACTGAAACCCCGGGTGATTCCTTGGCTGATTAGGGTTGTAGTAGACTTTCCCAAGAATAGAGTGAATGGAGTTAACCTGTTCCGGTAGTTGTTCTTCCAACTGATCAATGATAGGTTCATATGGTTGTGGTGGTGGATGCAGATCCATCATAACATTATATAGCATGCTGCAAGAAAGGGTCGGATGGTCAGAAGCATGACAAGCCTCACAGGATCCTGTGGCTGCCTTGACTTGTTGAACCATAGGGGTTTTATTCTTATCGATCGCTCTGAGAGAAGTCTCGAGAGCTTGTTGTTTGTGAACAATAGTTTTCAAGGATTCAGCTATTGCCTTCATTTCTATAGACTCTTCAGCTTTGAAAACCTTGAGAACACCTTTATCGGCTGACCGTCCCCAGTTGGACTGGTTTTCAGCTCCCAGTGTAACAATCTTCCATGCGTCCTCATAATTTTTTCTCATGAAGTTTCCTCCAGATGAGGAATCTAAAAACTGTTTAATATCATTGCTCACTCCCCAGTAGAAAGTTTCTATCAGTTGATTCTGGGAGATACCATGATGGGGGCATTTTTGCAGAAGTTCTTTAAATCTTTCCCATGCCTCAGCAAGGGTCTCTCCAGGTAGCTGAGAGAAGTGATTGATTTGCCCTCTGATTTCATAGGTCAGCGAGGGTGGAAAGAACTTTTCTAAGAACTTTTCTTCTAGAGGGGCCCAGGTGGTTATAATGGGCTCTCTATCCAGTGAGTTGTACCAACTCAGGGCCCTCCCAGACAAGGTGAAATGGAACAAATGAAGCATTATCACATCAAAAGCGACGCCAGCTTGCGGAACTAGGTGACACAACACCTTAAACCTTTTCAGGTGATCCATGCAATCGTCTCCTGAACCTTCGGAGAAAGAAATGCCTTGCATAATCTGGATCCACTGGGTCCGAATCTCAAAGTTGGGGATGTTGATAATCGGAGGTCAGACAGGGTGGTTATCTTCATAGTTCTTCGGGACATCATAGTCCCTCAGTTGTTTGTTCCTTAACTCTAGTTGAGCAGCTTGGGTTGCTGACTCAGTCTCAGCTCTTATGCGGGCTTGCTCTTCTGCACGTATCTTCGCTTGGATTTGGGCACGAGTGTCTGCAATGAGTTGTGCCCGTTGAGCAGCGATGGAAGCATTTACCCTATCCATCACCAAAGCAGCCTGATGTTGTTCGTCAGCCATTTGTCTGGCTCATTGGCGATTGAGATGGATTCGAAGTGGAAACTTCTCTCTACCTCGGAGTCGAACTCCGGATCAGGGGAGAATCCGCGATTATGCGATGATTGCATGCACGTTTTCTACCAGAGTAGAGAAAAGAGAACACCTTTAGATAATGACAAAGATATGATAGTTTCCAGAAGATATAGAGTTATTGGTTATAAAAAGAAAGTGTAAAATCCTAACCAACTAGGAAGGTACTAAGTGAAATTAAAACGTTCTGTTGTCCCCGACAACGGCGCCAATTTTTGACAGAGCTTCCACTTACATGGAATTGTGTGCACCAACTAAAAATCCTAAAGGTAGTAAGCCTTTAGGTTTAGCCTTGCATATACTAGATAAAGAACTCCACCCACGTATGCTAGGATATGTGGAAGTCTTATCGTAGTATAGTTAAGGGTCGAATCCTCAGGACAACGGTCTTGTTGCAAGCAACAAGATAGAAAACGGTAGAATTTCACTTAATCACTTACTAGTAGGCACTTAGATCGAAAGTTGGGTTTTGTTGTTTAAGCTAAAAACATGTAAAGTAAATCAAACAAGTAAATCTAAGGAGTTAAACTATGATAAAAGATCACTAGGGTGTGATCGGTTTTTCACCGCCACTACACATCGATCAACACATGCAAAGCAAAACTTAACCTGCAAAAGAGTCTAGTCAGTTAGTATCCTTGTAGACTTAGCCTCCTTTCGTAGAATCTAACTACGAGAAGTGCAGGAATGTTGCAACGCCAGCCATTCCCGATCAAATGGTCACATTACTTTGCATCATTCCCCTCGCAAAGTGTGTTCCTCAACTTACCAAGGTTGCACTTCCATATGTCAACTGATTCCATTTCATAGAATGAAAGTGCAATGGATGATAGTGAGTTTACTCCACTTCTTGAGATACACTTCTAGATACCGAAACAAATGCATGGTGGATACATGCACCAAGAACCAACATACAAACGAGTTTCGAATCTAATAGTACAAACGTAGACAATTCATACTAAAAGATAAAGGATAACACAAGTTGGAGATCAAGCAACATGCATTCATTAAACGTTTGATGTCGAAATGAAAAGATAAGAACTCTATATTACAAGTCATGGATTACATTTACATGATATGAAAACATGGGTAGCGGGGCTACTCCCCGCACCCTAGTGAAGGAGACTACTCACTCATGACTAGGACAAAGAAGGAGGAAAGAAGAGAGAGAGAGAGCATCATGCCCACAAAAGAGGGAGGAAAGTCAACCCCTTGGAGAGAGAGCAACGATCCACCAGTCTTCAACAGTTGCACGATGATGAGATCTCCCCTTCCCACCTTCTTTGGCGAAGAAGGAGAAAGCAGCTCCAGGATGGAGTATGGGTCTCAGATCGGCAGCCCTAGGGCGGAGGATGGAAGTCACAAGAGCTCTGGAGTGATTGAGGCAGCCTTTGGGCGTCTGAAACTTGATGTTTGGTCGAGGACCCTTGGGGTCTTATTTATAGGCCTTAAGTGAGGTCCAAACGGTTTGGAGACCGTTTGGACCTCAAGACCGTTTGGACCTTGAGACCGTTGGGACCTTAGGACCGTTTGGCTTCATGCGGTCTCGGGACCGGTTGAACTCCATGCGGTCTCGAGACCGGTTGGCTTCATGCGGTCTTGAGACCGTTTGAACTCCATGCGGTCTTGGGACTGGTTGGCTTCATGCGGTCTCGAGACCGTTTGACTCAATGCGGTCTCGAGATCGTTTGACTCCATACGGTCTCGAGACCGGTTGGCTTCATGCGGTCTTGGAACTGTTTGACTCCTTGCGGTCTCGAGACCGGTTGGCTTCATGCAGTCTTGGGACCGTTTGACTCCATGCGGTCTCGGGACTGGTTGGCTTCATGCGGTCTCGAGACCGATTGGCTTCATGCGGTCTTGGGACCATTTGAATCCATGCGGTCTTGAGGCAGAGTTGATCTTTTATGATTTTTTTGTGTTTTTCTATATATAAAAAAGGGAAAAGTTAGTCTGATGTTATATGTACGGAAAAAGGGTAAATTTGGGATTATGTATAGTTATAAATTAGAAAGAGTATGGAAAACTAAAGAAAAAGACTAAGATAATCGTCCAAAATAGGAGGTATCAGTATGCGTGGCATGTAGTAAGTGATGATGGGGGTGAGAGATGCATTGATAAGGGATATGCGTCCTGCTATAGATAGGTAATTGTTTTCCCATGAGCTGACATGATTGTTGAGTTTGTTGATGATAGGATTCCATGCCATGATGGGAAACCGTGCTGGGGTGAGTGGGAGTCCAAAATATGTAAATGGAAAAATTTCTTGATGACATCCCAACATGTTTGTATATCTATCTCTATATGTTGAGTCCATATGGAATTATTCATTCATCTTTCTGCTTGACTTATTTTTTGTGTCAGCCACCACAATGGAGCAACGGCTATGGAAGAACCATTCCATTGATAAAAGGCAGCATCAAGAGTAAATGTTAGAAATATTTCATGGAAAGAAACTACTAAGCAACCCATCTGAAAGCCCAATCACCAAAGTAAATAGAATCAAGCCATAATTTCCAGCACGGGCAGTCGAACCTCCATAAAAATGCATGAATATATTTAAAGAATGGCCAATATACGCTATTGCCTATTGTTGTTTATTAGATCTCACTCGAAAGTACGACTGACATATAGTCTAGAAACTGATGTGGCCTATATATATATATAGTATCCTCTAGCTAGTCTTCGTCACCATGGTTTATGTAGCATGGAAGAAATGATGATTGTAACTTTCCAAAACCACATGGTTACAGATAAGGAATCAACAAATTAAAACGTAGAGATACAATACATATTGAACTTCATTGTTTCAGTGTTCTGACCTAAATAAATATATTAAGACATCGAAAAGAAAATCAGCAATTAGTAACATAGATAAATTAATGATGTTCCTGCTTTAGTGTTACAGTCTTAATAAATATAACATAAAAAAAAGATAATATAAACATATTGTTGGGAAAAAATGGCAATACTCTGCAAGACTCAAGGCGCGAGATTTAACGTGGAAAACTCTCCCCAAGTTAAGGAGAGTAAAACCACGGGGCAATACCGGTAAACAAGCACTATATAATCAAGAATTACAACTCACACTGCCCAGATTTAATCACCCCTAAATCCGAGTAGCTCCCCCCCATACGAGAAAAAAGATAAGGAAGAAGAGAATCGCACTCAAGGTGAACAAAATCTCTCTCTTAGCTTTATCTCCTCGTGACGCCGTTGCCGCTGTTGGGGTTTGCTTGTTGCCGCTATGATCACTGATCGATTGTCTCCACCGGTGACAAGGTCACCTACCTCGTCGTTTCCTGTGGTACTCGTTCTAGTTGGCTCCTCCAACTAGGATTTTGGCACGCTACTGCAAACCGAAAGCTCTCTCCGCCTGAGAGAGGGACTGTGTGTCCTCTGCTGACCGGACAAACAACCACCATAGTTACAACACCAACAACCTCCACTGACTGATGTTCGTCTTCTGCTCTCAGATCTGCTTTCACTGTCAATGCCCTCTGTTGTGTTGCCGACTGCCAACCGCTACTTTGCTTCAAGGCAAAGTCATTGGCCCTCTCTTATCCACAAGAGATCTCCACCTGTTGTTCTTGTTCTATGACTCTTCTACCACCGAAGGCACGAACAACGAACAACTGATGGGATGATCCCAATGGCCTCCCCCATGGTCTCTATTTATAGGCCTCCATCCATGTAGTTGCAACCAAGACTCCTAATCCAAATCCCAGTCTCACTCCTAGTCCAACTCCATGATGCACAAAGGGAACCATCTTCTTGTTTCCTATTGGATTTGACTCGTATTACGATTGGCAACACATGTCCAATTCTTTTTTAAGTCCCAACCCAATTCGGATGTGGGTCGGACTCCTATTCTCAACAATCTCCCCCTTCGGCCCATAAGGGAGATGTTGTCTTCATCAATCATCCAAAGTATCTTCTGGACTCCATCACCACCTGTGATGGGTTCTGATAGGTGGTCATTCTCCTCAAGCATGTCAGCATCCTATTGTTTTCATCCCTCTTCTTGAAGTCCCACCTTGACTTCACTTTGTTCCCAAGCAATAGAGAAGAAGTATCTTGGCCACACTGCTTCTCTCTCCATGCCCACACCTAGAACTTTGTTGGCTTCCCCTGACCTGGTCAGTCGAGCCCTCCTGGATGAAAACCATGTTTCTGGCCTTCTACAGTAAGCTTCAGAAACCTTCTTATGACGCTCCCCCTATCGATGTAAGTCTACATCAAGAGTCTGATCCTCCAGCCTAGGTGTAGCAACTACATCTTCAATGTATTGCCCTCCTTCCTCACACGTGTGATGTTTTGAGAAAGTATCTGGAGCGACCTTCTCTAACTGGGAGCCATCACATTTCATCTCCTGATGTATGTAGAAATCCACTTTCCTACCCTTTCTGACATCATTGAGAGAATCCCACAGCTCACTCATGTGGCTATCTGTAGAACTTCCTCGTAGTCCTCCATGATTCTGTCTTCTTTGAGATGGCTTTGACTTCTTCACTTCCTGAACCTTGTCTTTGTGCACTATGAATGTGGTTTTATATAGATTGCAACACAGTCTGCCTCGATCTATCACCAAACACCGTTTTGTCACCTTGTACTTTCCTCCGCCGAACCCGAGATGATATCCGTTCCTATCCAATAAGGAACTAGAAATTACGCTGAGTCTCATATCTGGAACATGATGAACATCCTTGAGCGTGACAATACACCCGATATCTATTTTGACACAGATTTCACCAATCCTGACGATCTTTGAGTAGCTACCATTCCCCATCCTCACATTGCCAAAGTTCCCTCTTCTGTATCTTGTGAAGAACTTCTTGTGAGATGCAGCATGACACGTCGCTCCCGTGTCTATCTCCCACTCAACATCATCCTTTGTATTCAGACACTGCTCTTGGACTGTAAGCACTTCCTCTGCAATAACAGTTGAATTGTTCTACTCATCATCCTCTTGTTCTTTGGCAAGTTCTTGTGACACCCTCTTCCAAGCCTTGCAGTCCTTCTTGAAGTGTCCAACTTTTCCACAACCGTAACATTCTTTACCCCCTGTCTTCAACTTTCCGTGGTTAGAACCGTGATTGCGACTCTGATTTCTTCCTCTGGCTCCAACGAGTAGAGTTGAACCTGAAGAATCAGATCTGGCACATTCCCTCTTGCAGATGTCTTCACTCAGGATCATATCCCGAATATCATCAAGCTTTAGCTTTATGCTTCCTGACGAACTGCTGACTGTTGTCATAGTAGCAGACCAACTTTCGGGCAAAGAGGAGAGTAGGATAAGAGCTTTAACTTCATCTTCAAACTTGATCTCCACAGAGTTGAGTTGCGTGATTATGATGTTAAACTCATTGATGTGATCAGCTATAGAGGCACCTTCGCTCATCTTCAGGTTGAACAAGCGACGCATCAAATATACCTTGTTCTTAGTAGTTGGCTTCTCATACATATTTGATAGTGTCTTCAGAAGTCCCACAATTGTCTTCTTGTTGGCAATGTTGAATGCAACATTTCACGCCAATGTCATCCTGACCACTCCAAGTACTTGACGATCAAGGAGATCCCAGTCCTCCTGCTTCATGTGTTCAGGTTTAGTCCCCGTCAGAGGTTGATGCAGTTTCTTATGGTACAGATAGTCTTCACTCTACATCTTCTAGAACCCGAAGTCCTTGCCATCAAACTTATTGATGCGCACTTTCCCATCTTCAGACGTCATTGTCACTTCCACTTCAACCTTCCAACCATGCTTTGATACCACTTGTTGGGATAAAATGGCAATACTCTGCAAGACTCAAGGCACAAGATTTAACATGGAAAACTCTCCCCAAGTTAAGGAGATAAAAATACGGGGTAATACCGGTCAATAAGCACTATGTAATCAAGAATTAAAACTCACACCGCTCGGATTTAATCCCCCCTAAACCCGAGTAGCTCCCCCCATACGAGAAAAAAGATAAGGAAGAAGATAATCACACTCAAGGTGAACACAATCTCTCTCTTAACTTTATCTCCTCACGACGCCGTTGTCGCTGTTGGGGATTGCTTGTTGCCGCTACGATCGCTGATCGATCGTCTCCACCGGTGACAAGGTTGCCTACCTCATCATTACATGCGGTACTCGTTCTAGTTGACTCCTCCAACTAGGATTTCGGCACACTACTACAAACTGAAAGCTCTCTCCGCCAGAGAGAGGGAGTGTGTGTCCTCTGCTGACCGGACAAACAACCACCGTAGTTACAACACCAACAACTGCTACTGACTGATGTGCGTCTTCCGCTCTCAGATCCGCCTCTGCTGTCAATGCCCTCTGTTGTGTTGCCGACTGCCAACCGCTACTTTGCTTCAAGGCAAAGTCGTTGGACCTCTCTTATCCACAAGAGAGCTCCACCTGTTGTTCTTGTTCTACATCTCTTCTACCATAGAAGGCACCAACAATGAAAAATTGATGGGATGGTCCCAATGCCTCCCCCATGGTCTCTATTTTTAGGCCTCCATCCTTGTAGTTGCAACCAGGACTCCTAATCCAAATCCCAGTCTCACTCCTAGTCCAACTCCATGATGCACAAAGGGAACCATCTTCTTGTTTCCTATTGGATTTGACTCGTATTAGGATTGACAACATCATAGTACACATGTTTTGTGTCCACCCTAAGCATAAAGCGTGTCATATATGCAGTTATAGAGATATACTCAATTAATTTATAGACGTCATTGTATACGAAAGCTTACTTAAACTTTGATGCTGCAATCTTATAAAATATAACATAGGCAGAGAAAATATAATGCTTGTCTCTGTCGTTGTCCTTTGATCTTATGAAAAGAAGTGTAACATTAGATTTCAGTGTTGTGAAAGAAAGCAAGAGAAGGCCATATAAACGTGAGTAATTGACGAACTACGAAGATTTTATGTCGGAATATGATTTAATATGTTGGAAGAGCAGACATCCTTTGAGGTTTTTGATGAGTTAGAAATTAAAGCAGATGAGGGAAGACGTAAGGTTTGTAGAGTGGTTGTGTTGTGAAAAAGGAGATGACGCATGTCTATAACACATATATATAACACCCAAATCGAGCAAGAGATGGCAGTAGGATTATTCATTAAGGAACAACTCATGGTACACATATTTTGGGTGCACCCAATGCATAAAACATTTCTGATATGCACTTGTAGGGATGTACTCAATTCACTTTTTAGACAACCTTGTATACAAAAGTTATGCTTCAATTTTAGTATTGCAATCTTAATAAATATAATATAAGAAAAGAAAATATAAAATCTATCACCGTTGGTCGTGCTTTGAGCTTATGAAAAGAAGTGTAACAACAGATTCCAATGATGTGAAAGAAAGCAAGAAAAGGCCATATAAATTTTAGTAACCAACAAACTGCAAAGATTTTATGTCGGCATATGATTTAACATGCAGGAGAGAGCATTCATCCTTTGAGGTTTGTGATGTAGCTAGAAATTAAAGCATATGAGGCAAATGTAAGTTTTGCAGATTGGTTGTGTTGTGCAAAAGGAGACGTTGTATGTGTATAACACGGATATGTAACACCCAAATCAAGCGAGAGCTGGCAGTAGGATTATTCATTCAGGAATAGCTAATAGTGCACATGTTTTGTGCCCACCCTAAGCATGTAACGTGTCATATATGCAGTTATAAGGATATATTGAATTCACCTTTTAGACGGTCTCCTATATGAAAGCTACACTTAAATTTTGGTGTTTCAGTCTTAATAGATATAACATAGGCAAAAGAATATAGAACTTGTCGCAAAGTGTAACAACAAATTTTAGTGTCGTGAAAGAAAGCAAGAGAAGGCTATACAATCATGAGTAAACTAGCTAATTGTGAAGATTTTATGTCGGTATATGATTTAATTAGTAGGATTATTCATTAACGAACAATTCATGGTACACATGTTTTGCGCCCACCCTAAGCATGATACGAGTCGGATATGTAGTTATTGGGATATACACAATTCACTTTTTAGATGACCTCATATACGAAAGTTACGGTTAAATTTTGGTATTGTTGTCTTAATAAATATAACATAGGTAAAGAGAATATAAAATCTATGACTATTGGCCGTCCTTTGAGCTTATAAAAAGAAGTATAACAATAGATTTCAGTGTTGTGAAAGAAAATAAGAGAAGTCATATAATCGTGATCAACCAGCCAACTACAAAGATTTTACATTGGCATATGATTTAATATGTAGGAGAGAGCAAACATCCTTTGAGGTTTGTGATGCTGCCAAAAATTAAAGCATATGAGGGCAGACATAAGTTTTGTAGACTTGTTGTGTTGTTAGAAAAGATATGTTGCATGTGTATAGCAAAAATATATAATACCAAAATCGAGCAAGAGCTGGCAGTGGGATTATTCATTAAGGGAAGCTCGTGGTACACATGTTTTAAGGCCACCCTAGGCATAAAATATGTTAGATATGCAGTTATAGGGATATAATCAATTCACTTTTTAGACGACCTCATATATGAAAGTATAACAAATCAAAATCTAGAATCCCACCCTATCTGTTTAACAAGTTAGTGAGGTTTGTTCTTTAGACTTGGCCAAACAAAAATAATTATAGACCTAACTAAGACATGAATATGCATGAAAACAAATATGACATAATGCTCTCATATTAATTTTTTGACCAAAAAAGAATATATAAAATATGTCACATGTGATAAATGATAAATATATAGAATTTCATGTAGAATAATGATATATAATCCTTTTAGTTGTAATGTGACACAATTGGATGAATAATAGTAATAATGAAGAAATAATATGTTAATTAAAACAATAATGATCACAAATATTAATTTGGTATAACTCATGAAAGGAAATCTTAAAAATGAAATATAATATGAAAATTGTGTTCCATTGGTCCCACTTAGCTTGGGAGTCAAGTTTCACCTTATTTGCACAATAATAACTTTCTAATTTCTTTTAGGAAATAAAATATAAATTTTTCTCCAAAATTTCAAATAAATCATTGAATGACTTCAAAAGTGGAAAAAAAATCTCATATTCGTAATCTACATACTAAAATTACCTATGTGTGAATTTTCATCTAATTTGGGGAATCTTGAATGTTCTAGTATGGTTAGGAGAGAGTAAGTGTGTAAAAGTCTAGAATATAAAATAATGTACAAAATAATCTCAAAAGAGACAATTAATGCAAAACTCGTGTTCCATAAGTGTGAATTTTCTTGAAGGTGAAGTTTCATATTAATTGGATAATTCTAGATGTCTCTAATGCATTAGGAAAGAGAAATATGACTTACATTAAAATAATTAAATAAAATACTAGACATCTCCAAATGTGAAAACTAATGCCAAAATCAAATTATACATGTCTTAATTGGTCTAGATGGAAGATTTCATTTAATTTGGAGTTTGTTTGAACTCTCAATTAAGGAGAGAGAAAAGGGAAAATAAGGTAAATATCACTTTAGTCCAAATCGGATTTGGTATTGATATCAATGTCATGAACTTGATTTATTTGAAAAATTTATGAGCCACTCTTAGGCCTTGGATCCAGATCAGATACCTACACATCTTATTCAGCTTTTGGTTTTGCTCATGACGCAGACCCATTGGATTTTGATCCAACGGCATAGACGTCATCTCCTACCTTGAGTAGGAGAGTGAGTTTCCAAGTGAACAGTAGCGTCGGGATGGTGGCTTGGTTTCTCAGGGTTTTCTCACTCATTTCTTTATCATTCTCTATGATTTTTAAGGATTCCTCATCCAATAATTTATCATTCAAATCCTAATTTCTTTATCCGTGAATACCCCAAATTTTCCTTCCCAACCTCTCAAACTCTCCTTACGTCAGGCGCACACACCCTGGTCTATATATAGGGGAATGTGTCTTAGTCTTCACCACACCTCACGACATTGATCTCTTCTCCAATTTCCTTACACCCTATGGTTTGAACTACTGATGATTGAGATTTTCAATCTATGCTTGTGGCAGACCACCTCGACACTCAACATCGCCTGAATCTAATCAAGACTAGAATTGAGTTTCGTAACCCTCCACAGTTGCCTCAATTCTTTCTATTTTGGGAGAGGTTGTCTTGTTAGGTTTTGTCCAATTCCATGCCCACATGCTTGGGCTGCTTTGCGCATCCATGGTGGGTGCATGGCAGGGGATGAATCCCCTTGGTGCATTCTCTCCTTTACCCTAAGTTTCCTTTTCATATTTTGTTTTTCTTCTGGGGCAAAAACCAAATTTTCACCCTCATTTTGCTTTCATGAAATGCACGTCTTGTTGGATACCTAACCGACTGAGCTGGCATCTGGTTGGGCCAACTCAACAAGTTGACTGTTGACTTGATATTGTGGATTTTTGGCGATTTTTTATTGGTGGAATTTTCTAAAAATTGTAAGTTTTTCTCGATTCATCCAAAAATTAAAAGTAATTAGTCACGGGATCCAAAAAAATATTCTCCATTTTATGGTACCAGTTTTATCGATTAAATCCAAACTAATTGATTTATGAATTTTAATGCATTTTCCTAATTGTCTATAATTTGGAAAATTCATAACTAATCTTTTGTACGTCATAAAAATAAAATAAAATATGTTATGAACTCATAAAAATATAACCTACAATATTGATTGGTCTTGATAACCTAATTCATAGATAATAAAAATGTATCTTTTAGAGTTTACCAAATTAATTTAACCCTAACCCTAATTCTACATATATGTTTAATACATGCTTTGTAGACCTAGGCTTGGATCTAGATCTGACTTTGGATTTGTTTAGACTCTGAAGTGAGGTATTTTTGTATCCCTAATTATTCTATATTGAGCAATAATCCTAAATTATCACTCTTTTGATAGCCCATACAATATCTCTCTTTGATAATTTATTCCATGTCAAATATTCTTCTTGATCATGACATTATCATCATCCTATTTTGGTTGGACTTTCTTTTGAATCCATATTATGCTTTTATTCTTAATGAAGCCCTAATTTTCCACTTATGTGGTGGATGTTTATATTGTCCATTTATGTGATGGCAATCTTGTTTATGCTATACTTTTTGCTTGCCTCTACATTTAGCATGTTATGTGACTCAATAGCCCTAGAATAGTGTAAGTACATTGGTTTTTGGGTTGTATTCCCATGCATTATTTTCGAGATGGAGTTTGTGTTCCCCATACCCTGGTGATGATGCCCATTTTTATATATATTGGGAGTTTGGCACTATTCCATTTTCTATCAGGTTTCAAGGTTGTGAGCCTTGGCCACCTTTGTTATTTATATTGTTCTAGTATTATGCTTATCTCACATGCATGCAGGTTGATGACTATTATAGATGGGTTGTGAGCCGTAATTCTTGATATCTACTTGTGTGGCACAACTTTTATTTGTTGATTATATGGAAAGTATTATTTTCTTATCACATGATTGCAATTCATTTTCTCCTGATACCAGTTTGGGTGGTTCTTTTCTCTTTAATGGGAAGCATTGTTATTTTGATGTCCTTTATTCAATATATTGATCATTCCATATTTAGTATGCACATACCATACTTTTGTTGATTCAACTAATTTTTCTCCTATTGCTGGGGTAACCTTCCAACCCTAGATGTAGTACATGGAGGACATGGCATGCTGATATGGACCAAGCTTAAGGAGTTGATGCTTGTAGACAAACTTGATATCATTTAGATTTCCCTCTACTAGATCTTTATGATGTAATATCCATGCAAACCCTATATGGGAGATGATGATATACTTTTGCAAAATTTATTATAGTCATGTTTTATATTCCACTATTATACTTTAGTCTTTTGTATACCATCATTTTAAATTTGAAAATTTTACACCTATTCCAACATACCTTTTGTTTGTGTTTGGAATGGATGTTTTATTCCTCAAATTTTAGTAGAGAATGCATCCTCTCTCGGGTCCCACACCTTACAGCATGGTATCAGATCCTATGGTTGTTAGAATCTGACTATTTCAATTTTTTCCTCCTAATTAGAACCCTTGCTTTACATAGTTCCCCTCTATGTGAGATGTTTACCCTATAATTGACTTATGATATGTCATGAGATGATGGAAGGTTGATGTGAGGTATACGTTAGAATCATGTTTAGTAAACCATAATGTGATGTGATGATCTTACCCTAACATATAGGTGACATATATCTTTGGATGTTATGAGGTTTGACTAGAGGACTAAATTAGGTTATGAGGATGAGGCAGTAGTGAGATAAGGAGAACTTCTATGGATAAATTGTGACTTGGTACCTACCATTTATTTAGGATCCATCTTTTGTTTTATATCGAATGGATTTCATCACCAAAAGTTACTTTCATTACTATTATATGTATAAAATAACTTTTTTGGATTTTATTGAGGTTTTCTTGAACTAAGTCACAATAAATAGATATGTGAAGTTTTAGTTGAGAAACTCTAGTTTTAGCTATGTGGTGACTAGGAAGATATGTCTTATGATAAAGGTTAGTTGACCTACCCTTTGTACCCTATGACTTTTTTAATGTTGATGTGAACCTTAGGGTTGTTAGGTTAGAGACACTAGGACCTAAATCACAACCCTAGGCTGATATGACACATTCGTTAGATGCTTGACCAATTAATGACACACTAAAATATTCACAACTAAAAGATCCATATGTAACCCTAATATCTTTAAGAGGTGTTTAGTTTGACTTATTAGGTTAAACCTTTTGAGGGATGGAGAGTAGTTGGTTGTTGATGATACATGGATCATTTGATTTCGAGGACATAATCCTTTTAAGGGGTGGATTGTTGTAATGAACTAAAACCTAGAATCTTACCCTATTTTTTTAGTAAGCTAGTGAGATTTTCCATTCAGACTTAGCCAAACAAGGATAACATTAGAGACCTAACTAAGACATGAATATGCATGAAAACATATATGACCTACCACTCTCATATTAATTTTTAGACCAATAAAGGATACATAAAATATGTCACATGAGATAATGATAAATATATAGAATTTCGTGCACAATAATGATATATAACCCTTTTGGTTGTAAATGTGTAGATATGGTAAGCAATTGGATGAATAATAGTAATAATGATGAAATAATATGTTAAGTAAAAAAATAATGGACTACAAATATTCATTTGGTATAACTCATGAAAGTAAATCTTAAAAATGAAATCTAGTGTGAAAAGTGTGTTCCTTGGGTTCCAGTTAGCTTGGGAGTCAAGTTTCACCTTATTTGCACAATAATAACTATCCTAGTTTAAAACAGGTACACCCTCAGGGATCTCCCTGGTCGGCGCTCCTAGGGTTTCCCTCTGGGCAACGCACGCAGGGTCTTCTCGCCACCGAGGCGTTTCTCTCTTGCAGGTTGCAGGGCTTCTCCGCGCCATGGCGGATGACGATCTTGTGGATCGGTATGCTGCACTCAGGGTGAGGGAGGAGGAGGAAACCGATATTCTCAACTTGGGAGGGACGGCGGACGGTGAGAGCAGGGAACACCTAGACCTGGCTCTCGTGGGCAGATTGATGACAAGCAGGCCATACAACTTCCCCGCACTGAAGCACACGATGACCAGCGCATGGGCGCTGCGACGCGAGGTTGGTTTTCGGCAGCTATCAGACAATCTATTCGTAATCCAATTCATGCACTGGAAGGACAAGGAAAAGGTCGTCAAGGACGGACCTTGGAACTTTGACAACCACTTTCTGGTGGTCAGGGACATTCAGCCGGATGATGTTCCAACGACTCTGATGTTGAATCTCAGCTTCTTCTGGATCCGGCTATACAACCTTCCTCTAGGGTTCCGGTCCGAGGGAGCTATCAGGGCGGTGGCATCCAAGATTGGTAGGGTCACGGCGGTGGACTTGCGTGACCTAGGCTGGGGGGCGTCGTGCCGAGCCAGGGTAGAGATAGATGTGTCGAAGCCCATACGCCAGAAATAGAAGATCAAGGACGGCGACAGACACATTGTCGATGTGGAAATTTGATATGAAAGGATGTCGTCCTTCTGCTATCTATGCGGATTGACTTATTAGGTTAAACCTTTTGAGTGATGGAGAGTAGCTGGTTGTTGTTGATACATGGATGATTTGATTTCGAGGACATAATCCTTTTAAGGGGTGGATTGTTGTAATGCACTAAAACCTAGAATCTTACCCTATTTTTTTAGTAAGCTAGTGAGAATTGCACTTCAGACTTAGCCAAACAAGGATAACATTAGAGACCTAACTAAGACATGAATATGCATGAAAACATATATGACCTACTACTCTCATATTAATTTTTAGACCAATAAAGGATACATAAAATATGTCACATGAGATAATGATAAATATATATAATTTCGTGCACAATAATGATATATAACCCTTTTGGTTGTAAATGTGTAGATATGGTAAGCAATTGGATGAATAATAGTAATAATGATGAAATAATATGTTAAGTAAAAAAATAATGGACCACAAATATTCATTTGGTATAACTCATGAAAGTAAATCTTAAAAATGAAATCTAGTGTGAAAAGTGTGTTCCTTGGGTTCCAGTTAGCTTGGGAGTCAAGTTTCACCTTATATGCACAATAATAACTATCCTAGTTTAAAACAGGTACACCCTCAGGGATCTCCCTGGTCGGCACTCCTAGGGTTTCCCTCTGGGCGAAGCACGCAGGGTCTTCTTGTCACCGAGGCGTTTCTCTCTTGCAGGTTGCAGGGCTTCTCTGCGCCATGGAGGATGACGATCTTGTGGAACGGTATGATGCACTCAGGGTGAGGGAGGAGGAGGAAACTGATATTCTCGACTTGTGAGGGACGGTGGACGGTGAGAGCAGGGAACACCTAGACCTGGCTCTCGTGGGCAGATTGATGACAAGCAGGCCATACAACTTCCCCGCGCTGAAGCGCACAATGACCAGCGCATGGGCACTGCGACACAAGGTTGGTTTTCGGCAGCTATCAGGCAATCTATTCGTAATCCAATTCATGCACTGGAAGGAGAAGGAAAAGGTCGTCAAGGACGGACCTTGGAACTTCGACAACCACTAGTTGGTGGTCAGGGACATTCGGCCGGATGATGTTCCAATGGCTCTGATGCTGAATCTCAACTTCTTCTGGATCCGGCTATACAACCTTCCTCTAGGGTTCCAGTCTGAGGGAGCTATCAGGGCGGTGGCATCCAAGATTGGTAGGGTCACGGCGGTGGACTTGCGTGACCTAGGCTGGGGGGCGTCGTACCGAGCCAGGGTAGAGATAGATGTGTCGAAGCCCATACGCCAGAAACAGAAGATCAAGGACGGCGGCAGACACATTGTCGACGTGGAAATTCGATATGAAAGGATGTCGTCATTCTACTATCTATGTGGATTGATCAGGCATCTAGAGAAAGATTGCACCGATGATGGAGAGGATGACGATGGGGCGGCGCCGAGGCTATGGGGGCCCTGGATCAAGGCGTCACCAACCAAGCGTTGGGCGACGTCGATGAAAGAGGAACTTCTGGGTAGATCGGAAAAGGAGTTGTGTTTCATTTAGAAGCCGAAGACGGGGGGCGTGCGTCGGGCAACAGCGACGCCACTGCTTCGTGCAATCGAGGAAAAGTCCAGTGGATGGAGGCGAGGGACAAGGAGCGATCACTGTCTTCGGAGGACCTTGAACTGGTTTTCACCAAGCGGGCGACTGACCTAGAAGGCAACGGCGGCAGAGGGCAGGACGCTGGCGATGGTCGGAATGGGCAAGAGAGGATGAGCGATCAGAAGACGCAGACCAGGGGTGCCGTTGTCGACAACAGCAACATTGATGGGGGACGCGGCAAGGAAGTGGCTGCCACTCACAAAGCTCCGAGCAGGACAAAACCAGTTGCTGAAAAGGAGGTCCGGGAGATACATGCCATTGTGACTAATGAGAGGATGAGGTACGGTGATGATCGAACGTTGATGCAGGAGTCGGGCGTGGTGAAGATTAGCGAGAAGCCCATGATTGACAGCGCTGAACCGGAGGTGATTCATACATCCGCCTATCTACGTGCTTATGTCATCTTCCATGGAGGGGGTGTCGGGGGTGCGTTGGGGGAGGAGGTAAATGGAATTGGAGAGGTGGGGGATGCTTTGCACTTGGAACCACAGGCGTGGGAGGAAGGAGGTTTGATATCATTACAGGGGTTAAGGGAGGAAGGAAAAAGATTGGAAGGGAGAGGGGGAGAAGTATGGGGAAATGTAATAGGATAGAACAGTCAATGGGTGAAGGGAGGGAGACGGGGACAGGCAATGATAGATATCAGATGGGGGAAAAGGAATAGAAGGGAAGTGGATGTGGTCCTTGAAGGGACAGAGGAAGTGGAGGTGCATGGGGAAAAAAGAAGGAAGCAGGAGGGTCTAGGAGTTTCTACCTCTTTTTCAGTAGTGGGTTCTGGTGAGGACCAGACCCGTGAACAACCATGAAAATACTATGTTCGAACGTCCAGGGCTTGGGCAACCCTCGGACGGTTGACTCTCTGAGAAGGCGGTCTTGGAGAGATTTGCCCGATATAGTCTTTGTCATGGAGACTATGTGTAGAGGAGGAGATCAGGAGGCGGTGAGAAGGAAGTGTGGTTTTGATGCAGGGTTTAGCATTGATATCAGAGGCAGAGCGGGGGGTTTGGGTTTGTGGTGGAGAGGAGATGACGTCAGAATAAAATAGTTTTCTGATCACCGTATTGCAGTGGTGGTGGGAGTGGAAGGCAATCCGGATTGCTTCCTTTTTGTGGGGATGTACGGGTGGGCATCTACTCAGGAGAGGCGACGTACATGGGAGTTGATAGAGGAGATTTGTGCTCAGGCTAGGGGTCCTGTTCTTTTTGGAGGTGACTTTAACGAAATTTTATCTCATGAAGAGAAGAAGGGAGGACAGCCAAGGAATGAATGGCAGATGCACAATTTCAGGGAGGCGATTGAAAATTGCCTTCTAACAGACCTGGGATCTACGGGGTGCAGGTTTACTTGGAAGCGTGGTTTACATGAGGAAAATCTCATTCAGGAAAGGCTTGATCATTTTTTGGCAGACAGGCAATGGTGTGAGATCTTTAATGTTAGGCGGGTCAAGAATTATCCTATTCTCAATTCTGATCATGGACAAATTCTTTTTTGGGCGGAAAGAAGAGGTACGGGCAGCGGTTCTTATGAGAAAAAATTCAGATTTGAAACATTCTGGTTATCTTCCCCAGAGTGTAAAGAGGTGGTGCAACAACCATGGGACAGCAATGCGGACTTGGGTCTCAGTGCTCAGACAGATAACTGCGCAGAGAAACTATCTAAATGGGCAGAAGGAAAATTCGGAAACATCAAGAGGAGATTGGCAGAGACGGAGAAGAAACTCGTTAGTGCTCAAAATCGGCCACCTTCCAATGACATGTTGAAGGAATGTATAGACATAGCAAACGAGTTGCAGGAAATACAGTGCTTGGAGGAGAGCTACTGGTTAGCAAGGGCTAGAACTAATGAGATGAGAGACGGCGACAAGAACACAAAATATTTCCTTCACAAAGCTAGCCAACGTAAACGGTGCAATATGATCCATGGTCTCTTCAAGGAGGACGGTAGTTGGCATACGGAGCAGGAATCTATCGCTGAAATTATTTCTTTGTATTTCAATTCGCTTTTCTCCAGTTCGATCCCAACCGGGATGGAGGAGCTCATTGCTGATATGCCGAGTGTTATTGCTGAAAATAATTTCCCTCATCTTAACCGGGCCCTGACGGAGACAGAAGTCTGGCAGGCACTCAATCAAATGCACCCCAATAAGGCTCCAGGTCCAGATGGAATGAAGGCTATTTTCTATCAGAAATTCTGGGAGGTGATCAAATCCAGCTTGTTGTCTTTTATTGATAGATGGTGGAAAGGGGAGGAGACTCTGGATGATATAAATGATACTGATATTGTGCTGATCCCCAAAACGAGCAACTTGGTCTGGATTTCTGAGTTTCGCCCTATAAGCCTGTGTAATGTTTCGTACAAAATTATCCCGAAGGTGTTGGCGAATAGAATCAAGCCTCTCTTGAATGACATTATTTCGGAGAACCAAAGTGCTTTTGTGAGGGGGCGGATGATAACAGACAATGCTCTTATTGCCTACGAGATGTTTAACACTATGTAGCACAAGAAGCGAGGAATAGAAGGCTTGATGGCTCTCAAGCTCGACATGAGCAAGGCATATGACCGGGTGGAGTGGGATTTTCTTGAGAAGGTTATGAGGAGAATGGGGTTCCCAGATGTTTGAAGGAATAAAGTGATGGAGTGTGTTTCTAGCGTATCCCACAAGATCATCGTCAATGGCAAAAGGAGAGGCACTGCAACCCCCGCTAGAGGTCTTTGCCAAGGTGATCCCATCTATCCCTATCTCTTTCTTTTTTGCACTGAAGCTCTCTCTTATTCCCTTTCCAAAGCAGCACAGGAAAATAAAATCCATGGCACGAGAATTTGCAGAAGGGCGCCGAGGGTCACTCACCTTTTCTTTGCAGACGACGGTATTATTTTCACAAGGGAAACCTCAAAAGAATGTTCCGCTTTAGCTGATATTTTCAGCCAATACGAGAGGGCATCTGGACAGAAAATTAACTATGAGAAGACAGAGGTTTCCTTTAGTGAGAATGTTTCTGCGGAGAGACGGGAGTTGATTAAGGACCGACTGCAAGTTAGAGAGGTGGATAGGCATGAGAAGTATCTTGGACTCCCTACAGTCATTGGGACATCTAAGAAAGTTGTCTTTGTTGCAATAAAGGATAGAGTTTGGAAGAAGGTTCAGGGGTGGAAAGAGAAGTTCCTTTCAAGGCCTGGGAAGGAGGTGCTGATCAAGGCAGTCATCCAAGCTATTCCCACATATCTCATGAGTATCTTTAAGATACCGGATGGACTGATTGATGAGATCCCGGCGATGATGGCTCGGTTCTGGTGGGGATCGAAGGAAGGGGAGAGGAAGATACACTGGATGAGTTGGGAGAGGTTATGCAAGCCAAAGGAGAGTGGATGGATGGGTTTTAGAGATATGAAGGTGTTCAACCAAGCCTGGCTAGCCAAACAGGGATGGAGATTAGTGATTCATGGTGAGTCTTTGTCTGCCCGGATTTTGAAGGCTAAATACTACAGGTCCTCTACTGTCTTGCATGCAAGGATGGGGGGTAGTCCCAGTTACACATGGAGGAGCATATGGGGGGCGCTGCAGCTGGTCAAGGAAGGTCTTAGATGGAGAGTGGGTGATGGGAAAGACATTCACATTTATAGAGATAGGTGGATCCCCCACCTGGGTGGCATGGTACATAGATACTTGGTGAGTGGCCCGGAGGAGTATAACTGGGTGAGTGACTTGATTTGTCCGGTGATGAAAAGGTGGAGGAGGGAGGCAGTGGAGGAGTGTTTTCCCAGTCACCTTGTGAGGGTTGTCCTAAACATTCCACTTCCATGGTGGTGTGTGGAAAATAGTCTTTTTTGGGAGAAGGAAAGAAATGGGATTTTCTCTGTCATGAGTGCTTACCAGTTCTTAAGGGCGGGGGAGGATTTGTGGGAAGTGGAGGAAGGGGAGACATGGAGAAGGTTGTGGAAAGAACGGTGACCACCGAAATTAAAACATTTTATCTGGAGAGCTTTGCAAAATATCCTTCCTACTATGACGGAGCTGCAGAAAAAGCACGTGACACCGGATGAGGGCTGCCATCATTGCGGACAGCGTGAGGACTCGACACATGTATTACTCCAATGCGAGATAGCAAGGATGATCTGGGCTACCGGTGAGTTCGATTGGTTGGGACAGACGGACCTTCATGACATAGGGAGTTTTGTGGACAGCCTTCTGGATGAGGAGAATGATAGCTGCAAGGAAGAGGGTGCAATGCTCCTCTGGGTTACGTGGACAGCAAGGAACAAATACATCTTTGACGAGCATCCTCCATTACTTTCGGGCCTAGCAACGAGCTTCATCAACATTGTTAGGAGATATGCACATTACCATGCATCCGTGAGCAGTGTAGCGGGTTCCCTCCCTTCTTCTGACAGTGTAGCTTGGCACCGTCCTCCACTGGGTTGCATCAAGATCAACACGGATGCCTCCATCTCTTTGGCAGGTGACGATGGTTGTGGTGCAACCATATGGGACGACCACGGACGACTGTTGTGGACTTCCCAGTGTCGATTAGAACAGACATACTCGGTGCTTAGTGCGGCGGGTGTGGCTGTTCTGAAAGGCATGCAGCTCGCGCTTGGGAAGGGTTTTACGGACGTCATTGTGGAGACTGATTGTCTACTACTGGTAGAGGCTGTCAAGAAGGGATATGGTGGATGTGGTTATGAGCATTTTATCGTCAGGGATATCTCCGAGCTCTCTTCTCGTTTTTTGTCTTTTAATCTATGTTTTGATAGGAGGCAAGGCAATAGGGTAGCCCATGCCTTGGCCTCACCCGCTTGTCATTTTGTTAACCCCATCTCTCGTGGAGAGGGGTTTGAGGATCAGATCCGTGCACTTGCTGTAAATGATTTGATCACTTAATAAAATGACAGGCGCCCTTTATCAAAAAAAATAACTATCCTAGTTTTTTTAAGAAAGAAAGTATGAGTTTTATCCAAAATATCAAATAAATCATTAGCTTACTTCAAAAGTGGAAAATAATCTCATATTCGTAATCTACATACTAAATTATCTTGAGTGTGAGTTTTCTTCTAATTTGGATAATCTTGAATGTTCTAGTATGTTTAGGAGAGAAAAAGTGCGTAAAATCCCAAAATATTAAATAATATGCAAAATAATCTCAAAAGAGAAAATTAATGGCAAATTTGTGTTCCACAAGTTTGAGTTTTCTTGAAGATGAAGTTTCATATTAATGGGATAATTCTATATGTCTCTAATGCATTAGGAAAGAGAAAATATGATTTACTAAAAAAGAAATAAACAAAATATCAGACATCTCCAAATATGAAAACTAATGCCAAAGTCAGATTCTACATGCCTTAATTGGTCTAGGTGAAAATTTTTATTTTAATTGGAGTTTTTTTGCACCCTCAATTGAGAAGAGAGAAAAAGGGAAATAAATTAAACATCACTTTAGTCCAAATTGGATTTGGTATTGATACCAAGGTCACAAACCCAATTTATTTAGTAAATTCATATGTTGCACTCAGCCCTTGGATCCAGATGGTAAGCCTACACACCCCGTTCCTCTTTTGGTTTTTCTCATGATGCGAACCCATTGGATTTTGATCCAAAGGTTTAGGCATCATCTCGTACCTCGAGTAGGAGAGGGTCTCGTGAGTTAATAGTAGTGTCAGGATGGTGGTTTGGGTTTTTGGGATTTCTCACTCATTTCTACATCATTCTCCATGATTTTTCTTATGTTAGATTTGGGAAAGGATTCTACATCCAAAGATCTCCAATTCAAGTCCTAATTTTCCTTATTCGTGAATCGCCCAAATTTCCTTCCCAACCTTTTGAACTCACCTCACAATAGGCATGCACACCTTGCCCTATATATAGGGGACCGTGTCTTAGTCTTCACCACATCTTTCTACATCCACATCTTCTTCCAACTTCCTTGTGCACTGTCATTTCAACCATTGATGATTGAGCTTTTCAATCTCCTCTTACGATACACCACCGCAAGACTCAGCATCGCCTCAGTCTATTCAAGACTAGAAGTGAGTTCCTTAACCCTCCTAGATTGCCTCTATTTTTTCTATGTTGTGAGAGTTTGTCTCATTGGGTTTTTCCCAACTGCTCAAGATGTCATGATGGGATCATGGTGGGGATGAATCCCTTGGTGTATTCTTGCCTTTACCCTCCGTTTCCTTTTCATATTTTGTTTTTCTTTAGGGGAGGAACCGAATTTCACCCTCATTTTATTTTCATGAAACATGCATCTTGTTAGATGCTTAAGCATCTGAGTTGGCCTCTGCTTATCGGGCCAACTCAGCAAGTTGACCACTGACTGGATATTGTGGATTTTTTGTGATTTTCTGATTGGTCAGATTTCTAAAAAATTATAACTTTTTTGTATTTATCCAAAAAATGCAAATGAATAGTCGTTCAGTTCAGAAGAAGATTCTCCATTTTATGGTATCATTCTTGTCTATTATATCCAACCTAATTTATATGTGAATTGAATAGATTTTCCCTTATTGGTAATAATTTACAGAATTCATAACTAATAATTTATAAGTCAGATAAACAAAGTAAAATATGCAAGACATGTCATGTTGAGATGGGCCTAGCTTAAGGACTTGAAGCCTGAAGAGAAACTTGATATGGTTTATATTTCCCTCTACTAGATCTTTATGATGTAATATCCATGTAAATCCTATGTGGGAGATGACAATGTACTTTTGTAAAATTGATTATAGTCATGTTTATATTCTGCTTATATACTTTGGTCTTTTGTATACCATCATTTGAAATTTGAAAATCTACATCAATACTAGCATACCTTTTGTATGTGTTTGGAATGAATGTTTTATTCCTCAAATTTAGTAGGGAGTCAATCCCCTCTTGGGTCCCACTCCTTACAGAAAGTTACACTTAAATTTTGGTGTTGTAGTCTTAAAAAATATAGCATAGGCAAAGAGAATATAAAACCTATCACTATAGGCCATCCTTTGAGCTTATGAAAATCAATGTAACACCAGATTTCAGTGTTGTGAAAGAAAGTAAGAGAAAGCCATATAATCATGACTAACCAACAAACTATCAAGATTTTATGTCGACATATGATTTAATACGTAGGAGAGAGCAGGCATCCATTGAGCTTTTTCATGTAGTCGAAAATTAAAGCTAATAAGGGAAGATGTAAGTTTTGCATATTGGTTGCATTGTGAGAAAAGAGACGTTGCATATAACACCCAAATTGAGCAAGAGCTAGTAGTAGGATTATTCATTAAAGAAGAACTCATAGTACAAATGTTTTTCTCCCACCCTAAGTATAAAACGTGCCAAATATGCAATTATAGGGATATACTCAATTCACTTTTTTGACGCCATCGTATACGAAATCTACGCTTAAATTTTGATGTTAAACTCTTAATAAATATAACATAAGAAAATAGAATATAAAATATGTCACTGTTGGCCATCCTTTGAGTTTATGAAGAAAAGTGTAACATCATATTTCAGTGTTGTGAAAAAAAGCAACAGAATGCCATATAATCATGAGTAACCAGCAAACTGTGAAGATTTTATGTCAGCATATGATTTAATACATAGGAAGAGAAGGCATCCTTTGATTCTTGTGATGAGCCAGAAACTAAAGCGCATGAGGGCAAAGGTAAGTTTTGTAGAGTGGTCATGTTGTGAGAAAGGAGACATTGCATGTGTATAACATGGATTAATAACACCCAAATCGAGCAAGAGCTGGAAGTGGGATTATTCATTAAGGAACAACTCATGTACACATGTTTTGCGCCCACCCTAAGCATAAAACATGTTTGATATGCGGTGAAGGGATATATTCAATTCACTTTTTATACGGCGTTGTATGCGAAAGATACACTTAAATTTTTGTGTTGCATTCATACTAACTATAACATAGGCAAAGAGAATATAAACAGTGTCACCATTGGCCATCCTTGAGCTTATGAAAAGAAGTGTAACAACATATTTTAGTGTTGTGAAAGAAAGCAAGAAAAGGCTATATAATCGTGAGTAACCAGTAAACTATAAAGATTTTATGTTGACATATTATTTAATGAGCAGGAGAGAGCAGTCATCCTTTGAGGTTTGTGATGCATCCGTAAGTTGAAGCACATGAGGACAAACATAAGTTTTGTAGACTGGTTGTGTTGTGAAAAAGGAGACGTGAAGAACACATATATATATAACATCCAAATTGAGTAAGAGCTGGTAGTAGGATTATTCATTATGGAACATCTCGTAGTACATATGTTTTGCACCCACCCTAAGTATAAAATGTGTTTGATGTGTAGTTATAGGGATATACTCAATTCACTTTTTATATGGCCTTGTATATGAAAACTATGCTTAAATTTTGGTGTTGCATTCACATAGGCAAAGAGAGTATAAAACATGTCATTGTTGGCAGTCCTTTGAGCTTATGAATGGAAGTATAACAACAAATATTATCAAGAGAAGGCTATAAAATTGTGAGGAACCAGTAAACTGTGGACATTTTATATTGGCATTTGATTTAATAAGAAGTAGGATATTCGTTAAGAATATCTCATGGTACACATGTTTTGCACTCACCCTAAGCATAAAATGTGTCAGATATGCAGTTACAGGGATATACTCAATTCACTTTTTAGACGACCTCATATATGAAAGTTACAGTTAAATTTTGAGGATGTAGTCTTAATAAATATAAGATAATCAAAGAGAATATAAAACATGTCATTGTTGGCTGTCGTTTGAGCTTATGAAAAGAAGTATAACAACAAATTTAAGTTCTATGAAAGAAAACAAGAGAAGGCCATATAATCATAAGTAACCAACAATCTGTGAAGATTTTATGTCATTATATTAATTAATACGTAGGAAAGAGAAGGCATCCTTTGAGGTTGTGATGCAGCCAAAAATAAAAGTAAATGAGGGCAGATGTAAGTTAGGCAGATTGGTTTTGTTGTGAAAAAGGAGACTCTGCATGTGTATAACATGGATATATAACACCCAAATCGAGTAAGAGTTGGAAATAGGATTATTCATTAAGGAATAGCTCATTGTACACATGTTTTGCGCCCATCCTAAGCATAAAACATGTCAGATATGTAGTTATATGGATATACTCAGTTCACCTTTTAGATGGCCTCCTACATGAAAGTTATGATTAAATTTTGATGTTGCAGTCTTAATAAATACAATATAGGCAAAGAGAATATAAAACTTGTCACCGTTGGTTGTCCTTTGAGCTTATGAAAAGAAGTGTTATAACAGATTTCAATGTTGTGAAAATAGTAAGAGAAGGCCATATAATCATAACTAACATGCGAACTATGAAGATTTTATGTCGGCATATGATTTAATATGCAGGAGAGAGCATGCATCCTTTGAGGTTTGTGATGCTGCCAAAACTTAAAGTAGATGATGGCAGATGCAATTTTTACATACTAGTTGTGTTGTGGGAAAGGAGACAATGTATGTATATAACACGGATATATAACACCCAAATCGAGCAAGAGTTGTCGATAGGATTATTTATTAAGGAACAAGTCATGGTACACATGTTTTGTGCCCACCCTAAGCATAAAACGTGTTAGATATGTAGTTATAGGGATATACTCAATTCACTTTTTAAATGGCCTCATATATGAAATCTACGCTTAAATTTTGGTGTTGTAGTCTTAATAAATATAACATAGGCAAAGAGAATATAAAACTTATCACTATGAGGTTGTCCTTTGAGCTTATGAAAAGAATTGTAACAACAAATTTAAATGTTGTGAAAGAAAGTAAGAGAAGGCCATAGAATCTTGAGTAACCAATGAACTCCAAAGATTTAATGTCAGCATATGATTTAATACATAAGAGAGACCAGACATCCTTTGAGCTAGGTTTTTGATGCAGCCAGAAATTAAAGCAGATGAGGGAAAACGTAAGTTTTATAGACTAGTTGTGTATGAGAAAGGAGATGCTAAATATATATAACATAGATATATAACACCCAAATCGAGAAAGAGATGACATTCAGATTATTTGTTAAGGAAAAACTCATGGTACACATGTTTTGCTCGCACCCTAAGCATGAAACGTGTCAGATTAGTAGTTATAGGGATATACTCAATTCACTTTTTAGATGTTGTCATATAGGAAACCTACACTTAAAGTTTGGTGATGCAATCTTAATAAATATAACATAAGCAAAGAGAATATAAAATATGTCACCGTTGGACGTCCTTTTATCTTATGAAAAGAATTGTAGAGAAGATTTTAGTATTGTGAAAAAATGCCAGAGAAGGCCATATAATTATGAGCAACTAACAATTTGTGAAGATTTTATGTCAGCATATTATTTAATACGTATGAGAGAGTAGGCATCCTTTGAGGTTTGTGATGCAGACAGAAATTAAAGCAGACGCGGGCAGACATAAGTTTTACAAACTACTTGTACTATGAGAAAGGAGATGTTACATGTGTATGCCATGAATATATGATGCCAAAATTGGGAAAGAACGGGTAGCAGGATTATTTATTAAGTAACAACTCATGGTACACATATTTTTGCACCCACCCTAAGCATCGAACGTGTCAGATATGCAATTATAGGGATATACTCAATTCTGTTTTTAGGCGACCTCGTCCACTAAAAATTAGACTTAAATTTTTGTGTTGTGGTCTTAATAAATATAAAATAGGAAGAGAGGATATAAATTTTGGATGTCCTTTGAGGTTATGAAAAAAAGTTTAGCAACAAATTTCAGTATTGTGAAAGAAATCAAGGAAAGGCCATATAATCATGATTAACCAGATAACTTTGAATATTTTATGTCAGCATATTATATAATATGCATGAGAGAGTAGGCATCCTTTGAGGTTTTTGATGCAGCCTAAAAATTAAAGCAGATGAGGGTAGACATAAGAATTACAGACTGGTTGTGTTGTGAGAAAGGAGATGTTGCATGTATATAACATGGATATATAAGACCCAAATTGAGCAAAAGTTGGCAGTAGGATTAGTCATTAAGGAACAACTCATGGTACACATGTTTTGCATCCACCCTAAGCATAAAACATGTTAGATGTACAATTATAAGGATATATTGAATTCACATTTTAGACAACCTCGTGTACGAAAGTTACACTTAATATTTTGGTGTTGCAATATTAATAAATATAACATAGGCAAAGAGAATATAAAACTTGTAACCGTTGGCTATCCTTTGATCTTATGAAAAGAATTATAAATAGTAGATTTCAATGTTGTGAATGAAAGTAAGACAAGGTCATATAATCATGAGTAACCAACAAATTGTAAAGCTTTTATGTCTATATATGATTTAATACATAGGTGGAAGCATCTTTTGAGGCTTGTGATGCAGCAAAAAATTAAAGCAGATGAGGGCAGGCGCAGGTTTTATATACTTGTATTGTGGGAAAGGAGACGTTGCATTTATATAATATGAATATATAAACCTAAATTGAGTAAGAGGTGGCAGTAGGATTATTTATTAAGAAAAAGCTCATGGTACACATGTTTTGCTCCCACTCTAAGCATAAAACATGTCAAATAAACAGTTATAGGGATATATACTAAATTCACTTTTTAGATGGCCTTGTATACAAAAGCTATGCTTAAAATTTGGTGTTGCGCTCTTAATAAATATAACATAAGCAAAGAGAATATAAAACTTGTAATTATTGGTTGTCCTTTGAGCTAATGAGAAGAAGTGTAATAACAGATTTTAGTGTTGTGCACGAAAGCAAGAGAACGCCATATAATTGTGAGTAGCTAGCGAAATGTGAAGATTTTATGTTGGCACATGATTTAATATGCAGGAGAGAGCAAGCATCCTTTGAGGTTTGTGATGCAGCTAGAAATTAAAATAGATGAGGGTAGATGTATGTTTTGTAGACTGGTTGTGTTTTGAGAAAGGAGATGTTGTATGTATATAACACAAATATATAACACCCAAATTGAGCAACAACTGGTTGTAGGATTATTCATTAAGGAACGACTCATGATACACATGTTTTGCACCCACCCTAAGTATAAAACGTGTCAGATAAGTAGTTATAGTGATATACTGAATTTACTTTTTAGACAGCCTCATATACAAAAATACACTTAAAATTTAGTGTTGTCGTCTTAACTAATATAACATTAGCAAAGAAAATATAAAACATGTCACTGTTGGCCATCCTTTTAGGTTATTAAAAGAGGTGCAACAACAAATTTTAGTACCGTGAAAGAAAAGAAGAGAAGGCCATATAATCGTGAGTAACTAGAAAACTGTGAAGATTTTAGTCGTCATAAGATTTAATACAGATGAGATAGTAGGCATCCTTTGAGGTTTGTGATGGAGCCAGAAATTAAAGCAGAAGAGGGCATACGTAAGTTTTGCAGATTGGTTGTGTTGTGAGAAAGGAGACGATGTATGTCTATAACACGGGTATATAAGTCCAAAATTGAGCAACAACTAGAAGTAGGATTATTCATTAAGGACCAGCTTATGGTGCACATAATTTTACGCCCACCTTAAGCATAAAATATGATAGATATGTAGATATAGGGAGATACTCAATTTACTTTTTGGACGGCCTCTTATGCAAAGGTTATGCTTAAATTTTGGTGTTGCAGTCTTAATAAATATAACATAGGCAAAAAGAATGTAAAACATGTTATTTTTGACCATCCTTTGAGGTTATGAAAAGAAGTGTAATAGCATATTTTAGTGTTGTGAAAGAAAGCAAGAGAAGACCATATAATCATGAGTAGCCAGTGAACTGTGAAGATTTTACATCAGGCATATGATTTAATATGCAGGAGAGAGCAATCATCCTTTGAGGTTTGTGATGCAGTAGGAAATTAAAGAAAATGATGGCATACGTAAGTTTTGCTGACTGGTTGAGTTGTGGGAAATGAGATACTACATGTATATAACACAGATATATAACACCTAAATTGAGCAAGAGTTGGCAGTCAGATTATTTATTAAGAGACACCTCATGGTACACATGTTTTGCATCCACCCAAAGCATAAAATGTGTTAGACATGTAGTTATAGGGATATTCTCAATTCATTTTTAGACGACCTCATATACAAAAGCTACGTTTAATTTTGGTGATGTAGTTTTAATAAATATAGCTTAGGCAAAGAGAATATAAACCATGGTTATTACAATCGGACCGGTCATCGAACCGGTTAGGCTACTGAATCCTGGTTAACAGGTCCAACCACAGTTCAATCGGTGATGTAATCAATGAGGTCATATATAAATATATTATGCTAAAAATATATACAAGATGTGAAGATTAGAAGATTATGACTCAATTGAAACTATGATGAACCAAGTCCAAATCGTTTTCCCAATCTATACAGAAATTATTTTTGGCATACTTCCAAGTGGTATCAGACTTTGTCTACAAAAAAGACTCCTTACAACATAGTGTCATTTCTACTCTCTACTATAGAACACAAGGGTTAATGTAAATAATAAATGGGTGATAATGCAAATAGTAGATGAAGCATGAACTGATGAGGGTAAGAAAATGGAAAAAAGGAAGAACGACGATAGCAATAGGTGAAGGTGTGTAGGAGATGAAGAAAAAAATGTACAAGACAACAATGCAGCAGGTGAGGGGGAGTAGGAGAAGAAGAAATAACAAAAAATATAAAAGGAGAAGCGCAACAGGTGAAGGGAGTGAAACCGACCAATTTTGTTTAACCAGAATGGTTCTACCGATTCACTGGTTGGAGCGGCTAGTTGGCCGGTTTTGGCCAGTTTTTGTGACTTTTAGGTTTGGAGACTGAGCAAACCGATTTAGCCACCGATTCTTGGTTCAACTGGTCCAACCGGCTGGTTCAATATGGTTTTAATAACCCTAATATAAACCCTCTCACCGTTGGTTGTCTTTTGAGGTTATGAAAAGAAGTGTAACAACAGATTTTAGTGTTGTGAAAAAAAAGAGAAGGCCATATAATTGTGAGTAACCAGCAAACTATGAAGATTTTATGTCAGCATATGATTTAACACACTGGAGATAGATGGTATCCTTTGAGATTTGTGATTTAGCCGGAAATTAAAGCAGATAAGGGCAGACTTAAGTTTGGCAAGTCAATTGTGTTGTGAGAAAGGAGACATTGCATGTATATAACACAAATATATAACACCCAAATCGAGCAAGAGCTGACAGTACGATTATTCATTAGGGAACATCTCACACTACACATGTTTTGCTCCCACCCTAAGCATAAAATGTATCAGATATCTAGTTATAGGGATATTCTCAGTTCATTTTCATACGACCTCGTTTATGATAGCTATGCTTAAATTTTAGTATTGCAGTCTTAATAAATATAACATAGGCAAAGAGAACATAAAACATGTCATCGTTTAACCATTCTTTGAGCTTATGAAAAAAAGTCTAACAACAAACATCAGTCTTGTGAAAGAAAACAAAAGAAGGCTACATAATCGTGAGTAACGAGCAAACTGTGAAAATTTTATATTGGCATTTGATTTAATATGTAGGAGAGAGAAGGCATCCTTTGAGGTTTGTGATGCAACTAGAAATTAAAGTAGTGAGGGTAGACATAAGTTGGCAATAGGATTATTCATAAAGGAACAACTCATGGTACACATTATTGCGCCCACTTTAAGCATAAAATGTATCAGATATGCAGTTATAGATATATACATAATTCACTTTTTAGATGACCTAGTATACAAATGTTACACTTAAATTTTGGTGTTACAATCTTAATATATATAACATAGGCAAAGAGAATATAAAACCTATAACCGTTCAGCATCCTTTGAGCTTATGAAAAGAAGTATAGTAGTAAATTTTAGTATTGTGAAAGAAAGCAAGAGAAGGTCATATAATTGTCAGTAACCAACAAACTGTGTAAGATTTTATGCCAGTATATGATTTAATACGCTGGAGAGAGCAGACATCCTTTGAGGTTTGTGATGTAGTCAGAAAAATAAAGTAGATGAGGGCAGACGTAAGTTTGCAGACTGATTGTGTTGTGAGAAAGGAGACGTAGCATGTATATAACACAAATATATAACACCCAAATTGAGCAAGAGCTGGCAGTAGGACTATTCATCAAGGAACATATCACGATACACATGTTTTTCTCCCACCCTAACCATAAAACGTGTCTGATTTGTAGTTATAGAAATATTCTTAATTCATTCTCACACCACCTCATATACGAAAGCTATGCTTAAATTTTGGTGATGTAGTCTTAATAAATATAACATAGGAAAAGAGAACATAAAACTTGTCACCATTGGCCATCCTTTGAGCTTATGAAAAGAAGTGTAATAGAAGATTTCACTCCTGTGAAAGAAATCAAAAGAAGGCAACATAATCATGAGTAACCAGGTAATTGTGAAGATTTTATATCGACATTTGATTGAATATGTAAGAAAGAGAATGCATCCTTTGAGGTTTTTGATACAATTGGGAATATAAGCAGATGAGGGTAGATGTATGTTTTGCAGACTGGTTGTGTTGTGAGAAAGAAGATGTTACATGTGTATAACACAGATATATAACACCCAAATCGAGCAATAGACGGTCGTAAGATTATTCATTAAGGAACAACATATGGTACATATGTTTTGCGCCCACCCTGAGCATAAAATATGTCAGATGTGCAGTTATAGGGATATACACAATTTACTTTTTAGACAACCTCGTATATGAAAGTTACGCTTAAATTTTGGTGTTGCAACTTTAATAAATATAACATAGGGCAAGAGAATATAAAACATGTCACCATTGGGCAACCTTTGAGCTTATGAAAATAAGTGTAGCAGTAGATTTTAGTGTTGTGAAAGAAAGCAAAAGAAGGCCATACAATCGTGAGTAACCAGAGAAATATAAAGAGTTTATGTCAACATATGATTTAATATGTAGGAGAGAGCAAGAATCCTTTGTAGTTTTGACAAGCAAATGAGGGCAGATGTAAGTTTTGTAGATTGGTTGTGTTGTGAGGAAGGAGACAAAGCATGTGTATAACACTGATATATAACAATAAAATCAAGAGGAGATGGTAGTGGAATTATTCATTAAGGAACATATCATGGTACACATGTTTTGCGCCCATGCTAAGCATAAAACGTGTCAGACATTCAGTTATAGGGATATACTCAATTCACTTTTTGGGTGACCTAAGCTACACTTACATTTTGATATTGCAGTCTTAATAAATATAACATAGGTAAAGTGAATACAAAACTTGTCATTCTTGATTTTCCTTTGAGCTTATGAAAAGAAGTGTAACAATAGATTTCAGTTCTGCGGAAGAAAGCAAGAGAATGTCATATAATAGTGAGTTACCAACAAACTGTGAAGATTTTATGTCGGCATATGATTTTATATGTAGGAGAGAGTAGGCATCCTTTAAGGTTAGTGATGTCAGTCGGAAATTAAAATAGATGAGGGAAGAAGTAAGTTTTGCAAACTCATTGTCTTGTGGGAAAGGATATGCTACATTTATATACTCTATCGATATATAACACACAAATCGAGCAAGAGTTGGCAGTAGGATTATTCATTAAAGGAATATCTCATAGTAAACATATTTTGCTCCCACCTTAAGCATAAAATTTGTCTGATAAGAAGTTATAGGAATATACTCAGCTACTCTTTAGACGACCTCCTAATACAAAAGCTAGTTGAAATTTTGGTGTTGTGGTCTTAATAAATATAACATATTCAAAGAGAATACAAAACATGTCACCATTTATCGTTCTTTGAGCTTATGAAAAGAAGTGTAACAACATAATTCAGTGTTGTCAAAGAAAGCAAGAGAAGGCCATATAATTTTGAGTACCTAGCAAACTGTGAAGATTTTGTGTCGGCATATGATTTAATACGTAGGAGAGAATAGGCATCCTTTGAGGTTTGTGATGCAGCTGGAAATTAAAGTAGATGCAAGCATGCATAATTTTTGTAGATTGATTATGTTATGAGAATGGAGACGTTGCATGTGTATAACATGGATATGTAATACCGAAATTGAGCAAGAGTTGGAAGTAAGATTATTTATTAAGGAACAACTCATGGTACACATAATTTTGCACCCACCCTAAGCATAAAATGTATCAAATATACAGTTATAGAGATATACTCAATTCACTTTTTAGATGGCCTCGTACACGAAAGCAACACTAAAATTTTGGTGTTCAATTCTTAATAAATATGACATAGGTAAAGATAATATAAAACTTGTCATTGTTGGTTGTACTTTGAGTTTATGAAAAAAGTGCAATAGTAGATTTTAGTTCTATGAAAGAAACCAAGAGAAGTAGATATAATCCTGAGTAATCAACGAACTATGAATATTTTATGTCGGCATAAGATTTAATACTGAGGAGAGAGAAGGAATCCTTTGAGGCTGGTGATGCAATCTGAAATTAAAGCAAATGAGGGCAGACATAAGTTTTGCATACTAGTTTTGTTGTAAGAAAGGAGGCACCTTATGTATATAACACAGGTATATAACACCCAAACTGAGCAAGCGATGGCAGTAGTACTATTCATTAAGGAATAGCTCATGGTACACCTGTTATCCTCCCACCCTAAACATAAAACGTGTCAGATATGAAGTTATACAGATATATTCAATTCAATTTTTAGATTGCCTCATACACGAAAGTTACGCTTAAATTTTGGTGTTGTGGTCTTAATAAATATAACATAGTCAAGGAGTATTTAAAACTTGAAATCATTGACCATCCATTGAGCATACGAAAAGAAGTGTAATAGTAGATTTTAGTGATGTGAACGAAATCAGGAGAAGGCCATATAATCATGAGTAACCAACGAACTGTGAAGATTTTATGTCGACATTTGATTTAATATGCAAGAGAGAGTAGGCATCAATGGGTGTATTTTTAAATCATCTTTTGGAATATTTTTAATTGTATTTCCAAAAAAACACCCAATAATCACTCTTAATCATGTTAGATTTTCCATTTTATTGTTGTCTTTACTTGCTCTATGGTTTGGTTTGTAGTTACCATAATTTAGAATCAAAATGGGGAGAAAACACTGTCATAACATCTGTCAACACAATACTCAGTCATCTAGACATTCAAAAAATCAATATTGATAAAACTAATAAAGACACCATGTGTCTTAATTAAGACACCCAGTGTCTTAATAAATACATGTCATGTCTTATTAAAGACACCCCATGTCCCGATCTAGAAATTGAATTCAAAACTCCCAGATTTGCAGCAAAATGTCGTATCTTATTAGAGACATGCCATGTCTTATTAAAGACACATCGTGTAACTTTTTAGAACTCGATCCAGACTTCAATTGACACATAAGACACATCGTGTGACCTGCAGATTTGACTCTAATGCAAAATAACTACCTCACACTTATGTATACGACTCCAAGCTGTCTTGGGACGGTTACCACAACATATATCAGTCCTTTTGGAGAGGGACTGAAGAAAGGGAAAGTAAGGAGGAGTTGGAGGCATTCTAAAGGGAGAAAAGGTGGTTTATTGGTAGAGAAACTTTTTCTTCTTCCTTCTTCTCCAACATTTATAGTAGGGATCTTCATTGTTCTCTTCTCTTCACTCTGACGTGAAGGGTTTTGAAGAGTTTCCAGCAGCAAGGACAGATTTTTGACCCCTTGATAGGAGTTTTAACTCTTTCTTACTTCTTCTACGGAGATTCAAGTTTTTTTCCATTTATTGTGATGTTTATCTCTATTTACTATTGCTTATATATATTGTCTATAGCCATGGACAAGTAGATCTCTTATTCTTGGGCATGGTGGAGTACCTCCCATGTCATTACATTGTTGAACATGAATGTCATATATAATGCTAGTTGTTTCATTGTTCTAAGGTTCATTGGTGTTTGATTCTTCTTACATGATTTGTTGGCCGCTTCATATATGTGATTGCTTCTCTTTGTATAATCTGAGAAGATGTGCATAGAAGTAAGAAGATGTACCTTAGCTGCACTACCTTGACCATGGGAGTCGCTGGGACATGTTGGGGAACAAAGGTTTGTAGTCTGAATCTAAGTATATCCACCGGAGTGGTATACATAGTTAGGACTATTCTGTACTACCGGGAGGTGGGTGTAGGATACATGCCTCCCTTGTGTTGTTGCTAGTGTTCTTGATATTTGTTGTTCTTCATGTTCTGATGTGGATGTGAAACCCTATCCTCAAGAATCCCTAATCCAAATTGATCCTTAATATAAGTCTTTTCTATTTTAGTTCATTTCTTTTTAATTTCTTATTTAACCTAACAAAACCTCTCTTCTTAAAAAGATCTAGATTTTTGAAGTTTATTACTCTTGCGCCCAACAATACCTTGCTCCTTGGATGACCTTGATAATACTACACGCACCCGTATGCTTGTGGGGTAGTGATCGATTTTTATAAGTACTAAAATGTGTGCATTTAAGCCAACAAGTTTTTGGCATCATTTTCGGGGAGCATCGGTAGTATTCTTAGAGTAAGAGGTGTTAATTAGAAAGCAAGACTAGACCACTCACCCCTTTTCATCTTTCCACCATCACTTTCATTTTTATCATCATCATTGTCATATTTTCATATCTTCCAAATTTAATTGTACTTCGCTGACCTTGTTAGTTGTTGGATTGTTAGAAACCTTCATAAAGAGAAAGGTGTGAGCCTCAATCAGATTTGGAGGAATCACGACATCATCACATTCATCATCGCCACTTTTGCATGAGCTTTGCTCAAGAAGATAATCCAATGACAGAAGACGACCGTCCCCTTGTGGATTTTGCTTTCATTTCTATTTAGGACATCAATGGGGCTATTAATATCCCTCAAATCGAGGTAGAGGAGTTCTCTATCAGCCTTATTCTCATAAAGATGCTACGGGAACTCCTATGGAAGATCCCAATTAACACATAGACGAGTTCTCCATTACTTGAGCACTTTTAAGATTGACAACATTCCTACTGATGTGATTCACCTTATTCTTTTTCCATTCACCTTGAACGACAGAGCCAAGGTGTGGCTCTCTTCCTTGCCAAAGAATTCTATTAACAATTGGGAGAAGCTTCTAAAGGTCTTCTTCACCAAGTACTTCCCACCAAGCAGAACAACACAGTTGAGGAACCAAATGATTAATTATTCTCAAATATATGGGGATGTGTGGGCTTCTTCCACTGGTGGTATCTCCCCTTCTAGATCATCCATGTGTGGGATGGAAATTGGTTGTGACGGCTTGGGAAGAATCATAAAGGGGATTAGATGCTCATTTTCCAAAATATACTGAAAAGAAGGGTATTGGTCTATGGTATGATTTAGATTTATGTTGAGGATGGGAGGATTTGTTGGATCTGCATAATGAATCTCCTACTTTGACATTTCATATTCAAGTAATAGAGTCTCTAAAGGAAAGATAGAGATACAAACATCCTCATCACACACAAAATATGGCTCCATGGTTTGTGCTATTTCTTTAGGATCCAACATATATGTCACAAAATAAGGATCATCATCGTCGTCGTCAAGAATAACCATCTTGGGTTGCTCAACCTCTATTGCGAAAGTTTGTGATTGATCCTCTAGTAAGGTAGCTAACATGGCTTGACTGGATTCAAGTTTTTCTTGTCCTTCTGCAACCATCTTTTCTAGGGCCTTAAGTGTCTCTTCCAGTTCAAGATTAATTTTCATTTCACCATAGGATTTATACACCCCAAAATTTTGGCCATCCTCACTATACCCCTTATGGTGGTCTTGGTCCTTGTGCTCCTCATACTGATTGTGGCATTGCTCATCATAATAATCTTCAGAATATGGTGGATTGTAATTTCCATTGCATCCATCTTAGTAGGAAGATTCAATACTATGAGGTGTCCCCAAATCATGAGGAAACATATTTGAACAATCTATATTTTGGGTTTGGGCTTCTAGAAGGACGGTTAATAAGGCTTGGCTGGTTTTTAGTTTTGTTTCTCATTCTACTGCTATCTTCTCTAGGGCCCTAAGTCTCTCTTCTTGTCGAGGATTACATTGGGTTTCATAAACATGTTCATAACTCCCAAGGTTTTTTTGGTTATACCCCACAAAATTTTTTTGATCATATCCCCCATTAGAATATGGATAGCAAGGTTCCCCATAATGGTTCTCAAAAAAATGTGGATTCACATTGTACCCACCAGGATGAAAGGGCTCACAATTAAAAGGGGGTGTTGTCATAAGCATGGGGTAGAGTAGGGAAGGCAAGAGATGCATGGTGGTAAAGACCACAATAATAAGATTGTGGGGGATATTGGGATGCCCACTCTATTTGAAAAGAAAAGTTCCTGAAAGATATGCCAATCAACGAATGAGAGAAGAAAGATTACGAGATAAGAGGTTAGTCAAAAATTACAAAGAGAACTAAAATATTATAAATATAAGAAATTATGAAATAAATTAAAATTTCTAAAATAAGTAACTAGAAAGCAGTACTGTTGGAATGGAAACTCAACAGAAAGAGGAGATACACTTCCGAAATTGTGCTCAGAAGGCAAAAAAATTTACAAAAACCTAAAAGAAATAATAAAAAAGACTAAGGTTATGAAAGTTAGAGAATATGAACAAGGATTAAACGAGATATACAAGCAACCAGATTTGAAAAACAACTTTGTCATCCCCGACAACGGCGCCAAATTGATGGGTGTCGTTGTACACACAACAATCACTAGGAAAAGTCCTAGAGTTTAACCTTCTAACTCGGTTGTCAACGTATTGTGAACAACAAGTCAAATTAGTATATATAGGTATCGATCCAAAGGACGATAGAAAAGAAAAGTCAAAATCTAAATCTGATTGCAAGTATAAGAATTAAATCTCGATTTGAGAGAGTTTTTAATACTCAGAACAAAAATAAAATTGTTGAAATAAAGTTTAACTAATCAAGAATTAAAGATTTGGGATCCAGAAGATCACCACTAAAACCACATTCCTATTCAACTAATCAAATTCTAAACTCTAAGGATAAAATCAGGACCTTGTGTTTACATGTCCTTATGGAAAAACTCACAAGGGTTAGACTTCTCGTGAACTCATTGGTCCCGGCGTTCACAAATCATTGACCAACCATCCAACATGCCACTATCCACGGTCATATCAAAAAGTATGTGAATTCAAACTGGTGTTCAAACCCAAGGATCAGGTTGTCGCATCACCAAGGATTATAATAAAAATAAGATTAAATAGTCAAAAAGATGATAAACACAATTAAGGGATTATTGTTTCATTTTTACAGAGATCCACAGTCATATCACTCCTTAAGAATATATCAGATCATCTAAATAACCACACATAAACCGAGAGCAGACATTTGTTCGATGGAGGAATATAACTGATTATATTAAATAGAACCAGGCTAAGGGGCTACTCCCATTCCCAGAGAGATTTACTCAGACATAACAAGATTAGAAGAAATGCAAACTAAAATGAGATCCAACATTATATAAGATGTGGTCTACAACTAAAAATTGGATGAAATGGAATGAAGAATGGAATACTTTTACAAGTGAAGAGTCTCTCCTTTTATAGGAGGGGGAGGGGGTAGTTTGCCTCAAAATTGGGGGGAAAAATAGGAGGAGACTAATTTTTGAATTTTCTAGATCTGGTCAAATCGAAAGTTGGTTGTCTTTAATTATCTTGACCATGTAACTCCCTTTAATGTAGATTTTCGCAATAGCGATTTAGAAATATTTCTCTCCCACGAAAAGCATAAAAGCGGTCCAAATAATAGGATATTATTTTAGGAAATTAAATTCTATTTCCAATGAATACTTGTAAACTCAATTTGGAGTTTGAATGCAAGAGTTATGTCACTTTTGGGGGCGGGTATATATGAATTTCAGGACTGCAACAAATTGTGTAATTTTCCTACAAAACCAAAGAAAATAGAATTAAAACTCCAATTAAAGAGAAAAATCTAAAATCACATAATTATGAAACTAAGAGAATAAATAACAAAATAATCCTAAACAAATATCAAAAATATATAAATAAACGGGATAAATATAAATTTATCAAAATACCCTAGACTTGAATCTTTGTTTGTCCTCAAACAAATAAAATCACAAATTATTCCCATTTATACTAACAACATGTCTATCCTCACCCTTGTAATATCACATTATTCCTTACATCCAAATTTGGCCAAGCAACCCAATCTCCTAAAACCACAAAACACAAAATTCTATATTCCCTATTAAAAACAAATATCATATCTAGGTTCTAAATCATGATTTTGTAGAAAAACATGTTTCATCTTACTTTTGCATTGACACTCTCATTTTTATTAATGTATTTTTTTATGTGAGTTGTTGCATAAGAAAAAGATGAAATTAGGGGGTGTGAAAACAAAGAAGGAAGTGGTGATTTTTTTTTTATCCTTCCTCTATTCGACTTGGGATTTAGATTTGTGGAGTTGTGGCTACATTGATCACATTTTTTTTCATGTGCACTTTTGGCATCTTTTGATGGTACACCCCTTTGTGGGTATGGAATTTTTTTTATGGGAAGCATGCCACCCTGGACTTGATTTTTGTCTGGTGGTGATTCTTTGCTTCTCTTTTTTTATAAAGAAAATAAGGGGAAAACAAAAGGTATCCTTATGCTTATAACTTCACACATTTATTTTCTCCTTTTTTTGTAACTGTCATTACATCAAAAAGAATATTCATGTCATTCACATTATACAAGATTTATATCAAGTTAATCAACAGTTTAAAAATAGAGAAAATTTGAGTCTGCTTTTGATTGATTCCATACGGCGTGCCAACTTTTCCAAGGAGTGATGCTATTTTGGGATCCTAGGTGACATGGTGGTTTTAGACATGGAAATTTGTAACAATTTTTGCAAAAGGTGTATTAAATTCAAAGGGTTACAATGATAAACATCTATTCATATTGGCCGACTAGATAAAGGCCATTTTGCAACAAAATAAATAAAAACATGGTCGACTAGATAATGTCCATGAACAAAGCAACTATATGCAAAACAAAAAAAAGTTAGAAATAATGCAAGAATAAAAAAGATAAGGAAGTGGAATAGAAACATACCACCCACCTCTACCCCGGACTTAGATTTTTTCTTATCCCGAGTAAAATCGAAACCCGAGATGGAGGGAAGAGAAGAGAGAGGATTTCCAGGTGGCCCAGGTAGCTCAAAAAATGTCCAGTTGAAGGGGATGTGTATGACAGCTAGGACCTTTATCTGAGGAGCTTCACAGTGTACCCTATGATAGAGTAATTGTGGAAGCTCAGTCAAGTGATCATATTTTCTTTCACCTCACATTCCCTCCAATAGGATCCACAGATCTTCCTTCGATAGCAAGGGAAGTGTTGAAGATGGATGTGGATTAGGGGAGGTTGGTGGGTACCCGACCAATAATGCCAGTAGAGCATGATGAACTGAGTTAGGTGGAGGATCTGGTTCAGGTTTTCCACCATCATGATGACCTGCATATGATGCTAATACAAAATATTTAAAATCATTTACAAAAATTATCCAAAATATACTCAAAAGAAGGGTATTGGTCTATGGTATCATTTAGATTTATGCTGAGGATGGGAGGAGTTGTTGGATCTTCATAATGACTCTCCTACTTTGACATTTGATATTCAAGTAATAGAGTCTCTAAAAGAAAGACAGGGATACCAACGTCCCCATCACACACAAAATATGGCTCCATGGTTTGTGCTATTTCTTCAGGATAACATATATGACACAAAATAAGGATCATCGTCGTCGTCATCGGGAAGAACCATATTGGGTTTCTCAAGCTCTATAGGGGGAGTTTGTGATTGATCCTCTAGTAAGGTAGCTAACACGGCTTGACTGGATTCAAGTTTTTCTTGTCCTTATGTTGTTGTCTTTTCTTGGGCCTTAAGTCTCTCTTGCAGTTCAAATTTCACCATAGGATTTATACACCCCAAAATTTTGGCCATGCTCACTATACCCCTTATGGTAGTCTTGGTCCTAGTGGTCCTCATACTGATTGTGGCATTTCTCGTCATAATAATCTTCAGAAGATGGTGGATTGTAATTTCCATTGCATCCATCTTGGTAGGAAGATTCAATACTATGTGGTGTCCCCAAATAATGAGGAAACATATTTGAACAATCTATATTTTGGGTTCGGGCTTCTAGAATGGCGGTTAAGAAGGCTTGGATAGTTTTTAGTTTGGTTTCTCATTCTACTGCTATCTTCTCTAGGGCCCTAAGTCTCTCTTCTTGTTGAGGATTACATTGGGTTTCATAAACATGTTCATAACTCCCAAGGTCTTGTTGGTTACACCCCACAAAATTTTGTTGATCATATCCCCCATTAGAATATGGATAGCAAGGTTCCCCATAATGGTTCTAAGAAAAATGTGGATTCACATCATACCCACCATGATGAAAGGGCTCACAATTAAAAGGGGTGTTGTCATAAGCATGGGGTAGAGTCAAGAAGGCAAGAGATGCATGGTGGTAAAGACCACAATAATAACATTGTGGGGGATATTGGGATGCCCACTCCATTTGAAAAGAAAATTTCCTGAAAGATATGTCAATCAACGAATGAGAGAAGAAAGATTACGAGATAATAGGTTGGTCAAAAATTACAAAGAGAACTAAAAAATATAAATATAAGAAATTATGAAATAAATTAAAATTTCTAAAACAAGTAACTAGAAAGCAGTACTACTGGAATAGAAACTCAGCAGAAAGAGGAGATACACTTCCAAAATTGTGCTCGGAAGGCAAAAAGAAATTACAAAAATCTAAAAGAAATTATGAAAAAGACTAAAGTTATGAAATTTAGAGAATATGAACAATGATTAAACAAGATATACATGCAACTAGATCTGAAAAAAAATTGTGTCGTCTCCGGCAATGACGCCAAATTGATGGGTGTCATTAAACACACAACAGTCACTAGGAAAAGTCCTAGAGTTTACCTTCTAACCCGGTTGTCAACTTGTTGTGAACAATAAGTCAACTTAGTATAGATAGGTATCGATCCAAGGGACAATGAAAAAGAAAAGTCAAAATCTAAATCTGATTGCAAGTACAAGAATTAAATCTCGATTTGAGAGAGTTGTTAATACTAAGAACAAAAATAAAAGTGTTGAAATCAAGTTTAACTAATCGAGAAATAAAGATATGGGGTCTGAAGGATCACCACCAAAACTACATTCCTATTCAACTAATCAAATTCTAAACTCTAAGGATCAAATCAGGACCTTGTGTTTACATGTCCTTATGGAAAAACTCACAAGGGTCAGACTCTCCGTGAACCCGTTGGTCCCGGCAATCACAGATCATTGCCCGACTGTCCAACATGGCACTATCCACGATCATATCAAAAAGCATTAGAATTAAAACTGGTGTTCAAACCCAAGGATTAGGTGGTCGCGTCACTAAAGATTATAACAAGAATAAGATTAAATAGATGAAAAGATAATAATTTCAATTAAGGGACTATTGTTTCGTTCTTACGGAGATCCACGATCATATCACTCCATAAGAATATATCAAATCATCCAAATAAGCACACTTAAACAGAGAGAAGACATTTGTTCAATGGAGGAATATAACTGATTATATTGAATAGAACCGGGATAAGGGGCTACTCCCATGCCCCAAAGATATTTACTCAGACATAACAAGACTAGAAGAAATGCAAACTAAAATGAGATCCAACATTATACAAGATGTGTTCTACAACTAAAAATTGGATGAAATAGAATGGAGAATGGAATGCTTTTACAAGTGAAGATTCCCTCCTTTTATAGGAGGGGGAGGGGATAGACTTCCTCAAAAGAGGGGGGGAAAAGATAGGGAGACTAATTTTTGAATTTTCTGGATCAGGTCAAATCGAAAGTTGGTTGTCTTTAATTATCTTGACCATATAACTCTCTTCAATGTAGATTCTCATAGAAGCGATTTCAAACATATTTTTCACCCATGAAAAGCACAAAAAAGGTCCAAAAAATAAGATTTTATTTTAGGAAATTAAATTCCCTTTGCAATGAATACTTGTACACTCAATTTGGAGTTTAAATGCAAGAGTTATGTCACTTTTGGTGGCGGGTATATATGAATTTTAGGACTGCTGTAAATTGTGTAATTTCCTACAAAACCCAAGAAAATAGAATTAAAACTCCAATTAAAGAGAAAAATCTAAAATAACACAATTAATTATGAAACTAAGAGAATAAAAAAAATCCTAAACAAATATCAAAAATATATAAATAAACGGGATAAATATACATTTATCAGTGTTGGATGGGAATTGTCCTAATGACCTTCCTATCGATGCAGCAATAGAAGCTAGTTGTTGATCAATCATCTGATTGTGGGTTTGAAGATTGCTTATTTGAGTATTCACAGTGATCATTTGTGTATGCATGTTTGCCAGTATGTTTTTCTTGCTCATGTGACATTCCCCCATCTTTTTTGTCAACAACTCCAGACTAGAAATAGACTTTTGATGATGTTGAAAGCGGTTCCTCCTCTTCCCACTGAAAGTTCCATGATGTTGTGAATGAGATCTATTTTTTTGAAATATGGGTGGCATTCCTCTACTGACAAATTTCCCCCTACCCAATGCTTGAAAAGATTGATTCAGTTGAAATGAGTTTTCTACTGCCAAGGTGTTCCCACATGAGAATCCAAGATGATCGGGATGTTTGTAGTTCACATAAGACACATTCTTAGTTTGGGTGTCTTCTACTTCATGGGTGTAGATGTAGTGATCAATACCAGGACCCCCTTATCCACAAGTGACACACTTTATGGTTGCCTCGGTAAAGGATCTAGAATTGATTTCGTTCAGATTCTAGATGTCAGATGCCATTTTGTCAAGTTTGTTGTTCAATTTCTACAATAGCTTAGAGTCTAGGGATTCACTAGCTACAGACACATTTGTTGAAGAACTCCTATTAAAATCTCATCCTGCTTGGAGAGATGCCATTATATTGACTATCTCCTTGGAGGTGTCAACATCATGTTTCATGAAATGGCTGCCAACTGCAGCACTTAGAGGTTCTCTCAGTTGACATAAGGCTTTCATAGAAGGTGGTGACAAGAAACCTATAATCATATCCATATTGAGGGCACTCTGTCAAGTATTGTTGATATCTTTGCCATGCATCATTCAGGATTTCAGTATCCTTCTACCTGAAATTGGTAATTTTTAGCTTGCGCCTTACAGTCTTCTCAACTAGGTAAAACTTGTTCACAAAAGCTTCAGACAGCTGTTGTCATGAAGTGATGCCCTTTTGAGATAGGTACCATTATAGGGATTTTTCTTTGAGGGAGAAATGGAAACTATTCATGTATATGACATCTTATGGTACTCTTTTCACCTTGATAGTATTACATAGGTTCTTGAAGGCATATGCTGATAACGATTTTCTTGTACAAAGTTTCCCCCAAACATCTGATTTTGGATCATACTGATGAACCCACACTTCAACTCATAGGTCGTTGTTGGTATGTGAGGAAGAACTATGGGATCCCAGTCATCATTAACATGACATGTGGCTAAGGAATGCATAGAAGGCTTTTCTTCAGGGACATTTGCGTCAGGGGGACCTCGTGTCACCATTGGATCTATGAGGAGAATATATGTCTCTGGATATTCAACGAGGAACTCCAGGATTGGTTAGAAATGATGAGAGGCTACCTACTAATGAAAATATTGAATGAATTAGAGTCTATGACTGGAAGTCATAACCAATACTATAGAAGATAGGTAGTAAAAGAGATTTTCTAATAAAAAATTGCAAAATTTAAAAGCGATTACTAGTTCTAAGTAGACCTCAGGTTCATAGAGGTTATCTGATGCCTTGTCCCCGACAAGGACGCCAAAATTTGATCACTCTTTTTCATGGGCCAAAAGTGTAAACACAATTGTCCTAATTAAAGAAACCAGACTTTGAATATATACCTGACTAATAGAGACATATGATCAATATGGAGTCCTTGCAGTAGTGTTGGGTCGAACTCAAGGACAAGGAGAATAATAAAGTTAGAATGTGAAATATTGGCTTAGTCTAGCCTAACCAAAAGCAATATTGATTGTGTTCTGATTAAGGAACATACTTAACCTAATTAGTAGTAAACTTAAATTATGAAAGATCAAAGAAGAAATAAAGTTGACTCATGAAATCAAGATAAAAAGGGTTTTGGACTTGGTGTTACCAATCAACCCAACCACAACCATATAAAACATTCACTCTTATTTTATATATATTCTCTACTCACTTTGAAAACAACCATAAGATAATATTTATCCCTTCCTTCTCTAGAGACCCAACCATATGTCTGTCTAATGGGGTTCTCTCTCACTGTCTCTCTCTCTCTCTCTCAAGTTAATAATTAAAAGATCAAAGGAAAACAAAATAGCTTTTGTTATAGAAACTCCTCACTCTCGTGTATCGTTACTATCCTATACCCCATGTCTCATTGAATTCGTAATTCTCTCAAACAATATCCATGTCAAACGTCAAAAGAAGGAAGCTAGTCATCAATTGATGCAATTAGACAAGAGTAAAGGAACAAAACTATAAAGAATATATGAAATAAAATAGAAATATGAATGATTACATGGTTGGGAGGGCCTAGAGGCTACTCCTAACCCAAGTTAAGGTTTTAGCCATGCATGGCCAAAGAAACAAAATGAGAAAAATTAGAATAAGTCATGATGCAGAAAAGAGAAAGAGAAGATCGATACAAGGGTAGATACCAACCTCTCGCTTGATATGGCGGTTGATAGTGGTTTCTATAGTCTTTCTCCTCATTTGTGATCTTGGCTTGAAGCAAGAAGGTCCTTTAGATCAACATTGGTGGCAAAGGAGCCTTTGAGGAGTAGGGTCAATAGGTCTCGATCAAGGGATCTGAGTAGGTCGACAAGCCTCTTCCTTTGGCTCTGGAACTTGAGAAATTTTGGCGGTAGCCTCTTGGCGCTCTGACTCTAAAGATTTAAGATGAGTGGTACGGACACACTGGGGGCATATTTATATAGTCAAGGTTGTCGATCCCTCTCCATTGATGTCGATGGTTTCTTGTCATTGGGACTATCATGTCGAGGTCGACAACAGATCTTATTAACAATCTTTGTCGATCGACATGTATCCCGATCTCTTCTCATTGTTAACAGATTTCTTACTTGCAAATGATCTATCACCCTTTCTATCGATAGGTCTGTCGAGGTGATTCCTTGACAATTGTTTTCTAGACATCAGTAATGATGTTGACATAGTCTATAGGTGGAACAATCGATGAGACTATCAAAGGTCCTCTACTCGAAAAATGTGTCAAGCAATGGGTCAATAGCTTCATACTGACAGGTGTTTGCAAGTTTTGATGGACTAGGTTGTCGATGTTGTATCAACACATGTGAGTTTTTTTCCTTTTGGTTGAGACTCCTTCCCTTGTTAGGTGGTTGTTGAGGTTCTTTAATTTGTTAGGTTGGTGCTCGATAAGTCTTTCGAGTTTCAGTCGATAGCCATTTCTGGATCCTCTTGATGAGTACTTTATTTTTGTCGAACTACTGATCAACTGCGTGAAACCAGAGCAATTGCTCAATTTCATCGATTTCACTTAAATTACGTCCAATGCCTACAAATTAGAACTTATTATTTAATTAGACTAGAATAAAAAATGGGTAAATCTAAACATCTAAACATTATTTCTAATGACTTCTATTATGTACAAGGCTACTAAAATAGCACCAAAACTGATGTTATCATAGATATATCCAAACAAAGAGATGTGTAGTTTTAGAAGAAAGAAAGGAAATAGCTCACTATCAAACATGCATCATTACCAAAAGATGATTACCACTAAGAACCTCAAGGTTGTATCAAAACAAGATATGCAACTAGATAGATATAGCAAGTTAGAGCACAATGGAAGCAATTTAAGACATAACCAAGAGATCTAAAGAGATCATCATCAAAACCTGCATAACAACCCATGACAAGTAATTACAAGATATAGGGATACCATTTATAGAATACCAAATTATAGCAAATTGAAAGATAGAGTTGTAAGCAAGATAAGAAATTTAAAGTATGGAAATATGCATATATGTAGGTACTAACAGAGTACCAAAGACTAAGGCTATTGGTTGAGAAAATTTAGTTGAGAGGGAAATTCTCATTCAATAAGCCAATTGTGTATTATGTGCACAATGCTATAGGTCTAGTTACTGACAGGACAAACTCGACCGAAACAGCTGTTGGTAACACCCCATTGGTCCCTATTGGTCGAATTTCTTCCAGGACAAACCGAACTGACAAAGTTACTGCCAAACAACACATGTATATATGAAAAGCATATCTAGAGGCAACATAAAAATATAAACCATATTCAAACATGTGTAAGAAAGTTAGTAATGCACTACAAAACATTTATAAATAGTTTTTGAGTAAGAAAGTGATGAGAATCACAATATACCACTTTTGACTCAATATTGTATTTATAGTGCACATTAACTTGGCAAAAACACACTATGATGGGATATGAACAAGAATAACATTACCTCCATTCTTGCCATTACTTTTCCATTTAAACATCTCACCTTTCTTCTTTCATGTGGATTGAGAAGTGAATTTGAAAATCCATAGATCATGTCAATCCATTAGAAAAATACCTACAACAAGAAAGATGAAATGGTCCCCATTCATATTTTTGTGTCCGGAGGGATTATCTTAGAAACCCAAGTCCTAATTCTCATGTGTGCTTTCATAAAATGGCAATAGTGATAATAATGACCAATTTCACTACAATAGTTTCGTGCGCCCTGTAACATATTAGATCTCGAACCCTACCCTGGAAGTTGACATTTTGGACTTAGCCAAACAAGGTTGAAGGCTAGACCTAAATAGATGTTTAGTATAACCCCAATGAGCTAATGCATGTATAGATCACCTTAATGTAACCTAATGTTCTAACATTAATCTTAGGTTTATAATGGATATATAAAATATGCCACATAACTCATTTTGGTGGTAATATGAAGATTAGAAACTTAATTGGATGAATAATTTAGATAATGGGCCGTTAATGAGACATATGATATATCTCATAAAAATAAGTCTCAAAATTCGAAACAAACTTCAAATTCAATATCTACATATCAAAATTACCCTACATATCAAATTTCATCTAATTTGGACAACATTGAAATATTAAGATAAGTTTAGGAGAGAGAAAATGAGTAAAAGACATAAGTAATGAATAATGTGACTATATAACTTCCAAATATGGAAATAATGGCAAATTCATATTCAACAAATCAAATATAACTTGTGGATGAAGTTTGATCCAATTTGTATGTTGTTTGTGCATGTTATGCAATTTTAGGTACATTCTGGACTTTTCTACAATTTACCCAATTGGGAGATTTTCTTTGCAAATTTTCACATGCATTATAATCCTTATATATTCCCTTACCATTGTTGAGTTTTTGAACCATAGGGAGCCTAGTTGCACCTTGGTTTGAAGTTGTTTCCTTCCAAGGGCATTTTAGGGATTACTCTCTTTATAAATGAGCTTATCTTTAGAAGTTATCAACCATTGGGGATATTTCTTTGATTGGAGGTCAGTCAGGATGGCCTATAAGTGTCCATAAACCGACATTTGATATTCAAGAAGCCTCTATGAGTTGTCCTCTTGCATGGACATGAAATCCCTAGGCTAAGGACAGATGCAAAACTCCATGGACACCTCATGCTTGACTTCTTCCTTATCCATAAAGGTTTGCATGTCCATAGGCACCCTTAGCATTGGACACAAGGAAATTAACTTGACACCTCATGATTAAATTCTTCCTTATACATAAAGGCTTGTATGTCCATGGACACCCTTATACATGACACATGGAAAGTCTCATAGACACCTCATACTTGACCTCTTTCTTTATATATTAGCCATATCTACCCCTTCCCAACTCCCAATTCAAAAACTCTTGCTCTCCTTTATTTCCTCTAGCTTAGATAATAACTACTACTCTATTTTTCCACGAAGGTGTTGTCCCAAGGCAAAAGGAGGTGCCTACCTTGGTGAAGAAGGCTCTTAGGGTTCCAAATTTGCTCTATTTAGGGTTTCTAAAGCTCCTCCTTGGTTATTTCGACCAAATGTAGTATGTTTTCTCCTTTCCTTCCCTATTTTCATGTTTTTATTTTTTCTTTCACCTTCTTCCAAGTCAGAACCATGGCCTTCCATGGTGAAACCCCACCTAGAACCAATAAATACCTCATCTCCATGTTCTTTTGTTAGGGTTTTCCACCTCTAAAGTGGAGAAGGTGCTTCTTGCTCAAGATAGGAGCTTTGTTGGAGAAACCAACCTCTCTAAGATTGGGAACCTTACTTATTTGACCTATCCACCTTCCATATTCTTGTGAGGCCTAGGCTTGGATCTAGTACTGACTTGGAGTGTTTAGACTCTGAAATTGAGGTATGATGTATCCCCTAATTTTCTAGGTTGAGCAATTCACCTATGCTTATTCATTCTCTTTGTCCTATGGACATTAGCCTATACACAATGTGTTTTATGTTGAAAATCATGGTTCATATGAACTACCTTATTTTATATTTATCATGTGATCATGGATATTCTTTTGAACTCTTATCTTATGCTTTTCTCATGATGGAACTCTAAAAGATTACATGTGATGTCTTTTCCCCACTTATGAGGTGGATGTATATGTTGGTCACTTATGTGGTGACTAGTTTATAAATTATGGCTATACTTTCTACTTGCCTCTACATTTAACAAGCTATGTGATTTAGTAGCACTAGAGTAGTGTAATTACTTTGGTTTTTATGGATGATGTGTTATTTCCTACCGAGGATATGTGATATTTCCTGCTCATTTGGGATGTAAAGGAACCTCATACCCATGGCAAGATGTGTGATTCTTGGCCCATGTTTTATATATTTGGGAGATTTGTAGTATTCCTTTCTCTATCAGGTTTCAAGTTTATGAGACTTGGCCTCCTTCTAGGGCTATGTTTATCTCACATGCATGCAGGTTGATGATATGGGGTGTGTGCCTTTATTCTTTACATGTGCTTGTGTGGCACAATCTTTATGTTTTATAAATGGCAAGTATTCTTTTGTCATCATATGATTTCAATTTCTTTTCTCTTGATACCCATTTGGTGGTCCTTATCCTTTCTATGGGAAACCTTTTATATTTTATGTCCTTTATTCCATATATTTCTCAATTTCCTATTTAGTATGCACATACCAACCTTTGTTGATGTCATCTATTTTCTCTTCTTACTGGGGTATGCTTCCAACCCTAGGTGAAGGACTTGGATGATAAGGCATGATGTTTTGGACTAGCTTAAGGAGTTAAAGCATGGAGACAAAGTTGTTATGGTTTAGATTTACCTCTACTTAGATCCTTATGTTGCATCATTGTTGAAAACCCTAATGGGACATTTTGATGTACTTGTGTAATCTTTTATGAAAGTTGAATATAGTCAATTATTTTTATTCCACTGCTATACTTTGGTTGTTTTGAATACCATTTATTGAAATTTGAAAATGTTACACATATTCCAACATACCTTTGAGTGTGTTTGGAATGGATGTTTTATTCTTCAATTCAAATCTTTAGTAAGGGGTGATCCCGCCTCCTTGCATGCCAATAGTCTTCAAACTAGAGGATTCTCCGTGGAAGATTGGAGGTCCTCTACCTTTGTTGTTCCATTGACTACCATCATACCCTAAACCATGTCTACCATTTTGTTTAGTAGTATGGTGTAGGATATCATTAAAATTCTTTTTTCCAACTAAGAATCTTTGCAAAGAAGATCTCAAACTATGCTTATCATATTTAAGAAAAGTAATAGTGGAAGACAATTGATTTTTATTATCTGTAGCATGCAAAAGATCATTTTCTAGGCAAAGAGCATAAGTTATACAAGAGTCTCTATCAACCTGAAGAGCAAAAATATTACTCTCTCCACTAGTAGATCTAGAACAAGATTCAAGGACATCGATTTTAGCAAGCAAGGAAGCATTTTCTTTTACAAACAAAGCAATCTTAGAGAGATAAACACCATTTTTGGATTCTAATCCTTGAAAAATAAAATCTTTGTCCTCACTTTTATTTTTAAGAAAATCAACATCAATCATGAGAGAACTCACAATATTACTATGCTTTTTATTACAACTAGGAGCCAGAGGCTCAACTTCTAGAAATCTAACCTTATCAAGAAAATCAGCATTTTCAAGTTTAAGACAATCTACTTGACTAAGATAATCATTGTTTTCATCAAGAAAGTTAATATTAGCATGCTCAAGATCATCTATTTCTACATGCAAATTATCAACAATTTTAGCCAACATTTTTTCTTTTTCCTTTTAGAAGACTTAAGAAAGGCACAAGTAACATGAATAATAGAAATTAAAGATTATTAATCTAAAAAGTTTATATTTACCTCATTTGAGTCTTCACTTGTTGAAGCCATGAGATAAAAATGGCATTCTCCTTCATCACTAGAGCTTGAGCTAGATCCTCCACTTGGCTCTTCACTTGAGTTGGAGGAGTCACTTGATCTTGAGATGGAGGAGTCACTTGAGCTTTTGTGCCAATAATCCTTCTTCTTGTACTTCTCTTGTCTTCTCTTGTGAATATGGGTTTTTTTGTCTTGTGTACAATATTCCTTGAAGTGACCCTTCATTCCTCAATTGAAGCACCCACTAGAGGAGGAAGGCTTGACTTTATAGAGTTTATGCTTGGAGTACTTGGAATCTTCTTTGACTTGAGAGGATGGAGAAGCTTGACCAACAATAGCTTCAATGTGTGCTTTGATTTCATCCTTCTTCATTCTCTTGAGCTCTTTCTCATCTTCATCTTGCTTGTCAAGTTTAAATTCATGGTCTTGCATATTTCCTATGAGCTCTTCGATGGGGATATCACCAAGAGACTTTACTTCTTCAATGCAGATATCACCTAGACTCTTTACTTCTTCAATGGAAGTCACCTTGGGTTCCCACCTCTTAAGAATATTTCTAAGGATCCTTGTGTTGATCTCTCCTCTAATAATAGTATGACCTAGGATGACAAGACCATTCACAATATTGTTGATCTTTGAATACATCTTGTATATCCTCTCCTTCTTCCCCATCTTGAAATTCACAAGAAGACCCTTGAGCAAGTAGGCTTTTCCTCTCGTCTCTTGTTGAGTACCCTCATAAGTGATGCATATCTTTCTCCACACCTCATAGGCCATATTAGAAATTTGGTTGAACTTAGTGGGGCACATGCATGCATAGAGAATGTTGATGGCTCTTGTATTCAAGGTAGCTTTTTTTAAGGTATCTTCATCCCATTCTTCTATCTTTGTCACCGGAAGCTTGTATGGACGGTCCATCATTTGCCATTGCTCAACCTTTGATCCTTCTATGTAGATTTGTAGCCTTCTTTTACAATAGAGGAAGTTACTACCATCAAATATTGGAAAGTTAATGAGGTATCTCCCACCTTGGTTTTCACCCATCTTCTCCTACTTGTGGATGTATGCTAAGAGAAGACCCCTCTGATACCACTTGTTGGATCTAGGATGGGAAATTTACTCTAGAAGTGAGGGGTGAATACAGCTGAAAGTACTTGAACAAGATTCATTAGACCTTCAAAATATCTCATAAGATAATGTTGCTAATATGGGAAATTTATGTGCAACTAAGCATACATAGAAAGGATGAGAGAGATTGAACATGCACCAATTAATAAGCTATGTAGAGTGTTTCCATACTTCAAACTAGAATTATGTCAGTCCACTACCTAGAGAGGTCATCCTCTAGGATTTCTTAACCATTGTACTCTTATATTTCTTAATAAGACATACAATACATGATCCGCCAAAGGACTTACTTATCCAAGCCAAAAGTCTTCAACCTAAACAAGGACTATCGACTTTTCAAGAAGTCTTATGCCTTCACCAAGGACTTACCCACTCTTGCATAAGAAATTTGACCTTGAAGTAATTACCCACTCTTCTCAGATCTTCAACCCTTGACTTCACCTTTGCCAAGGAGAAGCTTTCACTAAGGACTTATCCACTTGAGCAAGGAGTCTTCTACCTTCACCAAGGACTTACCCACTCTTTCTCTAAGTCTTTGGCCTTTATCTTTACCAAGGGACTCCTTCCCTTCTTCTTCACCTCTCTTAGCCAAGAGAGAAAAACTTCATCTTCATGGTTAATTGAGAGATTGGGAGGTGGAGGATGTGAGAGCCTCACAAGATATACATGTAGGACTAGCTCTTTTATAAATATCCTACTCACTCTAATGGATGATGCAAGTGATTAAGCTTAGAGATAGAGAGGAGGATGTAGGAGGCACTCAACTATAGAATAGGAACCTTCATAGTGTTTGGCTAACCATGGATTGAAGCTGAATGGGTCCTATTTATAGTTGGGGATGCCCACTAGCCTTTAAGAACGCTTAAGGATGAATACCTAGATGTTTGGGATGTTGCAAAAAATATTTTTCTGAGTTTTGTAACATTCCAACGGCTAGAAATACTTTCATACACTTTTCCGTATAGAGCAATCAGTCGAGTTTACTTTTTGGAAACTCGATCGAATGCACTATTCAAAAAAATAGATTTGAACAATCAATCGAGTTTGTTCTGGATGAAGCACGACTGGTCACTTAAATTCGTTTTGTCTAGTGTATAATTAGTCGCATTCTATGAGTGTGAAACTCGACCAAACCATGACATTTTCCATATCCATTAAGGGATTGGTCGAGTTTGCTACTCACTGATAAATAATTTATAATGAATTTTGTAAAATGCAATTAAAGTGCTTAAATATTCAATTTAAGTTCTCTTCATTTTTTCTAAGCTTAATTACAAGTCTTACAATCATTACAAGTGATTTATAACATGATTCTAATGGATTTACATCATACTTCATAAAAGTGCACTTGTATTGATTTTGACTTGTCTTTTCTCCATGTTAGGATGTGCAAGTAAGGGCATTTAGAGTGTGTCTATACCTAATCTGAAATCACTCAAGTAGAGACATTATACATAATTAATTGGAATGGCTTAGTCATCATCAAAATGAGGGTTTTGTCAATTTATACCTAGAGTTAACAAAGAGAACAACCTTTAGCTATGTCACTCAACATAGTCGTGCCACCTAGCACGCACCACGGCTATTCTTCCTAGCATGACCATGCTACCAACTTCCATTTCCAACTTTTTATTGGCATATATTACCAGAGAGATAATCATATGATGATTGTAATTACATAACTTATAAATGATTTGTTATAATAAATGCATGCTTCTAATTTATCCTATTACATTCAGTTATGGGATAATGAAGTAACATAATAAATTTCTAGATAATGATATTACTCAATGATGTATGTCTTCAAGTATGTGACTTGAAAAATTAGATCATACTGATGTTAAAAGTATATACATTCTTGTTATGTCCCTAGTTGGATGTTATTAGGGAAGGTTAATAGATAATAATAACACATAAGAGTAGAGTGTGTGTTGGTGTATGACATAATATCATCAGTCATAATATGTGATATCAAACCATGTACATAGATACTTGTTAGAAACCAATGTATCAGGAATACCCACCATAAGAGTGATACATGGTGATTGTGGTTCTTAGATCAGAATTCATTATAGTTATCAGATGTCATTCAGCAAACTTTGACATCATCCACCGTAATCCTGAATAAGGGTTTCCAAAAAGGTGATGATCAGGTGCACTATGACAAGTGGGGATGATTGTGAGTGATATAGATGGTATTTGTCCCTCCTATAAAAGTATGATATCCTGGCCACTTTATTAGTGAGACTGAGAGAAACATGGCAATGCACATGTGAGTCAATATGTGATATTGAGCTTATACATATCTCAAACATCCTGTTATAGCAAGGAATAAAGATAGAATGTTGAAGAGCGTCACTACTGCATGCCTCGAATTCAATCTGGATATCAATGACAAAGGAACTACACAAACATTGCTACACCAATTACATATTGTAGGTTGAAGTTGTTCTTCAAATTTCCATTTACTTAGGAATCTATGATGTGTGTCTAGGCACCACTATTTGCTTGTGAGGACATAAGCATTTATAGACATTCACTGCCAATGTAATATGAGACCTATAGGGTCACACACATAAGATACACCTATAAGAGGAGTTTTCGACATGAATGAAAATTAGAATTGATTACTAAAGTGTTTAGGTATTCAATTTAAACATCAATGATCTAAGTGGACTCCCAAACATCTAGTTCATATGGTGAAATGATCGGTTGGAGTGTTACGTTGATTGAGTACTTAAGTGGCTGAATTTTGAATGAGTCGCAGAGCGAACTGATCGGTTCACTTAGTGAATTGATCATTTCATGGTTGTGAGACAAATATTTTGTGAAGCGAGACACTTAGTTTATGGTGCAAGTTGATTGCACCAAGGATTATTTCTGACGTCATGTCGTGCATTAATTGGATTAGTATTATCAATTTATATGCAATTGGTAAACATGATGAAATGACCGGTTCACTGGGTGAACTGATTGGCTTGCGTACCAACTGATCTGTTTGCCCAGTGAACCGACCATTTCAGTGTTTGCAAGTTGTGAAAATTAATGAGATTCTAGTCCCTTCCACTCCCACATAGACAAGGAACCCTGACCCTAACTCTCCTACAACTAGAGGGGTACTGGGGGCTTATCAGACACATCAATTACCTCTTACAATTATTTCTCTTTTCCAGGTTGTGGTAATCAAGATAACCCAAGGAGATCCTACCCAGTAAAAAGAGGGATACCAAGGGAGAACAATTGTGAGAGAGAAAGTCGGTGACTAGTACACCAATGGGAGGGACAACTTATTCCTATCCATTCTAGTAGGACGACATGAGTTTTAGGCGGTCCGTGTGGACTTTTCTAGAGGCATGGATATTTTTCCTGCTAGGAGTACAACATTAGCCTACTACCCATGGTGAAGACCAAGATCCACTGTAGATGTCGTCTGAGTGAAATTAGAAGATAGATGTATAATTACAATGAAGGGGACACTGTCATTGGACTTTATCTAGATCCATGTATATCCTTAAAATCATCCTTTCCATTATATACTTATTGACACAATCCGTTAGTTTAATGGGGTATATGGCAGTAAAAATTTTGTTTTCACTGCCCATCTGATGCCATATTTCCCTACAGTGGTATCAGAGCCACGCCAATCTACTATACTTTGGGATAATGAATATGATCAAATTTTTGAGTTTTATCATTTATTTATTGCATATGATGCAAATATTCAATATCTGGTCAAATACCACATATAATCCCAAACTAACATATATGTGATATATATGTGTATATATATATATATATATATATATATATATATATATATATATATATATATATATATATATATATATATGCAATTCATACGCATCGCCTTAAAGTCCAATTTTGATGGTGGATGTATAGCATGGTTAAGGCCAATAGCCCTTTTATCTATGTAGGCTGGTTGTGTGTTTATTCCTATTATATCTCAATTTGCACATTGAGCCTCGACCTTATTTTCCAATTGTAAAAGTTTTATTCTCTCCTACCTTTGCTCCCCTTGAATGTAACTCAAGGTTTCTCTATAATCTTATAATATTAGGATATTTTAATTTCTTGTTACAACAAGCTAAAGGATCAAGGAGGACTAATTGACTAGAGGATTAGTTGATCAATTGGAGGACCCAAAATGTGGTGGACTAGAGTCCAGATTATCGAGGAGGCGACCAAATGACCGACCAGGAGGCGAACTAATCAGTTCAACAATTGAACTGATCACCTAGATTGTAAAACATAGATCTTATTTAACATCATGTTTCTACATGAGATGTAGACCCCAGGTTGTGGTAATTCCTTATGGCTCCAAGGGATTACATTAGAATGGTCATAACCATCGCTTTTTATTTATTGCATGTTTTGTTGTGGGATATAGCATGTATGTGATACATACTATATATGTGGTGATTGGATAATAGTATATATTTATAAATACAAACTTCCTAAAAAAATATAGTAAATTTATATGCTTTCCATAATAAAAAAATATGAAAAACCTGGTAGACTAAGCGTGGCCACCCCAAGGGTGATGTGTTGTCTATCTCATGGAAGTGTGATGGTAATAGCGTGGTCCTGTCAAGAAAGGTACATTATTGTCGTGTTGGCTTTTGGGTCAAACATAACTGTGTCCTTAATTAGGTTAAGCACCAAAGGCATGTAGATGACTATGGAAAGGAGTTGTTCATATCATCTATCGAAGAATTCCATGCGATGCAATTAGCAAATGTGTCTACTTAAAATTTGACTATGGACGCTAGTGTTGGTCGGGTAATAGTTCAATTGTTTTAGATCATGGCTCACTAGAAGGTTGCATGCTACAATCTTCTAAATTAAAATGTGAGGGTTATCAATTTGAATTAAATAGTTGGAGTGATAATTAATTAAAGACCTAATTGAATATCGTCAATTTTCAATTCAAATCAAATCAAAAAGGGTTTTGATAATGCCAATATTTTCTCTTATAGAATCAAATGGAAGTCAAATCATCATTGTGATTGGTCCTTAAGAAGGACAAACTTAATATGACAAACATCAACGACTAGTTTTGGACTTTCAGAAGGGTTCTCAATAAACAGTGCAAGCTCTATGTACAAGAAACACTAGTGGCAGAAATATGTTCCTGATGAGCCTAGGGATAAGGTAAATTCGTACTAGAAGCATGCCAATGGTGTTGTGGATATAATGCACCTTATGCTAAGATGCATGCATTATTAGTTGCATGATCAATGTGAGGACATGGGGATATTTGAGATGGTAACACATATTAAGAACTTGATCCATAAGCACACAAAGCAAGAAAGGTACAATACCACAAAGGTTCTCTTTGAGTGTAAGTTGACAGAGGGAGACTTAGTAGAGACACATGTGCTCCATATGATTGGACATGTGGAACATATTGAAGACCTTGGGTTCTATTTGAGCCAAGAGTTGGCCACATATATGATTCTACAAAAAATTTCTAAATCATATAGCCATATTAATGAGTGTTATCACTTGAATAATATGGCAAGAATAATGTCAGATTTTCTTAGCATGCTATCAAATGTTGAAGTAAGAATGAAGAAGGAAAAATACATGATGGTGATCAATGGAAATGAGTCCCAAGGATGAAAGCAATGTCATGAAGAATTATGAGGCTAATCTCAATTCCAGATGTTCAACAATCAAGACAAGGAGAAAGAAAAGTCCAAGAGGAACTTACCTGTTGCACTTGAAGGCATTCAAGAAGAAGAAGATGGGGATGGTTATCTCCACTTCAGGAATATATGTTATTGAGATAAGTTATTGAGATAAACTTATCCACTTCTTCATCTTGGGTACTAGATTCTAGATGTGGGTTTCAAATATGCTTGAATATGCATGATCTAAAAAGAAGTAGGCCTTTGAGAAAGGGCGAGGTTGAATTGTGAGTCACAAAGGGAACAAGAGTTGTTGTCACTATAGTTGGAACCCATAATGTGTCTCTTCTCATATGTCTTGTAGAAGAGTTTCTGAAATGCTATTATATACCTATAATAAATAGAAACATCATTTCCACATCTTGTATGGACAAGGATGCATATGAATTTCATATTAAGAATGGTAATTGTTCTATTTCGAAAGATGAAATCTTGTATGGAAATGACCCAATGTCTTATGGTCTTTATTTGCTAGATCTTAAGATAGATGTTTATAACATAAATAACAAAATATTAAACTCAAAAACTCAAATAAAACATATCTTTGGCATTGTCGTAAGGGAACATAAATGAGAATCACATATCTAGACTCCATAAAGATGCTTGTCTGGACTCTTTTGATTTCAAATCAATAGAGAAATGTAAAACAATTTGTTGGGTAAGATGAATAAGACTCCTTTTACTAGTAACAATGAGAGGGATAGTGATCTATTAGGACTCATACATACTAATGTATATGACCCTTTTAGAATGACTGCAAGAGGTGGATATCAGAACTTCATTACATTCACTAATGACTTCCATAGGTATCCTTATGTGTAATTGATGAAACATAATTAGAAACTCTTGAAAAGTTCAAGGAGTTTATGAATAAAGTATAGAACCAACATGGAAAAAGTGTTAAAGAACTTTGTTCTGATCAAGGTGGAGAATACTTAAGCCAAGAGTTTGAGGACATTTTGCGAACATGTGGTATTGTATCACAGTGGACTCCACCTAGAACACCACAACATAATGGTGTATTAGAAAGAAGGAATCACACATTGCTGGATGTGATGAGATCAATGATGAGTTTAGTTGAGATTCTGAATACCTTCTGGAGTTATGGTCTTGAAACCACCATGTTGACACTAAACCAAGTACCATCTAGATTGGTTTCAAAGACATCATATGAGATATGGTAGTAGAAGCGACCCAATGTGTCTTTTATGAGGATTTGGGGATGTGAAGTTTATGTAAGAAAAATGTTTCCTTAAAAGCTTGACTCAAATCTGATATATGTTATTTTGTTGGATATACTAACGATATAAAAGGATATTACTTTATTACCTATCTAACAACAATGTGTTTGTTTCTAAAGATGTTGCATTCTTAGAAAAGGAATTTATTTCCAAAGGAATCAGTGGGAGGAAAGTGGAACTCGAAGAGGTAAAAGACAACAAGAAATCATTTAACCAATAGATGTACAGAAGGAACAAAAAGAATCACAAATTCTTGTGAAATCTCAAATTCCTCAAGTAACATATGGATCTCGTCGATCTAGTAGGACATGCCTTGAACCTGAAATATTTCAATATCATGTGACTCAGGAAGGTGGTGAGTTGGACATAGATAATGAGCCAACAACCTATTTAAAAACAACTAAGGGACTAGAGTTTGAGAAATGTCTTGAGGGCATGAGATCTAAAATGGAATCTATATATGCCAACAAGGTATGGACCCTTGTGGATCCACCTAAAGGGGTAAAACCCATTGGGTGCAAGTGGGTTTTCAAGAAGACGGACGACATGGATGGCAAAGTACATGCCTATAAGGGTAGATTGGTTACAAAAGGTTTCAAACAAGTTCAAAGTGTTGACTATGATGAAAGTTTTTCTCCATTTGCAATAACTAATTCCATTAGAATCATGCTTGCTATTATAGTTTATCATGGCTATGAGATTTAACAAATGGATGTAAAACCATATTTCTTAACAAGAATCTTCTAAAGGATGTGTACATGACAAAACCTAAGGGTTTTATAAATTCAAAGGATGTAAATAAAGTTTGTAAGCTACAAAGGTCAATCTATGGAATAAAGAAAGCATCTCAGAGATGGACTCTTCATTTTGATGAGATAGTCAAAGAGTTTGGCTTTACTCAAAATAAAGATGAACCTTGTGTGTTTAAGAAGGTTAGTGGGAGAATGATTGTGTTCCTCATATTGTATGTGGATGGCATACTTTCGATGAGGAATGACATATCTACTTAATAAAAGATAAAGGCATGGTTGGGAAATATGTTTTCTATGAAAGACTTATGAGAAGCATCCTACATCTTGGGGTTCAAGATTCATATAGATAGATCAATAAGACTTCTTAGACTAAGTCAGAGAACATACATTGACAAAATGTTGAAGAGGTTCAACATGGAGGTCTCAAAGAGAGGAAGCATGCCTGTGTGTCACAGAGTTACCATCTATACAGTTCAATGTCCCAGTTCTTATGAAGAAAGGGATCGCATGAGTATGACTCCATATGCATGAAAAATTGGGTCAATCATGTATGCAACATTATGTACCATCATGATGTCTCATATGGCTAGAGCATGATGAGCCGATATTAGTCAAATCCAAGTGATGCTCAGTGGACACCCATCAAGAACATTCTTAAGTACTTAAGAAGAACTAAGGATCGGTTCCTTGGCTATGGCAGAGAGGAAGAGTTGGTGGCAAAGGGTTACACTGATGCAAGCTTCTAAACTGATAAATATTATTACATATCACAATCTAGATTAGTGGTTTTCCTAAACAATGGAGTTCTAACTTGTAAAAGTTTTGATCAAGATATGGTTGTTGATTCTATAAAATAGGTCGAGTATATTGCTACCTTGAATGCAGCAAATGAGGCTATCTAGATCAAGAATTCCATCTCATAACTTGGGGCGGTTCCAAGCATCAACAACACAATTGAGATATATAGTGACAACAATGGAGCTATTCACAAGATAAGGAACCCATATCGCATCACCGTCCTAAACATATACAAAGGCATTTCCATCTCATATGAGAGATCATACAATGAGGATATGTGAAGATTTGTGGAGTACCAACAGAGAACAATGTTGTTGACCCCTTGACTAAAGCACTTTTGTAGAAATAGTATTATGACCATGTTAGATCACTTGAAATAATATTCATGGGTGATTGTCTCTAAGTGGAAGTGGGAGTCTATTGATATGTATGCGCAAAGAGGAATACATGTGATGATTGTAATGACATAACTTGTAAATGGTTTTATTTATAATAAAGGCATGCTTTCAATTTATCATGTTACATTCAGTTATGATATAATGAATTAACATAATAAATGTCTATATAATGATATTACTCAATGACATATGTCTTCAAGTACGTGAATTGAACAATGAGATCATATGGATGTTAACAGTATATACATTCCTGTCATGTCCCTAGTTGGATGTTATTATGGAAGGTTGATAGACAACAATAACATATAATCGTAGAGTGTGTGTCAGTATATGATGGAATCTCATTAGTCATGGTATGAGATATCAAATCAAGCATATAGATACTTGTTAGGGAACAGTGTATGAGACAAATCCACCATAAGAGTGATACACGGAGACCATAATTGGTAGTCAGAATCATCTCTTTTAATGTGGTGGTGATTATGGTTCTTAGACTTGAAATCACTACACTCATCACATGTCGTTCAATATACTTTGACATTATCCACCATGATCCTGAATAAGGGTTGCCATAAAGGTGATGATCGGGTGCACTATGACACAAGAGGATGACTGTGAGTGATGTAGATGGTATTTGTCCCTCCAATAGGAGTATGATCTCTATCCACTTGATTAGCAAGACAGGTAAAAGCATGGCAATGCAGATGTGAGTCAATATATGATATTGAGCTTACATATCTCTAAGACGGTCTGCTATAGCATGGAATAGAGATTGAATGTTGAAGATGATGATTGTTCCATGCCTCAAGTTCAATCTGGATATCAGAGACAAAGGAACTATGCAAACACCATAGCACCAATTACCGATTGTAGGTTAAACTTGATCTCTGACTTTCCATTTACTTGGGTAGTAATGATGTGTGACTAGGCATCACTCTTTGCTTATTATGACATAAGTAGTTATGAACATTCACTTCCAATGTAATATGGGACCTAAAGGGCCAAAAACATAGGATACACCTAGAAAAGGAATTTTGATCATGAATGATAATTAAATTAATTACTAAAATGTTTAGGTATTTTATTTAAACATCAATTGATTGATTGGACTCCAAACCAATTGATTCATGTGGTGAAATGACTAGTTGGATTATTAGGTTGATTGAGTGTTGAATTGGTTGATTCTGAATGAGTCGGGGATGGTTCACTTAGAGAACTGACCAGTTCACTTAGTGAATCGATCTGTTTGTGGTTGTGAGATGACCATTTCATAAAGAGAGATGCCCAGTTCGTAGTGTAATTCGATGGTATCAAAGATTCGTGTAGAAGTCATGTCGTACATTAATTGGATTAGAATTGTCAATTCATATCCAATTAGGAAACATGATGAAACAATTGATTCATTAGGTGGACCAATTGACTCACTTGCAAACTGATCAGTTTGCCCAGTGAACCAACCATTTCAGCATTTGCAGGTTGTGAAAAATTCATCAGATTTTGGTCCCTTTGACTCTCACATAGACTAGGAACTCTGACCCTAACCCTCCTAGGTGAGTAATGGGGGCTTCTCAAACACATCAATTGCCTCTAACAAATGTTTGTCTTCTCTAGTTGTGGCAACCAAGAGAATACAAGAAAGTCCTACCCGATAAAGGGAGGGATAGAAAGGGAGAACAATTCTGGGAGAGTAAGTTGGTAAATAGTACACTAATGGGAGGGACAAGTCCTTCTTGTCCAATCTAGTAATACGACAAGAATTCTAGGAGGCCTGTGTGGACTTATCTAGAGGCATGGATACTTTTTTGGCTAGGAGGACAATGTCAACCTCCTATCTATGGTGAAGACCAAGAGCTTCCACAAACACTATCTGAGTGCAAATAGAAGATAATTGCACAACTACAATGATGATAACATTGTCATTGGACCTACTCCAGAACCATATATATCCTAGAAATCATCCTTCCCATTATATAGTTATTGACGTAATCCACTAGTTTAATAGGCAATATGGCAGTCAAATTTTGGTTCCGCTGCCTACCTGATGCCATATTTCCCTACACATTCAACCTAACATTTTTTCACATTCCAGCATGATTGTTCCTTACCACTACAACTATTATACACCTCACCCACCACAGATGTGTTGCCGAACACGTCAGTTTTGCCACACAAAACCCTGATTTTTTTGCACTATTTTCCCTATTTTGCCCCCACTTACCCTAGTGCTTTACCACGACCTATATATACTAGAGTGGTATACATAGAACAGAGGTTAGCATTCATTGCATCCCTCCTTAGCATTCAAGATATCTCACCTACCTTCATATACCCTTGCTCTATTTCCACCTTCCACTACCTCAAAACCCTAGTTTTCTGGGGTTTCAACCACAAAACCTCATACTTCCATGAGATTTATCCACCTTAGAGGAAGGAGCTCATTCTAAAATAGTTTAGGTGAAGAAACTAGGAGTCTTCACCACATTCTATGACCCCACACTTCTCTACTCCTTTCTCTTCTTTTGCTTATTTCATGTCTTGTTAAGCCCCCTTTGGGAGCTGTTTGGGGGAAAATGGTACTATGATACCCTATTGGGGGAAATTATCTTGTAAAACTCTATGTTTTCATTCCATGATGATTGCTTTCTACTTATATCTTACTTCTCCTATTTATACTTGTGGTTTGTTCCTTAAAATGTGATGCTTGTGATTTTATGCTTGAAACCACCTAAGTTCGGAGAAGATGGTATATCTGAGGCTATTTTGGGATTCACCCCTAGGTTCAACTAGTGGATCCCTACCTAGCACCCCATCTCCCCACACATATAGACATTCTACTATCCTAGGTGTGAGATCTAAGTAGCTAGTATAGTATGTCTTAGTGTAATTTCCTAGGAGTTTGCTAAAAGCTAGATGGTGAGAAATGTGAGGTGAAATACCCTTACCTCTACTCCCCATTCCGACCTTTGGCTCCCAATTACACTAAACATTCCTATCCTAGAAACCTAGATCAGCCAAATCCAATTAAAATCCTAACTAACCTTGGCCCAATTGAACCTTGTAAGGCTAGATAGGGTGTGCAAGGGTTAGCTCCCCTTCCCACACTTCATTCTATCCATGGCCAACCAATAGTGTAGCGTGATTTCCTTACATTTGATTACTTGTGTGGTTTATCAATCTAGAATGAATGTTAGGTTTTACATGAGATGTTCCCCTCAAATAATATCCTAGTATGACTCCCCAAGTAGCCCACTCTTCCCATACTTGCTTAAAATTCATCAAGTTGTAAAAAAACCAAAAATTAGAACCTTACCATGTTCTTAGAAATCTAGTAAGATTTGGATTTTTAGATTTGACCAAACAAGGATAAAAATTAAAACACATATTAATGACTTAATTATGTGCCATCATGTAATAAGATCATGAAATATGTTACATGTATTTCCTTTACTAACATAATGGCTAAAGCAAAATGAATAATATGCTTTGGAGTGAAAATAGGTAATTCAATGTCCATAAATATTAATAATGTTCTACTATTTGAATAAATATGAATTTAATGTAGGGTTTTAGGGGAGAGAGAGAAGGCAGCGGAAACAAAAAATTTCTTCTCCCAAACCCAAAATAAAGGAATCGCGTCAACGTATATACAATAGGAAGGATGGTTTGTGGAGGCATACCTTCTCTCAAGGCTTGCTCGGCGACATTACCTCGTAGCCTGCACGGTCTTCACCTCCAGTATTGGACGGTGTCTATGCAGCTCCTGGTCTCACCAGGACTGTCAGGATTGACAGTTGTCCTTTGAGCGGCAGAAGTCTCCCGCCTCTACAGTCATCCACACGGACTACCTAGAACTCTGATCTCCTTGTTCCAGACTCCCACTTGCACTTAGAGCCAATCACCTAGGAACCTCAGTCCTTGTGACTTAGCATGACCATCATGCTTCTGCTGAGAAAGGGCCTTAGTCAGTGGATCAGCTATGTTGTCTTCAGTTGGTACTTTAAAAATCTTCACATCTCCTCTTTTTACGATCTCTCATATAAGATGGAAGCGACGTAGTATGTGCTTGGACTGCTTATGTGATCTGGGCTCCTTAGCTTGAGTAATAGCTCCATTATTGTCACACTAAAGCTCAATTACATCACATCTATTGGGAGCTACACCAAGTTCAGAGATGAACTTCCTGATCCACACAGCCTCCTTTGCTGCATGTGAAGTAGCAATATACTCAGCCTCTGTAGTAGAATCAGCAACTGTTTCTTGCTTGGAACTCTTCCAGCTCACAGCTCCATTGTTTAGGCAAAATATAAATCCTGATTGTGATCTGTAATCATCTTTGTCAGTTTGGAAGCTTGCATCAGTGTAACCCTTTACAACCAGTTCTTCCTCACCATCGTATACAAGGAATCGATCCTTAGTCCTTTGCAAGTACTTGAGGATGTTCTTTACGGCTGTCCAATGAGCATCCTCGGGATCTGTTTGGTACCTGCTCATCATGCTGAGGGCATACGAGACACCTGGGTGTGTGCACAACATAGCGTACATGATGGATCCAATGGCTGATGGATATGGGATCCCATTCATACGCTCCTTCTCTTCACAAGATTGGGGACATTCAGCTCTAGAGACAGTGACTCCATGTAGCATGGGGATGTTGCCTCTCTTTGAGTTCTCCATGCTGAACTGCTTCAACACTTTGTCAATGTACGTGCTTTGACTTAGTCTGAGAAGCCTTTTAGATCTATCTCTATAGATCTTAATTCCTAGAATGTAGGATGCTTCTCCCAAGTCCTTCATTGAAAAAGTATTCCCAAGCCAAGTCTTTACCTTCTCTAAGGTTGAGACATCATTCCCCATCAATAGTATGTCATCCACATAAAATATGAGGAATGTGGTCATTCTCCCACTAACCTTCTTGTACACACAAGGTTCATCTTCATTTTGAATAAATCCAAACACTTTGACTTCCTCATCAAATTGAAGATTCCAACTCTGAGACGCTTGCTTCAATCCAAAGATTGACCTTTGCAGCTTACAGACTTTATTAGCATTCTTTGGATCTACAAAACCTTCAGGTTGTATCATGTAAACATCCTCATTTATATTACCATTAAGGAATGTGGTTTTAACATCCATTTGCCAAATCTCGTAGACATAATAAGCCGCAATAGAAAGCATAATCCTGATGGATTTAATCATGGCAACTGGAGAAAAAGTTTCATCATAGTCCACACCTTGAACTTGTCAGAAACCCTTTGCAACCAATCTGCATTTATAAGTTTGCACATTTCCATCCATGTCGGTCTTCTTCTTGAAGACCCACTTTCACCCTATGGGTTTTACCCCTTTAGGTGGTTCCACCAAAGTCCATACTTTGTTGGAGTACATGGATTCCATCTTGGATTGCATGGCCTCAAGCCATATCTCATAATCTGGTCCCTCCATAGCCTCTAGATAGGTAGTTCGATCATCATCTATGATCAACTCACTACCTTCCTGAGTCACAAGGTATCCAAACCTCTCAGGTTCAAAGTGTGTCCTACTAGATCTATGAGGTCCTTATGTTACTTGAGGAGACTGAGATTCCACAACACCTTGTGAATCTCTATGTTCCTCTCAGACATCTACTGGTTCAATGTTTTCTTGTTGGGCTTGAAACTCTTCAAGCTCTATTTTCCTCCCACTGCTTCCTTTGGAAATAAATTCCTTTTCTAGGAACATAGCTGTCCTAGCAACAAACACTTTGTTGTCAGTAGGGTGGTATAAATAGTATCCCCTTGTTTCCTTGGGGTATCCAACAAAATAACATTTATCAAACTTGGGTCCAAGCTTATCAGGAAACATTTTCCTGACGTAAGCCTCACAACCCCAAATCTTCATAAAAGACAAATTGGGACGCTTCCCGTGCCATATCTCATATGGTGTCTTTTGAACCAATTTAGATGGTACTCGGTTAAGCATAAACGTGGCGGTTTGAAGAGCATGACCCCAGAAGGAAATCGGAAGATCAACAAAACTCATCATTTATCGCACCATATCCAGTAATGTGTGATTCCTTCTTTCAGACACCATTATGTTGTGGTGTTCCAGGCAGAGTCCATTGTAATACGATACCACGGGCTCACAGAAGGTCCTCAAACTCTTGGCTTAAGTATTCTCCGCCTCGATTGGATCTAAGTGCTTTAATACTTTTACCAAGTTGGTTATGTACTTCATTTATGAAATCCTTGAACCTTTCAAGGGTTTCTGACTTATGTTTCATCAAGTACACATAGCCATACCTACTGAAGTCATCTGTAAAGGTAATGAAGTACTGACACCCATTTCTGGTATTAGTTCTAAAAGGCCCACATACATCAGTATGTATGAGTCCTAATAGATCACTAGCTCTCTCACCTTTACCTGAAAAGGGAGTCTTAGTCATCTTGCCCAACAAACAAGATTCACATGTCTCTATTGATTCACAATCAAAAGAGTCTAGATAACCATCTTTATGGAGTCCAAAAATGTGCTTCTCATTTATGTGCCCTAGACGACAATGCCAAATATATGTTTTGTTTGAGTTGTTGAGTTTTTTTCCTTTTGGCGTTTACGTTGTATACACTTGTCTCTAGATCTATCAAGTATAGACCACAAGACATTGGGGCACTGCCATAAAAGATCCCATCTTTTAAAATAGATCACGTTCCATTCTTAATAAGAAATTCAAAACCATCCTTATCCAAACAAGAGACGGAAATGATATTCCTATTTATGGCAGACACATAATAGTAGTTCTTCAACTCTATTAGTAGCCCACTTGGTAGAGTTAACTCATAGGTTCCTACGACACTGGCGGCAACTCTTTCCCCATTGGCAACACGTAGTTCAACCTCGCCTTTCACCAAAGGCCTACTTCTTTTAAGATCCTTCACATTTGAAAAAATGTGAGATCCACATCCGGTATCAAGTACCCATGACAAAGAAGTAGTAAAGTTAATCTCTATCATGTATACACCAGAAGTAGAGATCTCTGTCTCTTGCTTCTTCTTTCATCGTTCCTTCCATCCTATCCATGTTTTGAGCGTAAAAGATTCTGACATTGATTCGGCAAGAGAACCCTTCTCTCCTTCATCTTTGTCCTTGGAGTTTGTTCCATTGATCTCCATCAATGAACTATCCTTATTCTTAAGCGCACATAGAGTGGACTCAAAGGCTACCGATATTTCTGGATTATGCAGAACACTTCTCACAATCCTCAACCAGTTATGGAATTTATTCTCAATTAATTTGCTCATTTTAAAAGATGATTCTTTTTCCATTCTACAAGAGAAAATTGCATTTGTAAAATCTCCTTTTGATTTAATTTTATTTAAATAAAATTTGACAGTAGTTAATTAGGCCTTTAATTAAATTACCACTCCCATTATTTTGATTTAAATTGACAGCCCTCACTATCAATTTAGAAGATTGCAGCGTACAATCTTCTAGTGGGTCAAGATCCTGAAATCCTCCGAGTCATGGAGCAGCTAGGGCTGTCACTCACAACTTAGATCTTCCAGGTAGGCAACTCTTACCAATTGCATCATATGAAACTCTTGAAAGATGTCATGTGCAACTCCTTGCCATGATCATCTCCATGCCTCAAGGTGCTAGATCCTATCTAGGTCACCTTGTTAAGTCCGACCCAAAGCCAACACGATGAATATGCACCTTGCTAGGACAAACCCTCATATCCATCCTTCACGCTTCCACGAGATAGACGGTGTGCCACGCTAGGGCGTGCCCACACTTGGCCGATCAAGCTTTTCACGTGTGTCACATTTGGAAGGCATCTAAAACTTTAATATTTAATGAGGGATTTGGTTTTATAGGTACATATACATATCCAATCACCACAATATAGTAAGTATCATACACATGCTATATCCCACAGAAAACATGTGAAATGATAAAAGAAATGATTATAGCCATCCTAATGTGATTCCTCGAGCCAAGAGGAATCACGACCATCTAGGTCCACATCATATGCAACCTGTACAAGATGAACTCTGTGTTTTTCCTTTCTGGGTTTGATCAACTCATCTCCATGATTGATCAGCTTGCCATCATACTGGTTGGTTGGGTGCCATCAGCCGATCGACCGGAGCCTCCAGTCGATCGGCTCACTGGTCGTCGTGCATCTCCTCAGGCCGCCACCCGCTCGTCTCTCTCCTTAAATCGGTCGTCAAGATGTCTGTCGTTCTTTAACATAACAGGAAATACAATATATCCTATTTTACATTTGAAAAAGGAAACCCCGAGTTACATTCGGGGGGAGCAAAGGTAGGAAAGAAATCTCGAGTTATCTCAAGTTACATCAGGAATAGGAGATAGGGAATCAGTGCGCAGACCGAGATGCAAGCAACCACATTCAACCAAGCACACAAACATAGGGTTTATTGGCCATAACCATGCTATACATCCACCAAAAAACTCATTTAAGGGTGACGCGTATCGAGTGCATACATACCATATATGTATATTGGGATTTGTGGATTCAGGATTGGACATGCATAAAGCCAATTTTATTCGCATCATATGCAATAAATAAAGGCGACAAACAAAAATCGATCACATTGATAATCCTAAAGTATAGAGTACTTGATGTGGCTCTGATACCACTATAGGGTTTTAGGAGTGACAGAGAAGGTAGCGGAAACAAAAAAATTCTTCTCCCAAACCCAGAATAAAGGAATCGTGTCAACATCTATAAAATAGGAAGGATGGTTTGTGGAGGCGTACCTTGTCCTGAGGCTTGCTCGGAGACGTTACCGCGCGGCTTGCGTGGTCTTCACCTCCGGTCTTGGACGGTGTCTGTGCAGCTCCTGGTCTCAGCGGGACTGTCAGGATTGACAACTATCCTCCGAGCGGCAGAAGTATCCCGCCTCTACAGTCATCCACACGGACTGCCTGGGACTCCGATCTCCTTGTTCCACAAGGAATCGGAAGGAGTCGCACCCTCTTGTCAGTGTACTAGTTACTGACACACTCTCATGTAACCAATTGCTTTTCTGAAGTTGTCTTTCCCTTGATGTGCCTCCCTTATCGGGTAGCACTAGCTCAGGCTCTCCCAGTTACCAAAACCAGAGAGAATGACAACTTTGTAGAGCAACTAGTGTTCTGAGTTATACTTTGAGATGCCCCCGATACCCCTATATATAGGAGGGTCCTGAGATAGGGTTCTCTATCTCAGGCAATGCGGGATTAAAGCAAGAGTATAAGGGTTTGAGATTTCCACAAAACAACCAACTACGCCAGCTAAACCGATCGTTTCAACCTTGAAATGATCGTTTGGTGGCCTCAACCGATCGATTCACACCTGAACCGATCATTTGGGACCCCTGAGCCGATCATATCATCACATGAGCCAATCGGTTCATGGTCCTGGTCCAACTCAAATTTACTTTCATATTTGTTTCTGATTAATCAAATATTAACCCTTGCCAAAATTGAATTTGTACAAGTGAAACAAATTGTATTTGCAAAATCCACTTTCCAAACGATCTCTGTTGGTCACATGAGTCGATCGGTTCAACAATTGAGTCGATCTTCTCATTGCACATGAGTCGATCATCTCACCAGTAGAGCCGATCGGTTCACCAACCTGAGTCAATCGGTTCATCACATGAGCCAATCGGTTGGAAGTGCAGATTGTGCAAAATCATTCAATCATAGTTTCAATCAATTCGATACTCTAATCAATTGGTCCAACACCTTGAACACTATGATTTCGAGCTATCAATCAACTGAGTGTTTAATTGAACTATTAAACTCCTTTAGTAATCAATCTAAACATGATTTGTGGATAAACTCCTCTTCCAGGTTAAATCCTATGTGTGTGACCCTACAGGTCCATTTCACGTTGGCAGTGAAATTCCATAACACTTATGACTTCACAAGCAAAGAGCGGTGCCTAGTCACACATCAGTGCTACCCATGTGAAATAGAAAGTTGGAGAACAACTTTCAATCCTACAATCCGTGAATGGTGTTACAGTGAATGTATAATGCCTTTGTCACTAATATCATGAATGAACTCAAGGCATGGTACAGTCATCCTTTCAACATTCATCAATTTCCTTGATCTCGGAGAAGACTGGGTGAGATGTATGTGACATCAGTATCTCATATTGATTCACACATGCATGTGCATGCCTTTCTCAATCCTACTCATAAAGTGGCCATAGACATTAAACTCCCTTAGGAGGGACAAATCCCATATCTATCACTCACCCCTCAAAAGCCCCTTGTGTCAAAGTCACCCAATCATCACCTTTATAACAACCCATGTTTCAGGACTGCGTTTGATGATGTCAATGTGTACCCAATGACATGTGTTGAGTGTGGTGATTTCAGTTCGAAGAATCACATTCACCACCATCACTATGAGAGCTGACTGTGACTACCAAATCATGGTTCCATGTGTCACTCTCACAGTGGGTATGTCTGGTACACTTGTTCTCCAACAAGTACCTATGTGCTTGGTTTGATATCACTATATCATGACTAATGAGATTCTATAATCAACCAACACACAATCTAGTCTTTAGTGTTATTGATGTCTATGGTTATTTCCACAATAACAACCAACTAGGGACTAAACAAGAATGTATACTCTTAAAATCCGTATGATCTCATCATTTAGGTCCTGAACCTAAAAGGATACGTCATCGAGTAAACAATTCTTTAGACATCTATCATGTTATACTGTCATCTCAGAAACAGTTAAAACATATAGATCGGAAATTGCCTTTATTATTATTCAAATAATTTACAAAGTATCCCATTACAATCATCACATGACTTGCTCTATGGGCATACATACCAACATTTAATGTATCAAATATGTAAAATAAGTACAATGTTGAATTTGTACAAAATAATAATATATAGCTCGTTTAAAAATGTATTGATTATAATAAGATTCAATTGAGTAGACATTTATAATAATGGTATAATGTTTTGATAAGCATAATGGTAATACGCAAAACATTCTAAGGGTTCCATAACTCATAAAAGGGAATTTCAAAAGTAAAATACAATGGTAAAAGCGTGTTCCTTGGGTCCCAATTGCCTTGGGTGCCAAGTTTCACATTGTTTACATAATGATAACTAATTTAATTCTAATTGTAAAAGAAAATAAGAATATGAGCCAGAAGTGTTAAATAAATTACTACATAACTTCAATAGTAGAAATAGATCCCAATTTCAAAATCCACATACCAAAATCAGCTTATGTGTGAATTTCCTCAATATTTGGACAATCTTATCAATCCTAGTGTAGTTTCGGAGAGAGAATGTATATTAAAGCCCAAATATTAAATAAAATGCTAAACAACCACAATAGGAAGAATTAATTGTAAAATTATTTCCTCATGTTCAAGTTTGTTTGGAGGCTAAGTTTCACATCTTTTAGGAGTTTCTAGATGCCTCAAATTCCTTAAGAAAAGAAAATGAAAGATAGGGCCAAACATATTGATTTTATTATTAAAAAGAAAAGATCTAATATATTAAATAAATAATGTAAACCAACTTGTATGGATTGTAATAAATAAAATTGTGGTGTAACATAATGGGAAACAATGTTGTACACACACGAAAATATTATCATCAATAAAATAAAATCTGAAAATTATTTTAGAGACACAGTAATTAATACACATGTAAAGAATATCATCACACTCATATGTAATAAATATATACATGTAAAGTATTAAGTGAATACAAATCTCCAACTCTTATGTTATCTCTATAGGATGTTACTAATATTATGGAAACAGTTAGCACGAACTAAGTTACCATTGTTCAAAAGAAATTAGATATAAACATAGTCGAAGATAATTGAAGAGAGATTGAGGAATTTAAATAAGTAGAAGATATTCTTTACTTCTCTCATGAGTGGGTAATTATTAAAGGATCATAAATACCGAATATAGTAACTCAATATACATCATATAAATATTCATTTTAACATTTCTAAAACGTTCATGTATATGAAATAATCCACTAAAATTTTTAAACACGAAAGAAATGTCAAATTTGGTTCTCATGTATTAATGGTACAATTCTCAAATTTCATTTTAGTTAGATAATACTAGTATCCATAAACAAATTATAAAATAAATGAACATGATAATGCTAAAAGGTTTCAGAGAAAGTAAATGACATATTGAACATTCTAAAAATGAAAACTAATGTACAATTTGAATTATACATGGCTTAATTAAACTATATGTCAAAATTTATTTTGTTTGGACTCACAAATAAATTTAAAAAGAGATTATACAATTTTTAACATTAATTCTCAATTCTTTATTTTAATACATTCTTTTATATATGGTTTCTACTTTTTTCCTATCATGTTTTATTTTCCTTTTCCTTTTCTGTGTGGTATTCTCTTTTTTCTTTTAATACTTGCTCTCACTCTCCCTTCCTCCTTTTTCTTTATAAACCTTTCCTTGCTTTCTCCCTCATCCCTCCAGTGATAATCATATTTTAATTTAGTTATTTTTCTCCCTTATCTTTTTGCAATATCATATTTGACTAGTTGATGATAGTAATATATATATTGCAAGATATGTGCTCTTTGAATCATAGATAGTGATTACTTGTTGATGCCATGCCTCTCCTCAAAGAAACCCATGCATTGTTTAATCACCTACTTTTCCTCAATACACCATCGATACCCGATTATCATCGGCCATCAACTCTTCACAACGGCGGGTCTCAAATCCTCTCACCCCCACAAAGTCATAACACTATGCTCTGACAAAGGCCCTCGATGCTTTTCCTACACCATGCTTCATGATCACATTGTAGGTGATTTGGAAACTTAGATTTGAATATAAATATGACTTTGAACTTATGTAAAATCTATTAGAGGCATGCACATCTTTCTTGATTATCAAGACGATGCTATGTTCATCAACAAATTTCCCATACAAGGCATTCCTGGTCAAATCTTTTTCATATCTGAATATATCTTCCTATTTCGTTGCTACTTTTTGATTTATTATTTATTCCATGACATTATATTGTTGAAGGTCATCTAGCCTATTTATTAATATAAATTCTATCTCTTATTTGAATCATGTTGATGATGACTGAAACTATTTCTTGCTTTTATATTTTGTGGGTGTGAAAATTGACTTTTGTACTTACCATATCATCTGGGTGCACCTTTCCACCCTAAGTGCACCTTTCCACTCGTATTATATATATTGGACACACCTTTCTGCCAGGGAGCGCCTTTCCACCCCAATTAGGCTTGAGTTCTATGGGTCATAACCTTACATAAATAAAAGTAGTCTAATTGTTTATATGCATTTTGTGTGAATTATTATTGTTGCTATATGGAAATTATTTTATTTCATTTAATCATCTCTTTTATTACAATGCCTCATATGTTGGCATGATAAGATCCTCTTGGAACTTCTTCTTTAGAATCTCTCCTTTATTTGATATTCAGCCTTGCCTTTTCTCTATCTTAAGTATTTCCAAGTTGTTTTTACTACACATACTCAGTTTTTGCGGATGTCCTTTTCTTTTGTTTTCCTTTTCTTGGGTCTTTTTTTTCCAACCCACCCAGAGTTAGCACATACTGAGATTCGGGGAGAAGAGGACTTAGCTCAGGACCAAGTGTAAGGATGAGTTTAGAGTTGGGAAGGTTGTTCACCATGATATGATCTTGACAATTAGATTTATAATTTAGATTTTGGTTGTAAAGCCCAATGTTAAGTTGAATAATGAATATATGTAGTTGTTGGATTTTTCTTTTCCACTGCGATGAACTATCTTTTTATACTAGTTTGTTTGATAAAAAATATTGCACCCCTTTTATTTCGTCATATTTGAGTTCAATGGGTTATATGCAAATTATTTTTGTTGAATTAAGCAAGTAGTGGTTCCCTAGTAGGTTCCGCTCTTTACACTTGCTTATGCTAGTGTAGCTACTTTCTTTAATTGCTCTTCATTTAATTGGTTATTTCTTATTAGTTAGTCCTTTCTAGGGTAGTTAGTGTGTCTTTGTGCTTGCTTACTATATATAGTGGTAATTTAGGTCTTTAATTTCTGTAGTTCCTTAATTGTTAGTTTAGTGTAGTTTTGTGCTCTTGCTTAAGTAATTTTCTTCTTTGTTAATTAGAATTGGTTTCTTAGGGTTAACTTAGGGTTCTTATATGTGTAGTTTCCTTTCTTGTTCAATTTCTCTCATTGTAGTGTAACCAACGAAACCAATATTGAACCCTAAAAACACTAATTCTCTGCTTTAGGAATGTAGCCCACACTAACTAAGATCTATTTCCCCCTCTCTCCCTACCGATCGACCCTTTTCTTACCACTTTCCTGTGATACAACATGACCGCATGTGCTTGTGGGGATGATGCACCACTATTTTGAGTGGGTGTGCTAGACTAGGTCTGTTATAAATTTGAAACATACAAGTGTGTTCGAGCCCTAGGGATGCATCTAATTAAACCCAATGGGTTAGGTGTAACCCAAGGTAAGGAGAAACACACCAAGCTTTCTGGTGTTGTTGTGGGGGAGTAAAGGCTCTCAGCCTATTTAGTTAGTGTATCTTAGCTTTTCCTATTGTTGTATACTCTTTATTCTTTGTTTATTTTAGCATACTTGTCATCTAATTTAGCTCTTGTTGATTGTTTGTTCCTTGTGTAGGTGATAAATGTGCATTCTTGAAAGGAACTCAACTTCTATGGATTTGGTTCCATTTGTTCTTGAGATAGGTAGAAGGAGACATCAACACCAATGCAAGAAATACTAAGAGACTGAATTGAGAGATAGGGATGATCAACACCAAGAGGGAGAAGATGTTAAATCACCACCCAGTTGCCCACTCCATGAATACTTCACTCCTGTAAACTACACCTCCACCATTGCCACCCTTGTTGACCAAATGTCACGTCAACAATTTTTTATTCCACCATCCCTTCTCAGACTCCTTCCAACCTTGTATGGAATGGAGAATGCAAACCCATACTACCATGTTGATGCCTTACTAAAGACATGATCCACTTTCCACACTCCTATAGGAATCGATGTTCCATAGGAAGATCCCTCTTCCCGTTTTCACTCAAGGAGAAAGCCAAGGATGAAAAAACTAGAGGGGGGTGAATAGGGTTTTAAATATTTTAATAATTATTTAACTCAAAAAATCAACCAAAAGAATATTGGACAAGGGGACAATGATTTAGAGTGGTTCCTACCTTAGCAAATACTAAGGTAGTCAGTCCACTACCCGATTGCTTACCCAACCAGGATTTGGAAAGAATTTAATTTTATTACCTCGCAAGGAATTTACATAAAATTACAATTCTCTCCCTAAACCCTTCAAGCAGCCTTCACCTAGAAGTAATCGCACCAACCTTGAAGAAGCCTTCACCTAGAAGTAATTGCACCAACCTTGAAGCAGCCTTCCTCCTGAAGTAGCTTCCCGTTGCAATAGCCTTCTTGAAGTAGCTTCCCATTGTGATAGCCTTCTTGAAGTAGCTTGAAGTCCACCTTCTCCTCCGAGAAGAACCTTCTCCAATCCGCAGCCTCCAACCCTAGGAGTAGCAAGGAGAATACAAAGAATAAAAAGAACAAGAAAGAAAATGGAAATTACAACTTATCCTTTGAAGCACAAGGCTTGATTTGCCTATATCAAGTGTATAGATCTCCTAACCAATGTATATGGAAGTGTGATTGCTGTGGATAGAAGATACTAGCCTATATGACACGAAATTAGAGCAAGGAGAAGAATAGCCAATGCAAGTGTTGCTCAATTTCTCAAAACAGATTGACAATTGCAAGTGTAAGCTCAAGTGTATCACAAGTGTAGATTAGTGAATTTAGGTGTTCTAAGGCATGTCTTATTTATAGGAATGACCTACAAGTGCTTAATGACGTTATAGACACTTTCTAGGGGGTTCTAAGTGCTTAACTAGCCATTAGGTATAAGTTAGTTGCATTAGTAACGACTAGTTGCTATATTCTGTAGTTGTTGTCAGAGTCCATCTCGGTCGAGAAATTGTCGACCGAGATACCTACTCGGTCGAATTTTTGTCGAACGACAGGCTCTCTAGATCAACGTTCATTTACAACTGCCAACTACTTTGTCAGCTGTGTCTAACGGCTACTTGGGTCTTTCTCGGTCGAGAATTTTGTCGACCGAGAGTGTCTCGGTCGAGGAGTTTGTCGACCGAGATTGACCATGTTTCAATCTTTCAATTAAGGCACTAAGTGTGTGTATGAGTGTGCATATGTGACACTATTGAAGGGGATGACCTATCTAAGTGTGGTGATTGGCTAGGGAAGATCTAACACTTGATTTACATGAAGTCTAAGTACTTGTACATTATATATTTGTACAAGTTTACAATTGATTACATTTCATGACATTTATAATCATTCAAGCATATAGATTCCCTAGAACTTTGTCATCTACCTCATTCCTGCAACACTCAAGTAGCACGTTAGATCAACAAGAATGAAATGTTTGTCATCATCGAAACAAAGGGATTTATCATAATGTCCAATTTATCCAACAAAGGAATGGTATATGTCAAAGCCAAAATTGGTTGCTTGGATGGTAGTGAAGAATGAGTTCTTGAAAACATTCTCCCACTTATAAAGGCTGACAAAAATGATGAGGTATGTCACCTCATTCACTCAAAAGGAGAACGAGTTGTTTCATGAGACTTGTGAAAGATTCCAAAGCTGTTGAGAGATTGTTCCAACCACGAGGTTCCTATCTAGCAACCTATGCATTCCTTCTACACTGGGTTATCTAAACTAGGTTAAATAGTGGTTTATTCCTCTTATGGTGGAACCTGTATGGCCATGTCCCCAAAAGAGTCATGTCCACTCTTAGATCACCTAGATCAGAACTCATGCCACTAGTCTTCAAGTATGGAAGTGCATTGTGATTGGAATTGGGTTTATCATCCTCCTCCATCTCCAGTTAGATAACACAATCCTCAGTTGATGAAGTCCTTGATGACATGATGAACTTGATGAAGAATCAAGTTAGATGTTCTTCTAATGACTCCACCAACTCTTTGGAGGCTATTTGTGAAGAAGTGCAATCATTGCAATCTTTTCTAATAGGAACAACCACGACCCTATATCTAACTCATATACTCTAGAATGGAACAATCACCCTAATTTTTCTTGGAATCAACAAGGTGAAGAAGGGAAAGGGAAACTAAGATAACCCCATGGGCCAAGGTACAACTCAAAATCCTAACATGAAGTTCTTGGCAGGCTAAGGATACTTGATGAGGTGAAGAAGGATGTGTCCTCCCATGGACAAACAATTAGTTGCCTCGAGCAAAGACTAGTTCAGATCTCTCTTTCACTCAACCTGTTTTAAGAGGGAAGACTCCCTTTTGAACCAATAACCAACCCAAACAATAATGGTGGTTCTATATAAACTTCCCAAGGCACTTATATCCCACCAAAAAGCCAAGTACCCACTCTTCAACAATACGAAGGACCTCCTAATCCCTATGTTCCTCCACCATCACAAACACATTCAACTACCACTACACTTTACATCCACCATCACCACACTCATACCAAAAAACCCCTCCACAATATCACCCTCATACAAAACAACCAGAACAACCACCATCTCAACCGCAATTCATTCTCCAAAACCCAAATCCACTACAGCAAAGGCCACCACCACCTCCAGGATCACAACAATGACCAAAATCCCTACTCGACCACCCATGAGCAAGTGAAGGATGATCATGTTGAGGAGTAGGAGGACTTTTGTTAAAACCCCAATTTTTGGGTACATATGGTTTGAAATGTAATTTCTCCAATAAATGTATAATTATGGAAATTGTAAGAATTATATGTATTAAATGGATTCCCTTTGCAATATTTCCTTTGTGCATGTGATTTCTTATATCATAAGATGTTAATGAGTCCAATATGATTAAAATAAAGATACGAAATCAAATGATGCATAAATAAGAAAAGAAATTGATATAATGATAAAAATAAAAGAACTATGTGGAAAGATGTATGATTGAATCATCATAGATGAGATTTTGAATCCACATGGTTTATAATGGAAAAAGAAATCAAAATAAAGGATATAAAAGAGTAAGAGGAAAAAAATATGGACAAAATATGCCTTATTAAGAGATAACTTACATATGAAGAAAAGTCTCTCATACTTATGAATTTGAGTCACAAAATTGGTACAATGTATTTTAAGTCATTATGGACTTTCCTCTAAAATTTGGGATTAAAAGGATAAGTGTATTAGGACATATGAATTTTTAAGTATCCCTAAAGTGAGAGGGATAAGTGAGCAATGTATTAAATGTCACACACATTTTCCTTTTTGGAAAAAGATTTTAGCAGACGTCGTATTTAGCGTGCGTCTTCATAGCCCTTAGATCACAGATCGATGGCCAGTAAGATATCTTATACCTATGAACAATTCAGGCAAATTCATAATAGTAAATCTCCTTTCCTTCTCTGATTCCCTCTCTCCCTTATCAATCTGGATAGAATTAAACTCTCCCATTGAGTTGGGGAGGTAGATTCGGAATCAAACAACCCTGGTTTTAAATGCTTTAGAGCAAATCAGGGACTTACCCCAATTTTGTCAGTAAGACAGGCCTACGGATGGAGGACCCCGCTCACCCATGCCTATATAAGGTGCTTTAGTCTCCTGAAGTATGTGTTCAAGATCCCATGAACTCAAGAATTGACCCCCTAGTCTCAATTTGACCCCACATTCATGTGGTTTGCTCCCGTTTCCTTAGATCTACCACAGGTTGGACCTTCATTTTTCTCCCTGCTCTCGCCTCCCCTTGGCATGGCACCCACACGCGAGTTCGGCGGGGTGGGACGGTGCAGTTTGTGCCCTCGTCCACCACCCAAGAGCCCAAGATCGCAAAGTCAACCAATAGGGTTGACTCACCTAAGAGCATGCTATTCACGAGTAGAAGGACAGAAGGAAGGAGATGACCCAACATAAAAAGATGCTTCTACCCTCGACTCATTTATTGCAAGGAAGGCGTAATGATGAGTTTTCATAGAGAACTTCAGGCTTGGACCCTCTAGAGTGAGCTATTAAAGTGGTGCACAACCATTGGTCCAGCTGGGATCCACATGGAGTCGAGTATATTAAGGAGCCACAAGGCTGACGTGGCAGCCAACAATTGGCTGAAAGGTAATTATCTCACAAAAATCATAACTAATTATTTGTATGTCTAATAAAGACATGTTATATATGAAAATTGACCAAAAAATGCAAGGAATCCATTACAAATATAATTGAAGCCTGATTCTACTTGTAATTTGAAAAGTACTTAAAGTCGGTACCTTTAATGCATTTATGAATGGAAAACCCTAATTTTGATATTAATGAGTTTTGGTAAAGATCTTTGGATACTTTGAAGTCAATATTAACATTTTTTTAATAAAAAGAAGATTTAGATCTAAAAGAATGATCTTTGTACATAATTGGCTTAATTTAGGGTTCCATGTATATGACAGAACATTAATGGGCTTAGAAACCCTAATTAGGTGGATATGACTTATAATGGTTTTAATTGTGCAAATCCATGAATAAAATAGAGATATGATGATCCTAAGACAATTTGAGTATAAAAGATCCTTAATATGGATAATTTGAGCAATTAGGGTATTTATGAGTAGAAAAGCTATTTTAGGACTTGTTGAGTGATTCAGCCCTATTTTAGGGCTTCATCTTGTGTGATTTTGCATTTCAATCACATGTATACCTATTAGATTACATATTATTTCCCTCAATATGCATATCCGTGTAAAAGGCACGTATGGACATCATTTGTATTTTTTAAGCATTTGGACCACACTTGATGGAAGAGAGAGAGGAGTTATCCTAGGGTTTCTCTACCCTTGGAGAGACCCAAAGTGAAGCCCAATTCTCCCTATACCTACCCCTAATGGCCAAAGATCCGTTGAAGAAAAGATGTCCAAGAAAATCCAATGAATCAAGTCAAAGTGCTGATCCAGAACCCAACACGACTGTGTACCATAGAACGGTCATGCTAGGTCACTTGCAAATCAATAGAGTCATTCTCAATTGAAGTTTGAATCAACATGGCCATGCCACACAGAGTGATTGTGGTGAACTGACCCAGAACAGTCGTGCCACCTTGCACGACCATGCTACAGTAAGGGCAAACTAGACGTGGAGTAGAGAATGGCCTGAGAATATCGAACCACCATGGCTGTGGTGACCACCACAACCATTCTACCCTTACCCCACCACGGTTGTGGTGACTACCACGACCGTTCAAGTTTTAATACATAAGTGACCTATTCCCTGTGATTTTCATGTTTTAATTCACATGATCGTTCTAACCCACCACCACAGCCGTTCCAGTTTCAATACAAAAGTGGCCTATTCCCTGTGATTTTTACATTTTAATTGACATGATCATTCTAACCCAGCACGACCATGCTCACCTCTACCCACCACGGTTGTTTTGGTCCACCACAATCATGATACTCAAAAAACCTAGCTACTTCTGCATTGTTCTTTCCCATTCTACCCCTACTTGACCTAGTGCTTCCCCCACACTTATATATACCGAGGTGGTGGCTCTAGCATAAGGTTATCTACCTCCTACCTCATCTTAGCTCCCCAATTTTTCCCCTTAGCCATTCCACTTCATTTCCACCTCCATTCACTCCATTTCAACATTTCCACCACCAAAACACTAGTTTATCCTAGTTTCTACCCATAATCCCCTTCATTCCACACCCTTCCACCATGGAGGAGAGAGGAGAATCTCTTGCAGTAGTTGAAGAGGAGTATTGCTTCATCTACACCGAGCACCATGGCTTCTTCTATCTCCTTCTCTTCTCTTTTTATAATTTGCATTGTCATGAGTAGTTAGGCCCCTTCGGTGGGCTATTTGGGGTGTAAAATATTACTTTGATACCATGTTGGTGGAAAATGATATTTAAACTTTGTGATTCCATTTGATAATGATTATGTTCTATGTCTATCTCATTTTCCATGGATTTCTTGTTGGTTTGTAGGTGAAATCATCAAGGAATTTAGGAAAATTGCTTATATGTAGAAATTTTGGGATTTGCCCCTAGGTCCAATTCTTGGATCCCTAGGTTGCCTCACATATTCATACATCATAATCAATATCCCTAAGCCTAAGTGAGATATCGAAGTAACTAGATTAGGTGACTCTAGTACAATTAGCATGAGGCCTTCTCAAGGCTAGAATGTTGTGGAATTTGGGTCCAAAAACCTAATTTCACCTCCCCATTACTACCCTTGGCCCCTAATTTCCCTAGAAATTTCTAATATATAAACCTAGACTTGATTAGACTCTAATTGAATTGAACATAATACCTAACCCAATTGAGCCTCGCAAGGGAAGTAGGGAGTGTTAGGGACTAGTTCCCCTATACACAACCTAGCATATCCATGGCCAGTTAGTAGCTTAGGTTAATTTATTAGACTTTAACTTGTTGTTTGGTTTGGATAATCTAAATGGAATCATAATGTTCACATGTCACCCCCCAACTTAAGTGATAAGTGCATCCCCTAAACAACCCACATCTCCATTAACTACTTTAAAATCCTAGTTTTCATCTTGCTTAGCTAGTGTTATCTTAGTTGGCTCATTTCTTGCTTAGGTAGCTTCTTGCCTTGTTCTTGATTTGTTCTTTCTAGTTTATCTCTTTAATTGCTTTCTTGTTCTTCTTGCATGCCTTAGTGTAAATTTCCCTTTCATACCTAGCTTAACCTTTTCTTTCTTAATTAGCTTTAATCTAGTCTAGGGTTAACTTAGATTTTGTTCTCGTCATTAATTGCTTTCGTTCTCATCATAGTTTAACAATCAAAATCACCTTTAAACCCTTAACCCTAGTCTCTGTAGTAGGAACCTAGCAAAGCCAACCTATCTATAGTGCCTCCTTTTCTCCCTGTGGATCGACCCTATACTTACTGCCCTCCTATTCTACGACATGAACCCATGCACTTGTTGAATAGTGTTTTAGTAGACATAGGTGTGTTTAAGTCCAGGTCCATTATAAATTTTGAAAGTGAATCCATCGTGTGTTCCAGTCTCATAGGGTGCATCTAGTTGAATCTAATTGATTGGTGTGTGTACCTCTAGTAGACACACCAAGCCTTTTGGTATCGTTGTCGGGGAGAAAGGTGCTCGTCCTAGCTATTTAGTTTTGCTTTGACTTTTCCTACTACCCTCATCATTGTTGTTCTTTATTCATTATTCTTTACATTCTTTATGTATATTGGTTTACAGACTTATTTTCTTTTGTATGGTTGTGCTTTGTGCATGTGACAAGCCACTCGGGAGAAGACAAGATGGAAGGCCAAAATGCACCCCACAAACTACTTCAAGACTACTTCATGACTAGCAACTACAAATCGCCAATTGCTAGTAGGGTTGATCAAAAGCTAGGGGAGCAGTTCTCTATTCCTCCAGGTCTTGTTGGGCTCCTACCCATCTTCTATGGCTTAGAGAGTAAGAACCCCTACAAGTACTTGGATTCCTTTCTTGAAGTATGATCCACCTTCAAGATGCCGACAGGTAGTGATGATACAATCTGATTGACCTTGTTATATTTCTCCCTCAAAGAAAAAGCCAAAGATTGGTATGACTCAAGAAGGGACATCATGAGTTGGGAAACAATGAAGAATGCCTTCTTGAGACAATTCTACTCTAGAGCAAGGTTAACACAAATGTGGCGTGCCATGACAAGTTTTAGTCAAATGGGAAATGAGCAGTTCCACAAAGCATGGGAGAGATTTAAAAAGCTTTTGAGAGAGTGCCCACAACATGAGATTCTTTTGTGGAAGCTAGTTCAATCATTCTACTCGGGTTTATCTCTAAAGGACCAAGACACAGTGGATTCTTCTTGAGGTGGAGTTTTCATGGCTAAGCCACCAGAGGAGATATGGCCTTTGTTTGAGTAGTTGGCTGAAGGATCAAGGATTCGAGCTTCTAGCATGATGAATGTTGGGTGCTATTCCTTTGGTGTGACACCTCCTTCTCATAATGACTCAAGCCCAAAAGTGATGAAGATCCTTGGTGACATGGTGAGCTTGATGAAGAACCAGGTGACAAATGCTCCTTGCCACCTGGTCAATTCTGTTTAGTTCTATGGTGAGGAAAAGAAGACACCTCACTCCTATAGCTATCAAGAGCCACAAAGTATAAAATATAGCTCAAGGTTTGAGGAAGAGGTTATCTCTAGATTGAAAATATTTAATGATGTTCAAAAAGATGTTGCAAGGCTAGAAGAGAAAGTAGAGTAGCTATCTTCCATAATTGCTCTCCATGAAGAAAGGTTGTCTTCAAAACCCATCATGAGCTACAATGAAGCAAGTCAACCCATGCACTCTTCTCAAATTTTCTATAGTCCACCTCCCATACAAAATGCAGCCCATTTACCATTCTCAAGGTGATCCCAAGCCTTATACTCCACCCCCCCTCCATCACCACCATTTTCCCAACAATTCACTTTCCAACCTCAATTCCCCCCTCCAACTCAATTTCAACACCAAGTATCACCTCCGCCTCCTCCAAAAATACAACTAGCTCCCCCTCTCCACCATGAGAAAGTAAGTTCTATGATAATTCTAAGGAGTGGGAAATCTCTTGAGCATCCCACAAGTCAGAGAAAGGTTGACAAAGCAAAGCAAAGGCATCCAAGTAGTGATACAGTGATTGAAATTGTCAAAGATGATTGAGTGATACATCTTGTTGATTTTGGGATACCATTTGCTCCACCTCATACTCCATGTGCAAGTCCCACCATACCTGGTGTTCCACCTCACATTGATGCAAGTAAGGCAAAGAACAATGATCCTCCATTCAGTGAAGCACTAGATGAGCCACCAAAAATGAAGAGAAGGAAAAAGCACAATGTGGATATTCTTGAGGTGTTTCACCAAGTGAAGGTGAACATTCCACTCTTGGATGTTATCAAGCAAATATCATCATATGACAAGTTCCTCAAGAACTTATACACTATGAAGAGAAGGTCAACAAGGGGGATTCCAAAGAAAGTGAACTTGACTGAACAATTGAGCTCCATCATACACCATTTGCTTCCTGTGAAAAGAAAAGACCCAAGAGCTCCACTCATACCTAGCTATATAGGGGGACATCACATAAACATGTCCTTACTTGATTTGGGATCCAGTTTGAATTTGATTCCATACAATGTCTATGTTGAGATGGGATTAGGCAAGTTGAAGTCGGCATATTACACTCTCCAATTGGCAGATAGATCCATAAAAGTGCCTAGGGGTAGAGTGGATGATGTCTTGGTAATGATAGATAAAGAAAAAGGTGCAGTGTTCCCAACAGATTTCATTGTAGTTGATATGGAGCAGGAGGATAGGAACATTCCCATCATCTTGGGAAGGTTGTTCTTATCTACAGCTGATGTTGAGATTCATGCATGCAGTGACACCATGATGGTTTCATTCATTGACATGATGATCAAGATCAACACGTACGATACCCAACTTGGCGGGTCTGAGATAGGGATATTGGACATGATCGTTTCGCAAGTCTGAATGATCATTTGAGAAAAGAAGATCAAGATGGATCAATTGATGACGATTACTATGAACAAAGGGATGATGAAAATAGATTGAGTGAAAATGAGGGATGCATGTTTTGCAAGAATGGACACATGAGAATGCCAAATGGATGAATGACTGAAGAATTGCCTAGAAGCCAAGATGAAGGAAAGAAACTCAGTGCTTGTGGGAGGAAATCCACTTAGGTTTGGGGATTTTTCACCCAACCTTCCATTTTTTATACTTTTGATGTTTTCTACACAAACCTAAAAACACACACACACACACACACACTTGTGCTTGATAGTTTTTGTTTTTGTTTTGATGAAATGACAAGTGAAATAGGTGCAAGTTGAGAAATGAGACACATTCAATGAAAAATGGTTCATACAATATCAAAGTGATCATTTAAGATGATTGGGTTATAAATGATGAGATGATTTAATGATTTATGAAGATTTTGAAACTGACAGAGTCCAGCTAGAATGGTCGTGTTGTCATAGGCCAAATCTTGCATTTTCTCTGTTAAAAACCACCTTTTCCAGAATGGTCGTGCTCGCATCCAGCCAGAATAGCCGTGCTGGCTTGGAACAGTTGTGCTAATTAAGTTGGATTTAAATAAGGAAAACTCGAGTTGTGCTAATTAAGCTATGCTAATTAAGCGGACAACATGACTGTGCTAGCTAGAACAGTCGTGTTGGTATCCCACCAGAACAGTTGTGTTGGAATCGTTCCAGAACACTCATGATGGCCTAGATCTAGTACATAAGTCACCCAACTCCTCCCGAGCCAGCACGACCCAGAACACAGTCATGCGACCTAGAACAGTCGTTCTGAGTAGCCTAGAAATTAAGGTGACCTTCATTCACCCCCAAATCAACTCATCTTGCTCCCAAACTCTGTATTTGAGTTATTCTTGGTCCCCAATCGTCTTCCCTAACCTCAAGCTTTGATTTCCCCTCCATCATCATCGATTTCTCCACTTCCAAGCAAAATTCACCCCTATAGTCGGAGAGTTTAGTTCTTGATGTTCTTGTTTGATTTTCACCAAAAACCCTTGCAAATATGAAGAGCACAGGAAAGGAAATTAGGAAGGGAGTAGAGAAGATGATGGACATCCTCACCGAAGGTAAAAGCCACTCCAAGCGGGCCTCCCATTCATAGCAGTCCAGAAGTGCATCGTCACCTTCAAATTCCATTTTCTGATCCTTCGGATGCTCGACATCAATGAGCGCCTCCAGAAACCACTCCTCCTATAGAGACCACACAATAGATCCAAGATACCACAACCTTGGAGAGGATGAGGAGGAGGAGGAAGAAGAAGAACAACTGGAAAATATAGTGGACTCTGTTAATGTTGTGCATCGGCTCGTGAAAGGAGGGCCAAGAAATCAAATGATGCATCTTCCTCGTGCTTACTGCCATGACCAACCACAGAAAGGCACTCCACTTCCTCAGCTTGATCCAGTGCAAGATATGAGAGGGTGCCCTTGAACTTAGGAACAAGTTTTGGGTCACACACTTATGCAGAAGAAGAGGAAGATGATACTAAAAGTGAAGAGATGGAAGATGAATAAATGGACGTTGTGTCTAGACTAGAAGAGAACAGGTTGAAATGGGTGGTAAAGCAATTAGAGGGAACCATCTACGGAAGGGGAATGATAATAAAAGTCATAATGAGGCCTCTTGACCCTGAGTGATTAATAAGGAGGGTGATCCCTACTAGATATGAATGTATAACTACCGTGCAAGATCTAGGGATCAACTACACATTCAAGGGACAAATGCAACATTATGGGTTGTACAAGATTTTGACTGAGGTTGAAGAAACATACTTGGAGTTGACCCATGATTTCTTTGCAACCTTAGAGAAGGTACAGTACCAGGGAGAAGATTCCATCATGTTCAAGTTGCAAAGCTCTACTCATGTGCTTAAAGCTTCCCAAATCAATGCTATCTTTGCCCCCAATTTAGAAATGGCAGAGAAATTCAATGAAGGAAGACCTGACAAGAGTGGTAGAGGAGATTACTCTAAGATGTGGAAGACAAACACGGGTCAATCTTCTTTTTCTGTAGGAAAATCAAAGACCAGCAAGATTTACAACCCCTTCATGAGATACCTATAGAAGGTCTTACCAAACACCTTGTCTAGCCTTTATGACAATCAAGGGTTTTGTTTACAAAAGGATGTGTTTGTTATGGCCACAATTGCAAGTAGGGAATTTATAAACATAGGTGACATGGTGATTGACCACTTATAAACAATTCCCTCTAAGAGTAAAAATCCATTCATCATGGGAGGCCTTATCACCACAATGGCAAAGGTAGTGGGTTGCAGTCTAAATGGACTTGCCAAGGTAGAGGGAAGAAAATATGTTGATCTAAACTATCTTTCTACGTCACAAATGATCTCCCTCAGAGATAGAAAAATATTCTATGTTCTAAACCATGGGTACCCTGGAATCACCTTGGAGATTCCATACCACGCCACCCCCTACTCATGGATGTGGGGCCACCAAAAAACTTTTCTGAGGTGATAGCACAGTATGAGGAGGAGCACCCAAGAGAAGGGTTCAATGCACCAAATGTGGACTTACAAGAAGAAGGAGGAGAGACAAATGTGCTAGAGCAGCAACACATTGTTTAGCAGCCACGCAACACATGACCGAGAGGGGAGGACTTTGATGTGTAGTCACCTCCAACAAATGCATACGACATGTCCGCCACCCATGCAAAGTTAGAGGCAATTCAGCAGACATATCAGTCCATGTGGTTAGATCAGCAGTAGATGCATCATCAGATTAACCACATGTACCACTATCAGCATGTGCAGGCGCAGAGGAACCCCCAATGGGGGGAGGATTTTTTAGGATCACTTTCTGGTTACCAGGAGACATACCTGCCTCCACAGGTGGACTACTAGGGCCATTACTACCAGCACCCCCCACCATAGGGAGGACCACCGCCACTACAGCCATGACTTCTACCCTATCATTCCTAAGATTTAGTTTCATGTTGAGGACAACATGATTCAAAAGTTTTGGGGTGGTAGGGTGGTAAGCCCTCAGTTCTCATCTTATATTGTTGATTCCTTGTCTCATCTGAGTACTTTTTGTTTGTTTTTGCAATGTAGTTTAGAGTTTACCTGCTTTGTGTACTTGCATGCCATGCAGTTTTCTTTCTTGTCATTTTTGTGTAACTATAAAAAATACTTTTTTTCCATGCATTGCATATCATGCAGATTTTTGGTAATTTTTTTTCTTGTTTTAGTTAGGATTTGCTTGTTTCCTACTTTAAGTTCAATAATATAAGCTTCAATGTGATTGAAGGCAACTTGGTACCGTTTTGGCCAATTTTACCCAAATTTGATATTTCTTGCCTAAAAGTGTGTTTCAACCCAATATCTACTTTTTGAATTAAAAATGATTACCTTTGACAAATGCAAGTGAATTATGATTGCTTGTTGCTAAATGGTATCAAGTTTTGGCTTTTTACATGTGCATCACCACTCTTGCGTTTGTGAATGATTTGGTTGAATTGTGACTTGAGCAATCTATGAATGCTCAGTGCCTATGAAATCACTTGATTGAAATATCAATTTTAAGTTGTTCATTCATGTGGTGTGACATTGTGGGATGAAGTGTTGAATTTATTTTCATGCAGGATACCTTATGTTAAGAATCACGCCAATAACACCTCTTTGACCCGACACTTCACTCACAATCTTCTTACCCCTTCACCTCATGAAAGGATGCCAAAGTGCACATATCAGTTGTGGCCACCTCCAAAAGTTTGGTGTGGCCACATCTACATCTCACTTCTTCACTCTCATCACCATATGCCCTATCTACTACAAGGGCAAAGAAAAAAGAAAATAAAAATACAAAAAGAAAATAAAAGGTTCTCCTATTTAAGAGCATCTAAGTAAGGAATAGATGAGTGCTCTATGTAATAGCACTCTAAAATCCAACAACAACCTTTTATTCCATTTTCATACCCATTGAGCTAGGAAACATAATACCTAGCTCATTTTGCCCTTTTCCGCATCCACATGGGTCATTGGGTGTGATGTGAAATAGTAGGTTGAAAGCATGAAGGTGAAACAACACTCCTAGTCATCCTTGATTAACACATCATGAAACAGTCTACCCATAAATACATGAAAGAAATATGGATAGATTGTATGTATTATGCGCAATATTTGAAGTTTCGATGCTTTATGATCTTTTCATGATTGGTTTGTGAAAGTATAAGAGGAGGGAGATGGAATGCATGTATTTAGTCGCTATTGATCTCATTCAGCAATGATCATCCTTTACATTGCATTTGTCTTTTCCTGATTGTGGAAAAATTACAGAGAGATTGAGTTGGAGAATACTTGAGGACAAGTATGTTTCAAGTTTGGTGTGGTGATTCGGCCCTTTTTTAGGGATTCATCTTGTGTCATTTTGCATTTCAATCACATCTGTACTTGTTACATTACATGTTATTTCTCAAAATGCATATTCGTGTAAAATGTACTTATGGACATTATTTGCATGTTTTTTAGGCATTTGGACCATGCTTGGTGGAAGAGAGAGAGGAGTGATCCTAGGGTTTGTCTACCCTTAGAGAGACCCAAAGTGAAGCTTGATGCTCCCTCAACCTACCCCTAAGGACCAAAGATCCATTGATGCAAAGATGTCCAAGAAAATCCAAAGAATCAAGTCAAAGTGTTGATCTAGAATCCAACACAGTTGTGGTACCATAGAATAGCTATGTTAGGTCACTTGCAAATCAACAAAGTCATCCTCAATTGAAGTTTGACTCACCACGATCATGCCACACAGAATGGCCATGGCGAACTGACCCAAAATGGACGTGCTACATCAGAGGTAGAACGACTGTGGAGCAGATAACGGCCTGAGTATATTAAGGCACCATGGACGTGGTGACTACCATGGTTATGCTACCCTTACCCCACCACGGCCGTGGTGACCACCACAGTCATGCCAGTTAACTGATCTATTCCTTGTGATTTTCACATTTTAATTCACACGACCGTTCTAACCCACCAATATCATGCTCACCCCTACCCACCACAGCCATGGTGGTCCACCATGGTCGTGGTACTCACAAAACCTAGCTACTTCTGCACTATTTTTCCCATACTATCCCTACTTGACCTAGTGCTTCCCCTAAACTTCTATATACCTTGGTGGCAACTCTAGCATGAGGTTAGCTACCTCCTACCACCTCTTAGCTCCCCGTTTTCTCCCCTTAGCCATTTGACTTCATTTCCACCTCCATTTCACTATTTCCACCATCAAAACACTAGTTTATCCTAGTTTCTACCTGTAATCCCCTCCATTCCACACACTTGCACCTTGGAGGAGAGAGGAGGACATCTTGCAGGAGCTATAGAGGAGGATTGCTCCATTTATACTCAGCTCCATGTTTCTTCTATCTCCTTCTCTTCTCTTTTTGTATTTTGCATTGCCATGAGTAGCTAGGACCCTTGGGTGGGCTGTTTGGGGTGTAAAATGTTACTTTGATACCATGTTGGGGGAAAATGATATGTAAACTTTTTATTTCCATTTGATAATGATTATGTTCTATTTCTATCTCATTCTCCATGGATTTCTTATTGGTTTGTGTGTGAAATCACCTAGGAATTTAGGAACATCACCCTATTCAATATGTTTGACTTAATTGGAAATCCTCCCTGTATTGATATTGTGTGCCAAATTATCCAATATTCTCTTGTCAAAAACCTAGAAGATTTAAACTACAAGTGGGATATTCATCCTAAAAAACTTACCAAAAACAATATAGATAAAATGGGACTTGAATTTGGGAACAAAAGAGCTAGGACCGAAGGACAAACATACACTGAAGCAAATCCTCCACCTCCTACTTCTCCTAGCTACTCCATAGAAAATATAGAAAATGATGTTTGTTATATCGAAGGGCCCACCTATCACCTTGGGAGACAATTAGACTACAATCACCATCCCATGACCTATCTCATCAAAGAAAGCAAGTTTTGTCTCCCAATGTGCCATTACCTTTGCTTTCTCTCTCTCCAAGAAAGTTTTCAAAAAAAGAATAAAGGATACATCACATAAAAATTGAGTGTGTAACAAGTGTTCATCTTGAATTTTGACTCAGAGTCACACAAAGGAAAGTGTTTTCACATCATCACATCCTTTAACACATAAAAATCAAGTTAAAAGACCAATCTGAAAATTGTTAACAAAAGATATGCAAAACTCAAAGTTTATTAGCTCGGAAGGACCTGGACCATGTAATTAATGTATGATTCATATTTGGTGCATCTATAACTTTGTTTAACCCTCAAAATCAGCTAGAAAAGAGTTATATATAGTTTTGAATGCCATTTAATTGAAATTATGATTCGATGAACTAATACATCTAAGTCCCAGATTTCTTTAGTGTCACACATTGCATTAATTTTATTTCCCTATCACATGTGCCATATGACAATTGTTATTTACTCACAACCTAATAAAATGGCTCACCCATCATCTTATACCCCTTATTTTATTTGCAAGTCCAAACACACTTACAATACTTTCCTTTCTTGACCATGTTCTCCTTTATCACACCATCTCTCTATGAGATTTCTTCACCAAATATTGCATCTCTCTCCCAAACCTATCGATGATCTTGCACGCTCTCCCCTATGATCAATATAGGAATCACCCAATTAGGGATATCACTTTTCTTGCCACCATAAAGTATCCTCCACTATTACAGAAACACCCACACCTATTTTAAAGTTCCAGAAGCACCACCATCCCTTAGGATTTACTCCTTCACCACCAATTTTTTCCCAAGATCCCCATGCCTCCCAGATCTGATCACATTTCTTCTCTGAGAACCACAACTTTTCTTCTGCCCCCTCCATCATTAGTTGGCCTATGGATGATTCAGTAAGCATCAACTACACCTTCTCGATGCTTTCAAATCGCCCTCTTATCTTGTCCTTGTCCAATCATCGTATCCTAAAGGCTGACTTGAGGACCTTGTCAGTGCCAGTTGCCATGGCACCTCAGTGGCTTTATGGACATAGAAATCTTACCCCGGGATTAGCAGGACATCAAGAAATGTTTCCTCATGCTTAGTTTCATATTTCTTGTTATGCCTATCAGTTTCCAAATTTGAGCTATTTTTCTCTATTTTGCTTTGTTTATTGACAAACCAATGATTCTATGGACTTCTCCAAGTAATATTTTCCCCTAGACATATATATATATATATATATATATATATATATATATATATATATATTGATATAATGGATAAATGATCTTAATGCTAAGATAACCATACTATGTTATCATGTGAACATCTTTTAGCCCTTTAATACAATATCATGTGAGCATGTGTATTACATGTATGATGATGTTATGTTGAGCCTTGTTATTAGGTATGGAAAGATAATGATGTTCTTGCAGGAAATGATGTGATGGTCTTAATGACCTATGGGCATCTATTGATTCCTATTGAGGTGTAATCCTCTCTAAAATGATAGGGGTTGGTACCCTAGGATAATGTGATAAGGATTTGTATCATGTTCTGGTATGATGACAAGTATAATATCATCATGGCAATGAGATACTACCATGTGATATTGTGATGAGAAACTGTGTAACCTAAATTTACATCTTTTGAAGTTGTTATATTCTAGTACTTGCTAGAAATGAATTAGGTTTTGTATGTCCATTTGTTGGATGCATCCTTAATTTACCAAATTGGCATGAATTAATCAAGTCAAACCTTTATAGTTCCTTATGCCATAGATCCATTCTACTATTTGAAATTATTGGATGGGGAAATATGTACTCCTAAGGGAAGCACAGAGCACATACTATTGAGTTTGTGGGTGTCTGACATCCTAATTCTAGGTGTTTAGGGAGAATGGTTGCGGTCATACCTAGCCCTCATTTAGAGAATGGATGTGGTTGTGTCTCGGTGATTATTTATGTGATGTGATTGGAGGACAACTACGGTTGTACCTCTGTGGCAAAGTTTTGCCTCGCATACCCTGGTGGCTAGTGATGTCACCTACGCTAAGGGAGGACTAGGTGTTTTCACCCTGACTATATGTCTCTATTGGCAGCTTGAATGATATGTCACTATGTCGCAGACTTGTACTGAGTGTGGAAAAGATCTTGGTGTCTGGCACATCCAAGATCTTGTATGGAACTAATTGTGCCCAAGTGGTGGTTAGTTGGACTTTGAGCGCTATGACTCAAACTTCCCAGATCTTAATAAAAGATGTAATACTATCTTGTATCATATCTATTAGGTTTATACATAGCACTTCACATTTGATGATAACCCCTGCTTGCTCTCTTTTTATAGAGATGGTGCATAGTGTAATTAGGAGATAGTAGGTATGCTTATTTTGTAAATATGCACATATTGTAGACATGCATCTGCTGCGAGACTTTCTTATGATGAAGCTATGCTTATGTTACTAGACTACTTACATTGTTAGCAATGTATATGGTGATAGTTTGGCTACTGATATAAGTCTAATTTGTTCCCTTATATACCTTGTTAATCATGCTTGTTATTATTCTTATCTAATTAACATGATATATTTTATTAACTTGTTTAATTAATTAACCTACTATAATCAATAACCATAGTTGAGAGTTATATCTCTCGCTAGGACATGGGTCTCACCTAATGGGTCACCACATCTTTTGAGGTGATTGGCAACAAAGGAAGAAGACCCTTGGCATCAAGGAGGAGCTATGGTTTTGGACCTTACGGAAGGTTGTTTATTTTTCTAGTGTGTCCTATAGTTGTCCTGGTACTCTGAGGTCCAAGTGGGAAAGTTTCATATGGTTCTTCAATTGACTCGACTTTTTGATAGTATATTTATGGTTGATCATTTGGTATATGTGGATAATGTTATTCTATATGTATATGTTGTGGCAGAGGCCACGGAGTAGTTGTAGATGATTCTTGACATGATATATGAATACATGTAAGATGTTAGGCTTTCATGTAAATGTTACTAAGCATGTTGGTGATGTTGAAATCCGTTTTAATTTACCCTCTTTTTTGGATATGTGACTAACTAGTGGTCAATCATGTTATGTGTTTTGTTATCTCATTTAGTATGAGGTTCTCATAAGTTAGTATCAGATCTATAGGTTTGCTAAGTCTACAGGGACACTAGGATGAGGACTACAATGATGACCAAGTTAGGAACATGACATGAAAACCTGGTGCATACTACCTAATCCCAATACAGGAATGCCCAGTCAAGATATTCACTTATTGAAGAGAAGGTAAGTATGGAACTCTTAGATTGTTGTCTTTCAAATTACTCTAATCAAGAAATCATTTTGAAACAATCTAAAGAGCAAAAGGAATAATAAATTATGGTGAAAAATATCTTAACCCTACCCTAAAGAAAGATGAAAACCACATCATAACCTCTCAAAACTTGAATGTTTGGTAACTAAAGAGATGTATATGACACTGTGAAACCTAAATCAGAATACAAATAAGAAAAAGAAGAGTTCTTGAAGTAGTAATTCTAGAAGATAATGAAGTAAAAGAGAGATAAATCTATACTAAGAGAACGGTTCAAGGTATAAAATCCACGTAAGAAGAAGAAAACGCCTGAGATAAGTATGATGTGAGAAGATGGATAAGAACAATGAAATATGAATAAAGTGGTACTTGAGAAAAACTCAGACTAGCCTATGTGTGCAACAACGTGTTTAAGTAAATCTATCCTGTCATGTAAAGGAAATTAATAAGAAGAATGTGTAATATGATGATTTACCCCTTGATAAGTGGCTGAAAACTTGATAACACAAGAGGACATATATAAGAATGACATATAGTTAATGAGAAAATAGAAATGATGTATGATAATCAGGATAATTTATGTGATAATAACAAGGAACCCAAATGAAAAAGGTTAAATGATAAATAAAAAGTTGTAACTTGTATTATGAAGGTACAACCGGTAACCCCTTTCTAGTAAACCCTAGACAGTGTTGTTTTGTGGGAAGTGTGTTTTCCCTTATGTTCTTTCTTTTTAGGGTGCAACTTTCAAGTGGGTCCTATGCCACTTGGTATGCGTGCATTCCATGTAATCCTAGAGGTGAATATCTTGAGATAGCACGTGGTTGCTTGGGCTATCATCCCATGATCATGGAGTTTTGTGATGGGTATGCTTTTAGAGCCTTTAAAGAGTTAGGAAGACTTCCCCTATACATTTTGAGTTAGTTATTATGATGGAGAAGTTGTTGAGATCAGGATGTGAGTTCCTTATAACACATGTAGTGGATACCAAAGTGATGAATCCTATTATCCAGGGTAAACCAGTAGTACATGAGTTGTTGACGAGGTCCTCCCAATGTTGCTTGGGAAGAAGTGTGTTTCTATAATGCTTTACATGGGCTATCGATAGTTCGATAAGGTCATTGCAAGGAATGAATAACCATTGCCATGGATAGATGGTTTCTTGATTAGTCAGGGAGTGCTACAGTGTTCCTACAGATATACCGAAGATCAGGATATCATCATAGGAGAATAAGAGTGGATGACATCAGTTGTATGGTTTGTGAGTTCATGGTTGTGTCGTTTAGACTAACTAAGGCATCAACAATGCTTACAAACTTGATGAATAGAGTGCTTAGGTCATGTCCTATGGGTTTTGGCAAGTTTTCTAGATAACATCTCAATGTACTTCAGAGATGTTCAAGAAGGAGTGAATGTGTGTCAAGTCATCTGGTGTGTGTTTGGGGTTGACCAAGTGTCTTTTCAGGGTTATGATCCATCACTAAGTATTTTGTGTGAATCCAAGTAAGGTGAAGGCAGTGTCAGAGTGGGAGCATCCCCAAACATCAAATGAGATTCAAATCTTATTAAGCCTAGTAGGACACTACAAGAAGTCCACTCAGGTTATCAGTGATGTTGCTTTACCCCTAACAAGGTTGACTAGGAAAGGTACTCCTTCTGGTATGGAATGAAAGGTGTCAATGTGTTGTCAACATTCTTTCTAGATGTTGAAGGAGAAATTGACAAGTGTTCAAATGTTAGTGTTTCGAAAATGAAGGGGAGGATACCTCTCCTTTTGGTATGCTTCAAAGAATAGGTTGGGATATGTGACGATATGATATATGGTCTTCTAGGAAGTCATTTTCATCAGCATTTGTAGATGGGAAATAGTTTTGATGTATCATAAATCAAAACATGCCAGCTGTAATGCCTGGGCCCACTTCCCTAGGCTCTAGTAGAGTTTTAGGAATGACGACTGGCCCCACAAACCACCACTAGCCTCAACAAGGCGCTTTGTCCTCACTCACGCACAAGACAGGATAAACTTCCCGACGGGTCACCCATCCTAGTACTACTCTAGGCTGAGCACGCTTAACCGCAGAGTTCTTTAGTGATGGGCTCCCTAAAAAGGAGGTGCACCTTGGTGATATGGGTAGTCCAATCATTCCTTTTAAGATCAACTTATCCAAGGCCCCAAATCCTGGGATGTTATAATCTCCCCCACTTAGACTCTTGACGTCCTCGTCAAGGCTCAACTATATGGCCTCATAATCTGACCCCATTTCAGTGCAGACCCACAATGGCCCATGGACACCCAGCTCCCGATCACGGAATACCAGCGCAAGGGTGGCTACGTCAACCATGGACAACCCTTTCCTACATGCCCGGACCACACGGCTCAAGACTGGCATGCCATGTCCATGTGGGCCCCACCTACTGGAGGGGAATTGGCTCTGATACCATTTGTAATGCCTGGGCCCACTACCCTAGGCTCTAGTAGAGTTTCAGGATTGACGAATGGCCCCACAAACCACCACTAGCCTCAATAAGGCGCTTTGTCCTCACTCACGTGCAAGCCAGGATAAACTTCCCGACTGGTCACCCATCCTAGTACTACTCTGGGATGAGCACGCTTAACCGCAAAGTTCTTTAGTGATGGGCTCCCTGAAAAGGAGGTGCACCGTGGTGATATGAGTAGTCCAATCATTCCTTTTAAGATCAACTTATCCAAGGCCTCAAATCCTGGTATGTTACACTAGCATCACTTTAGTAGGAGGATGAATAGTTGAAGGTATATTAGTTGGCAGGATCATGGATACGGATACACATCAGATCAACACTAATACAATAGGGTAGAGAAGTAAAGGTTGATGATACCATGATGCAAGACATCAAATCAAAGTATCACAATGATATCTTCAATGGGTTAGGTGACAAGAGAGTGTATGATTATACAACCAGACAATGTTTCTATATTAGTATGGTTTGAGTGTGAAAGCACCTAAGGAGACTTATTTCTTTCACATATGATGTATCATAAGGTGAAGAACATGGAATGGTAGCCAAATATGGAACTAGGCATGCACATGTATGGTCAAGTGTACAATTGTCAGCAAGTCAATGAGAAACATTAGAAGCCAGAAGATATGACACTATAGTGAGATTCAACACAGCCTTATGAACAAGATTGATGGTCATTCAACCATTCAGATGATTGAAGAATCTTCTAAGAACGTATGTCCTATAGTTCTTGATAGTTAGAGGATACTTTCCTGATTTATTTAGTTGCTTACTATGACAACTATTAGAGGAATATAGATATGAAACCTTGTGAAGTTACATAAGGTAAGATAAATAGGACATTCCAGGATTGGTAAAAGTAAGCAAATATGACTTCTGTGTGATGTGTTAATACAACAAAGAGATTAGTTCAAGAGAACAAATAGAGTTCCAAGTTGAAACTTACTACTAGAGTTTTACTAGTGGAACAATAGTTTCTATGTTCCATGTTGAGGAAGTGTCACCCTAGTACAGGACAAGTGATATAGACAGTGGAGGTGGAGTTGCATGAGGATGCTTTTTATGAGGAGGTTTCTACGCTAACCCAAGATGACACATACATGAGTTGAGGGAGAAGAATATGTTTCCTATGATAGTTTTGTGACAACATCATGAGATTGAAGTAACCAAGTAGAGGTTTGTGAATGTGGTGCATAGGAGGTACCTATCTTTGGTTGCCTTGGATTTTGGGGGAGAAATCCCATTTAGGGGTTTCTGGTTTGGAGACACCTGAACATGCTTTTTAGTTGAACATGCTATCTTATAATAATTAACTACTTCAAACATTAATAAAACCATAAAGTGTTCTTTGATATAATGTTAAAAGCTTAAGTTTCAAGTTCAGTCTAGTTTGGACATTGTTTGTGAATGTTATGCAATTATATGCTTGTTTTGGGATTTTTTGCAATTTACCCATATCTGATGTTATTCTTGTAGTTTGTCACATGCGTTTTGTACCTTATTTTTTCTTATCATACTTTATCTTGTTGAGCCATGGTGCTTCTTGTTACACCTTGGTTTGGTGGAGATACCTTTCTAGGGTTTAGTTGGAGTTTTGCTCTCATGGTTGAGCTACCTTGGAGGCCAAAACTAGATGCTCCTCCTAGTTGGATGGGATCTGATGATGTTAGAATCCAATGGTGACTCCTTGGTGGTCCCTATAAGTGTGAGGGTTGATTGTTTCCCCCCTTGAGTCTCCTTGGCTTGATGGTTCACTAGAAGGGTGGTCAAACGATGGCTTTCATGCTTGTGACCTAGGGCTTTAACAAACAATATGGTCACCATGTGCTAGAAATTGATGTCACCCTAGAAGTCCATCACCTGATGGCCCTGTAGACTCCCACAACCTATGGATCTACTTCTTTTCATGTTAATTCTTGAGGCCATTAACACATGGAAAACCTAGCTAGACACCTCACCCTTGTCTTCTCTCTGACCCAGAGCTTTATATACCCTTCCTCTTGCGTACAAACAAACCCTTTGGACTCCTCTTTTTTCCTTTTTGTCTAGAGCTTCATATTCCAAGTATAAGTGTAGGAGAAGGTTCCCACATTAGAATAAGGTGGTTGATATCCTTGCATGTGAGGCTAGGGGTGGGATCTACCTTCCCTATGAGCTTGTGAAGCTTCGCTTGTACTAGTACAGAAATGACCTAAAACATCACATTTCATGGAATCGGATAGAAAAAATACACTAATGCCAAGAAACAATGATGTGGGTTATATAAGATATTTGTCACCATATGTGAAGTCCTACCAATTTAGAAAAAGACACGGGTATCACTTTTACTTTAACATCAGTTTACTTTCAAGGAAACTGACGTCTAAAGTTACCTGCAAAATATAGTTTTCCAGGGGAAAAATTGCCTCCAGAATTCTTAGATTGGTAGTAGTTGTTGCTAAAACTGACGAAAAATGATTCACCCCATATCCCTGTGGATAAATTTATCCGCTCATTAGTCATCGACTTTGTAATATAACCGGAGACTAATCACCCTTTGTGAGATAATTTTTTTTAAGGGGATGGGTCTACGGTGTCAGCTTTTTGCATAAACCGGCGACTAATTAATTTGGAATCTTGTCCCCCGCAAAAATTGTCCCCCCAATATGACCCTTCGTCGTTGGTTTTTTCTATAATCGACAACTATGGTCCTAACACCAGACCAATTTTTTTTCATATATGTAAATGGATGTCAGTGTTTATCACTAGGAACCAACAAATAAAACCCTAATTGAGTGCAAATTATTTGTTGAAATTTGCATTTAGTTGTCAGTTTTGTTTAACAATCGAGGAATATGGAAAATTTAATAGCACCCACATGATTCATATTGTTCTCCTTTCTCTGTTTTATCGTGATTTCACTAGGTCTCTGGTGATTCTCATGATTCCATTGGTGTTTCTCAATCTATCACCACCGCCACCATTATCGTTGGTCTTCCTCCACTTGTCGTTGTCATTGGGACTCCACTGGTCACCTCCAGTCTTCCTTACCGGAAGAGTTGTAGCTTCCTCCAATTTCCTTGTTGAGGAGCTACTCACCACCAGTTGGAGATTCGGCATGCCACTGCCTCTTGCTCTGGTAGCGTGCTGGAACTTGGGCGCCTGAGCAATCTTTCACCTACTTCACCTATTACTACTTCCTACTTCCTCTACTACCAACCTTGAACCTTGAGGATGTCAAACCTAGTGATCTTGGGTCGGAGCATCTACTAGTGAGATTAGGCACCTTCTTTCCCTACTACTAGGTATCAGACTCCCTTATGCCACCATGTCACCCATGGACAACTAATAGGATGTGATTCATAATCTACATTACTCCTTGTTGTTTTGTTTCTTAGGCTTATTTGTTGGATGTATGTTCATGAATATGGCCTTTCAACATGGTTAAGGTTACATATCCCCCAAACAACAACCCAATATAGTAGTTACCTTGTTGAAAGTGAATCACTTTTTTTGGTTAGTTATTTATTTCTCTTACATTGATTAGTGTTAATTAATATTCCTATATCTTAGTTAGTGTAATTTGCCTTCTTTATTTAATTTGTTAAACTTAATTTCAAGTTTACCTTTGGTCGTATCTCCCTCCCAAGGTCATGAATAATTTATTCCTTGATGATGAACATGCATGTACATTGGAGATACTGAAATCAATGCTATCGAATAAGGTACCTAAACTAGGGTATGACTCATATTACCACATGTTGTTGTTATAAATCAACTCAAATCAAGGTGTCTAATCTAGTTCTCTCAATTAATATTAATGTTTGCTTTCTCTCTTGATTAACTAATCAAAATGTAAGAATGAATTGAATTAAATGATGTTACATAAAACCTAGGACATGAATGATTAATATAGTATTCTAGGTACAGGAATGACAACATACATGTATTTTGTTGGCCTCAAAACCCATCTGAGATTTACTCATTAAGAGTAAATCTTAGATAGTCCCTGGTTTGGGACTGTTCTTGAACACTTAATATCACTTAGGATGTAAGTGTGTAATGTGTTTTCCATTTTGTAGAAAATTTCATCAGCACTTCCCCGTTTGTTCTCTAAGTACATTTGTTGGTAGGCATTTGCCCATGTACATCAGTGTACTTGGAGAACTGCAAGAAAATACTGCAAAAATTTTCTTGAAAACCAAATACGCATTATACACTTACTAGTGAGATTAAGTGTTCAAGAATGGAATAGGTGGTACACACATTTATTATAAGGACCTAAACCCTAATCTTTTAACCCTAAACCATGATATTTTAATGCTAAACCCTAATCTTTAAATATTTATCCCTAAATCTAAAACAATAAACCCTAATAATCTGTTTGTAAATCCTTAACGTAATATGTAATCCCTAAACCCTAATACATGTTTTCTCTTTGATCATAGATTGGATAGATCATGGATGTCCATTCCAAATCACTACACCCCATGTTTTATTGTTGGTCTTGACCAGTTTATTAGATTTGTAGAGGAACATAGAAAACAACATGGAGATAGGTTCTATTGTCCATGTAGGCATTGAGGTAACAACTTGAAAGTCAGCACTGGTGATGAAATCAAAAGTCATGTCATGTGGAATGGGATTGTACAAAGCTATATATAATGGTATTGTCTTGTTATATGCAATCTTCCTCCCCAGTTGTGTATTAAAAATAAGTATGTTATAATGTCATTGTTGATATCAGACCCTACGCAACCTGGAAATGATATCAATGTTGATCTTGAACCTCTGATTGATGACTAAAAGGATCTCTAGGGTGAAGGTGTGATGACCTATGATGCTTTGTGTAGAGAGACATTTAGTTTGCATGCTCTGTTGTTTTGTACTATTAATGACTTTCTTGTATATGTAATTTTTCTAGATACAATGTAAAAGGATCCAAAGCATGCCCGACATGTGAAGAGAATACTAATTCAATATGACTAAAACATGGAGGCGAGATTGTATATCTTCGTCATTGAAGGTTTCTTCTAAAATTCCATCCCTACTGAAGGTTGCGCAAAGCATTTAATGGATGGAATGAGGAACAAAGTGTGCCTAAAACTATACTAGGGGAGGTTATTTATGAAAGAGTAAAAGACTTTGTCAATGAATTTGGTAAGACATCACAATGTTCCATGCCCACACATAGTGACAAATCTTTATTCAAGATAAAGTCAATGAAACGACCCCACCTCCTAATAACCCCCAATCAAGGAAGACTAAAAGGTTACAGACGCTATCCCAATAAATCGGGATCTAAGGTAAAATATTTAATCAAAAATAACTATTAAATTCTACTAAAACTATACTGGAAAGCTGGAATAAAATAAAAATTCACATACCTTTTTAAATTTTCGGATTTAGACCTCTATCACCCGATAAAGTCTATCTATCTAATCCTCCTTGCACTATTTGTTCGTATTTTTCACAATATGTAAATTTACTATTTGTCCTTTTCAATAATTGTACCTAAAACACCGACAAACAAAATGTCGGTCAGTATATTTCCATACCGGTATGTGGGTGACAATCAAACTTCACAATTAATTGCTAACAACCTAAATATCACAAATACGTTATTAACAATCCAAAGATATGTTTTCAATGTGATATTCTCAATCACTTTTGCCCTAACCCTGGTTCACCCCCTCTAGGATTTTGTCCTTGCAAGGGATAGAAGCCCACCTTCTCCATCCTGAGCTTGGTGCCTGGGGTCACCTCTTAGTGCTCAATGGTCTTCCCTCTGGGGCTTGGTCATGCATCGTACATCAGGGTGGCATCTAGGTTCGAGAATACACATATATACTTAATTGTCCTAATCATAGTGACTTTATAGGATCGCATAAATACACACTCAACAGTTTAGGTTGCATCCAATCAAGCAAATGTTCGAGAAAACATCATGAAACTAAATCGATTATTCATAGATAACCACATACATGTTCTACTGAATCAAGCTAGAAATAATCCAAGAAAGAAAGAAATCCAGGAAAGCAAGCAATTCTCACAAAAAGGATCCTAAAATAACCATATAATCTACTCACTTTTCATATTATCAAGATCTATTTAATCAAACTTGCTCCCTTGGGTTTCCTACCTTCTTTTAGGGTTTCACTTGCAATTAGGGTTTCATTATTACTTTTTCTACCACCAACCCTAAAATAGTAAAACTACTCATAAACCCTAATTGACTTGTCCTATCTCTCCTAATAGGCTTAGGATCAACAATTATCAACCTATTTCCAAATAATTCGAGTTATTCAAGTTAATCATCTTCTTTACCCTAGATTAGGGTTTCTGCATGCATTATCATGGATTCATGGATTTAAACCCTAAATCAAAACAAACATTATCTAAATCAGATTCAAAACTCACTTTATTTCTCAACAGGTTATTAATACTCGAATTAACCCATTAAACATCTTAGATTTGATCTCCAATCACAATTAGGGTTTTTAATCAAAGTTTAATGCATTATACGATCACTTTAGACGCTTTTGAAATTAGAAGTGAAATCAAGTTCTAATAACATTTGTATTTAATTCCTCACGTTTTTCAGAACAAAATTCATATATAGGTCATCCTAATTAGAGTTACCATTAATTAGTTACAAATATTACAAGATAAGTTACCTTTCTCCAATAGTTGGCCACCACATCAGCAGCTTGCCTCTAAACTTGCTCCACGCGAGTCTCTGCTAGACCAAAGTACAATTTTCACCCTCTCACCCTGGGTTTAGTCTTTACAACATGAGGGATACGCTGGTAATTTCTACTATCCCTTCTTCTTTCTCCGCTCACGCTACCTGCAACTCCCCGCTAGGGTGGGCAGTCAACCCCCGGGTTGACTCCATGCCACAATACCCTGGAGAAGGAATCGATGTGGCCGGAGCCTCCATCTTGGCTCTAGAAACTCAACTGGCCTCCCATCGATGCAGAGTGGTGGTGGGAACAGACCAAACCACCATCCTATCAGGTGCAGGGAACAACTCTGCAGATTCGATGATGTCCTGGGACAAATAGGGGTAGGGTAACTAGTCCTACGTAGTTGGTGTGCACCAAACGACGCTTTCCTCCCTTCATCTTGGGGTTTCCCTACCCCTTATATAGGCGGGGAATATTTCTCTGGGGTTCCATGGAGTCCAGGCTCCATCATATATTAGGCAAAGTCCCAATGGCGCATGAAACCAAACCACCCAAGGATCATTAGATCTGTTTTATGCTCCGGAACTTAGATATACACTTTTTAAGTTTCCTTGTTGTTCAGGGAGAGAGGTATAGATGTGGGGAGATTGCTTACTATTGTTGTTGTCGGACTTGAGGTAGGAGATGATGGACATTTGTTTGATCTCAATCCAATGGTCTCTAGTGCGCGCCCATTTTATTTCTAAAAGAAATAAAATTGTAACATTTAAGATAATCGAGTTACTTTAGGATTTCTAGAAAATCTATATCTCGCAAAACGCTTATCTGTTTGATCCCAAATTTTAAGATAAAGTCTATAAATACTTAATCTACTTATATTTCAAGTTTGAAATCGAAACTCAAAAGGAATAACTCCTTTTGTTCATTTGCAAGTCAATGACTCATAAAGCATGTATTATGTATAAAAACACATATTTTCTCTCTCCTTTTTTGAATTTTTTCTATTTTAATTTTAATAAACATTATAAGGAAAGTGGAGACGAAACCACTCTATAATGTTTCCATTATCCATATTTCCACATAATTCTTATATTTTCATCATTATCTCAACTTTCCTTCTCAATAATGCTTTATTTAATTTTATCTCTTTCTTCTCCTATTATCTGTGCAACTTGGACTCCTTGGAACCCAAGAAATCCCAAATATATGAAATCCATCTTTGAAGGATAATTCCTAGCCTTCTAGATGCCTCTACATCTTTCTTTTCTTATTATCATAGTTATTTCTTTATTAACTAATTTCTTTTCCTTTTTATTTCCTCTTTCTTGTTATTGGGCCCGATAGCCAATAAGGCCCACACAAACAGACAAGGCTATTTATCAAAGGAAACCACTCAATTTACTAAAATCATACAAATTAAAAATCACACATTTATTAGGGAAATTGCATTTCCAACCCAAAAGAACTCAAAAATAGGGGTTGTAACAGTTTGCATGTTTGCAAATAAAACTTCTTGATCTTTTCTTTCTACCCATAAGTCTCCTTTCACACCTCATGCGCTGCTATTTTTAATTTTGTTTTTGTAACCTCTTCTTCCTACTTCGTGTCTTCTCTCTTGTTGTTGAGCTTTTACTTTTTTGACTTCTTGCACATCTTTGCATTTTTCTTATTTTCTTTCTCCTTTAGTTCTAAATTATCTTCCTCCTAGTCTTCATCTTTTTTCTTCCACGCTGTTGGACCTCTAACCCATTATCAATGCAAGTCAGGCATATAATACAATTTAATAAACATATATTTACAAAATAGCATGTATTATCATATGTATAAAATATACAAATATGCAAATGAAAAATAAAATATAATAAAATGCCTAAAAAATCCTAGGCACTAGGCGGACTAAGCACCCATTAGGCGGACTTACCCTCTAGCCACCTTGACAAGTATTCTATTTTGAATGACTGGTCGGTTGAATTGATAACCACATTCGAGTTAACAATAAAATCTTGTTAAAAAGTGAGGGGAAAAGTCACTTGTGTTATATTAGATGGCACACCCCTATCCTATATATAGGAGAAAGGGGGAAACATTATAAACTTGGGCCTCAAGTAAGGCTATATGGGCCGAGACAATAGTGTGGGACTTTGACTTTGTGTTGATTCACTAAGTGTGGAAGTGGAAGTTTGTGGAAACATCGAGGAAGTTTCGAGGTAAGTTGAGATGCAAGCTTCAGTAAAAATTGGTAAAAGTTTGATGCCATTTTGACAAAAGAAGAAGCAATTTTAAAGAGAACATCCAAAAAAAAACATTGAATCATTGTTAGAACTTGGAACTCTACCTTAAACATGTCAATAATAACATAAAATCATGAGTTCACAACACCAACACGAGATTCACAAGTCACAAAGTAGATAATAGACATGTAGAGAGTACATTAACTACTTAATAGCATGCCAACAACTTAATTCTTCAAATCGAAGCACAAGGGGTGCCTCCTCCAAGATCTGACTCTCAAAAGAGTCAAAACATCAAGTTCCTAGCACACACCACTCTTCAATTCACTAAGGAGTGAAGTGGGAGGCCAATTCAAGCACTCCTCTTACTTAAATAAAGCTCAAACATGACACTTAACTGGGCAGACTGTAGATGTCTGAATGTTGGCTTGATGTTGCCAACTTCAAGAATTAATCAACAACATCAAAGACATTGTGAAGGAAATGAACTAGGAAAATCCAACATATGGAATGTTTGGGAAAATCAGGTCAACATTGTAACCAAGTTAGTAAGCTTTGAATTCACCACCCATCAATGTTGATAACACCAGTGTAACATCACTCAAGATCTCTGATTTTTAGATCCATGTCTCAAAAACTTAAGCTCATTAATTACTTAACCTATTAACTAAATTTTGAAACCACTTTTTAAAAAATTTCAAATGACAAATTTGGCTAGGACAAAATTCAAGAGGCCTAGCTTGTCTGGTATGAGAATTGAAGGTGGCATGATTGTAAGTAGTGTTTCGTACCCTTATCCCTAATCTTGTAGATCAAAATTAGGATTCCATGAGCTAAAACCCTAGGCTTAAACCATATTCTAATCAAGCATTCAGATGGAAATATCAGCAACAATCTGTTGAGCATCTTTATCATGAAAACCAACCCAACCCAATTTAAGTTTCAAATGTATCAAATTCATTCATGTAGAATGAGAACTAGGATCAAGTTTAGATGATCAATAAGTGACTAAAAAGCTTGTATAATAGGATTCTAGATAAAGTAGTACTATTCTTGCCTTAGACGCCTATGAGGGACTAAATACAAGACCAGTACATAAAAACTCTAACACCTCCCCTCAACTCAAAGCATGCATGAAACATATGTCCAACATGGAAAAACATATAAACTCAAAACATAAAAAGAAATACATACTCACCTCTTCTAAAAGATCACCCTCCCTATATCTCAAAATCCAAGGCTCAAGCACTCCATCTCTTTGTAGTTGATAAATCCAACTCCATTGAAGCAAATAGCAATGAAGCTACTAGCATGAAGAAAAAAGTACCAAGATGGATAGAAAAAATGCCTCCCAAATAAATGAAGTAGCATCATGAGTTGCAGATAGCAACATGTGTGTGTGTGTTGGTATTCATCTTTGTCATAGTCACCGCAGTTCAAAGGATGTTGGGCCACAATCTAGATAGTGTTTGATCACAAACTTACAGTAATTGATGTGCATACAAAGCATGTACAAGTAGAGATTCGACATGTAAACAAAGAATGGACAAGCTTGTTTGTGCTGGAACACATGCAAAGTAGTCAATGTATGCAAGTTAAGGACAAACAAAAGAGTATTGGGACACAAAGTAGTCAACATGCACAAGGCACAAACAAGCATGGTATAGAGATGACATATCCAGAATGAACAACTCTCATGCAATATAGAAGAACAGACAACTTCAAGATGTGTAGTAGAAAAAAATGAAGCTTCAAAAACTCTCCATTTACTGAATAGCAATAAAAGAAGACCACAAGATCTCTAAGAAACACTTATTATAATAAAGATATTCTCATATAATAGCAGCAGAAAGAGGACTCATAAACATATTAGCAAAAGGGTTCACATAGATAAATATATCCTCCTTATCATCTCTTCACTTTTTCTAGCATCCCCCTTTACCTTTTTGTCCTTGAGACTTTTCATCAGGATTCAACTTCAATGTAAATTTTGGTTCTTGACTAGATTCATCCTCCATGTCGCTCTCTTAATTTCCTTCTTTGTTTGAGCACAGATTGCACCTCATCCAAGCTGATAACTCAATAAAGGTCAACATATGTCATCTTGGGCTTGGCAGATTATATCCCTTCTTAGTAGTGACCTTATCATAAGTGTCATAGATGGGAGTCCAGCTTCTTGAATTTGGAGTTGATCCATATTTTGAACCTGCCAAGTTGACCACTGGGCATTAGATTTTGAAGGTTGAGGTACTTGACATTTGCACATTAACGCTAGGGAGATTGTGAAAAAGCATCGACAATTTTTGAACCCTTCGTGTTGTAGACAATGAGGGTCTCGCATGGATCTTGGATTTTCCTAGGAAGATCTCAAGCTTCTCCTTGCCTTCTCAACGTTGTTCTTCTTTATCAATTTTGAGCGATGGGGTGTGCAGGGCTGAGAATATAGGGGAAAGGGGTGGGCTCACGAGTTCTCTTGATTACATGATAAGGTGGTGTGGGTTCAGACAATATTATGTGTTGGGGAAGGGCATTCATGCTCATTGAGGACTTGTCATGCACTTAAATTTAGAAGTGGTGAATTGACAAAATGGGAAAAACTGAATCTGCAAAAGGAAATTGAATAGCAAAAAAGGGATGGGAACAGAAGGGATGGAGGCAAGAAAGAAAAACATACATTGATGAAAAAATGAGAAAATTAAAATAACTAAAGATGATATATGCCTATGTGAAAGAAAAAGAAACTAGAAGTTGTTAAATAGGGAACCAGAAACAAAAACAAAGAAAATAAAGGAAATGATGGAATTGGATTGAAAAGGAATTGCAACTAGATATAAATGAATGAAGAAAAAAAAGGAAGCGGTCTCTCCCTTCAGTTAAGATCAATCTCAATCAAGTAACCAATAGGAAAATGAAGATCAGACACAAGTAGATGACACACTTGTCAAGGAGAGTGCCTAGGCATCAAGGAGCCCCAAGGGGGTGTGTGTTGGCATGTGTCTTGACCAAAATGTCACTATAAGTTTTTTTATGAACTCGTGACCCTATATATAAGTTTTTTTTGTTATACACATGTTGTATTATACAACCTAAGTGTATGTATGTATGTTTGTTGTACAATACCATTATTTTCTAGATAATACTCATGATATTTATTTTACTATTTTTCTTGATTGTTGGTTGAATATGATCTTGATGGTGAATTCCACTGAATAGTTATCGAATTACAATGTAAATACATTGCTACTTATACTAGATCCCTTCATGCTTATTTTAGGAATTTCAAGCAGCCAAATTAGCTATAAAAGCTAAGTATATAAATAGAAAATAACCCTAAAGTAATGAAAATTATTTATTGTTTCTATCTAAAGCGCTTCTATCCTTAATCCCTTAACTCTAAAATTTATGTATAGTGGATTACATAACTTATATAACAGTCTGTTTTGTATATTAGTAGAACCTCATATACCCATGTTACCACATTTACATATACTAATCCAAGTATAACTTATAAGATTATGTATAAATCTATGTATGCAACAATAGACTTGTAGGTTAGTTTTGTGTAATATGTAGTAGATATAAAATAATAAAATATGTTATCTTCCCGTAAGATATGTATATCAGTGGATTCACCATAACATTATGGATTGACATAAAAATATATGTCAAAAATATAACATATATATGGAGGGTGAAATGACATAAATATCATAACATGTGTATAGATATAGGTAAAAATAGCATATATATGAAGGGGATTTTATAAAATTCCATAACCCATGTATATTTTAATTTTCTAAAAGGGTACAAGACATCCATCCCTGGCGCATTACCCCCTTCCCACCTTAACAAGTATGGTATATGCCCATAAAGGCCACAAAGATGTCTAGCAAGCAGCCAAGTCAAGAAGGGTGGGGCAGTAGCCCACATGTAGGGATCTCACTCTATTTCTCCTCTCTAGATCTAGTAATTATACGATTTGTGTTTTGATACTATGTAGAATGAGGAGTAGGATTGTAACATCCTAGGATTTGAGGCCTCAGATAAGTTGATCTTAAAAGGAATGATTGGACTACCCATATCACCAAGGTGCACCTCCTTTTCTGGGAGCCCATATCTAAAGAACTCCATAGTTAAGCATGCTTGGCTTGGAGTAGTACTAGGATGGGTGACCAGTCGGGAAGTTGACCCCGGCTTGTGTGTGAGTGAGGACAAAGCACGTAGTTAAGGCTAGTGGTGGTCTGTGGTGCTAGTCGTCATTCCTAAAACTCTACTAGATCCTTGGGCAGTGGGCCCAGACATTACAAATGGTATCAGAGCCATAACCCCTCCAGTAGGTGGGGCCCACATGGGCATGTGACATGCCAGTCTTGAGTTGTGTGGTCCAGGCATGTAGGAAAGGGATTTCCGTGGTTGACGTAGCCACCCTTGCACTGGTATTCCGTGATTGGGAGCAGGGTGTCCATGGGCCATTGTGGGTCTGCACTGAAATGGGGTCAGATTATGAGGCCATATTGTTGAGACTTGACGAGGACGTCAAGAGTCTAAGTGGGGGAGGTTGTAACATCCCAAGATTTGAGGCCTCATATAAGTTGATCTTAAAAGGAATGATTGGACTACCCATATCACCAAGGTGCACCTCCTTTTCTGGGAGCCCATATCTAAATAACTCCAGAGTTAAGCATGCTCGGCTTGGAGTAGTACTAGGATGGGTGACCAGTCGAGAAGTTGACCCCGACTTGTGCGTAAGTGAGGACAAAGCACGTAGTTAAGGCTAGTGGTGGTATGTGGTGCTAGTCGTCATTCCTAAAACTCTACTAGAGCCTTGGGCAGTGGGCCCAAATTATTTGAGATGTTCAACACATGATTACAAGACTTACATAAATAGGAGTCTAGACAGGTTAGTACTCCTAGATTGCCATGTATGGGACCAAACACAAGACCAGTTTATATAGACTTAATTGCCAACACTATAAATGGATGGGAAATGGAGTTTTTTGGTAGTTTGAGGTGTAAATAGGTCAATTACAAATAAATAGAGACACTGGTAGGCTATTTTAACTATTACATAGCATGATAAAAATGGGAGTGTCTCCATGTAAGAGAACACTACAATGTGCTAGATCTTTGGTGCATAAGTGTCTATTGCCATCATGTAAGATAGATATGACTTTATTATATTCTACACAAAAGGCTAATATAGTGAGACAATTGAAAGAGCAATAATGGCAGTAGCATTACTTAAGTCAAAATTTAAAAGGAAAAAACTAAGCTTCTCAAACCAAGAACGGGGAGATTTTTTGAGACCATAAGTTTCCATTTCTAGATGGACAACTTATAAGATTCACCCTAAGTAACATAACTAGAACGTTGGTCCTATATCTCTATTACATCACATGCAAGAAAGGCATTTTCATATCAAGGATGACGATATAAAGAACTAATGGAGAAACTACTTTAATAAGCTTTTCAAGGTAGATATCGTGAATAATGTAAGAGATTCAAGGGGCATGAATGCAATAGATGTCACTTACACACGACGAGTTTTACTATCTAAGGTCAAGAATGCTTTGACAAAAGGTAAAAATAAAAAAGGCATGTGGTGTAGCCGGTATTCTCATTGATGAATGGAAGAGTATGGGGGATGAAGGAGCTATGTGGTAACAAATCTCTTTAACAAGATACAAAGAAAAAGAAGAGTTCGATGAATGTAATATAATCTAGATCTACAAGAAAAAAGGTGATATTTATAGCTGCATAAACTCTGGAGATATCAAGTTGATGAGTCACATTATGAAGCTTTGGGAGAGGATTATAAGCAAATGTTAAGATCGATAACATAGATTTCAGATAATCAATTTGGTTTTATGCTGGGAAGATCAACAATATATGTGATTTTTCTGATAAGCAGGCTTATGGAGAAGTACAAAGAAAACAAAAGAGATGTTGGTATGATTTTTATTGATCTAGAAAAGGTTTGTGATATCTCCTCCTTTGTTCTATTTCATGCAATAACTTTGAAGTATTCAACAAGTTGTTATTATCCATGTGAGTGATTTCTTTTGCCCGTAGCTGCATCAGAAAATGGATTCCATATCTTGGTTCAGCCTAAACCAATAACGATTAGCTCTATCTGACGGTGAAAGGAAGGCGGAAAAAGTAGCAAAATTCCTTTTAGAGTACCAATGGAAGTATAGAGGGTTTTGTATAAAAAGAGTGTGCTAGTCCAATACATCGACCTGTTTAAATACATGTATGATGGCTCAAGTGCAAGAAGTAGGAGTTTTGAAAGAGAAACACCAACTTTTCCTATCACCGGTGGGGTAAATCAAGCATACTTGTCAACGTGGCCAATCGGTCACCTTTCCTAATTAGGCAATCAATCGACTAGTCAGTCGCCTAGTCGTAGGTATAATATATACATATTATTACTTAAGTACATATAATTATATACAATACATTCTATAAATCAATAATGTAAGCATACATCCAAGCATATTATAATCCAGATTTGGTAAATAATGTCATAAAACACTACAAACTATTTCAATGAAGATGAATTAATGTATTCAAGTTCAAAAAGTATAAATAGAAATAGAAGAGTGTCATACCATTGATAAACTGTGACCTTTAGTACTTGTCAAATTGTTGTAACTATAAATAGATGCATATGATAAACTAGTGCAATGTGAATGATATTGATATTTAAATCAAATGATGGTAAAAAACAAATAGAAATAGTCAAACATGAAAAAAAACTAAAAGCCCATATGTGACTAAGTGGCCACCCAGTCGGGTATTGGGGCGACAGTCGGGCTAGTCATCCGACCAGTCGACCAGTCGGCCTGGGCGGGTGACAAGACGCAACCCAATTTAGGCACTTGGCTAGTCAGTACCCCTCCCAGCAACTAGTCAACTAGTCGTCTGCCTCAACAAGTATGACATCAAGTATTGACACTCAACTCCTATCTATTTGTACTTGTTATGGATGGATAGACAAAACAAGTACAAGATGTTATCACTTGGTTCATGTTATTTGCTGATGATATTATGTAGATTAATGAAAGAAAAGAAGTTTTGAATGACAAAGTTGAGCTTCGAAGAAATGCATTAGAATCTAATGGATTTAGGATCCATAGAACCAAAATTGAATGTATGCATTGCAAGTTTAGCCAATCTAAAATTGTGAATGGCTAGGTCAAGTTGGTGGAATGGAGGTACCAATAAGTGATAAGTCTCATAACTTGGGTTCTTTATTATTGAAAGGGAGGACAGTATTCAAGTGATGTTTGTCATAGGATCACAATAGGATGGTTGAAGTGGAGTGCAACTAGAATATCATGTGACCAAAAGATCCCTCTCAGACTAAAAACAAGATTTATAGAACAGCTATATAGGTAGGCATGCTATATGGGAGAGCATGTTGGGCAGTGAAGAAGTAATGTCTCAACAAGATGAATGTAGCCGAAACATGTGCTGAAATGGATTTCAAAAGACAAGAAAAGATCATTTGAGGAATAACTATATATGGAATAAAATGGGAGTGGTGAGCATTGAGGATAAGTTGCATGAGGGCCGCCTAAGATGGTATGGATATGTGCAACATAGATGAACAAAATGCACTTATTAGACGCAAGGTTATTGAGTCAAGCACAATTAAATGCAAGAGTGATAGACCTAAATTACCCTAGGAAGAACTTATAAAAATAAATTTTCAATATTTACATCTAGAGCAGAGTAAGACCCGTTACATGGCTAATTGGAGAAGGATTCATGTAGTCCACCCCAACATGGTTGGTATTGAAACTTAATTGATGATGATGATGGTGGTAGTTTTTAAATGGTAGAAAAATGCATAGAAACATAAATGAATCCTCAAGAATTCAACATCTAAATGGATGGGATTTTCAGAAGATGTTATAACATTTTTATGTACTCTCCTTAACATTGCTTGTATAACCTCAACACTACCCATTATGAGTGAAAAGAAACCTTTAGAATAGAAGAACAACTAGAATATCCACCTAAATCCACCATTCAATCATTTCCACATTTGTATGAAAATGCGCTCGATAAGACCTAAGAGTACAGTAGCCATAGTGGTTAAACCATCTTCTTTATATGCTCAAGATGTGATGTAGGATGATCGTAGCCTTTGAAATAGTTATTGTAGTAGTGTTTATAATGTTTTATCAATTGCCTTATGTTTTAGGGGTTATTTGATATTTTCCTAGTTTGGTTTTGTAAAGCCTGTGGTTTAATCCCACATTGGCTACTTGTCTAGTTGGTTTTAAACACCTATATATAAGCTTTATAAGGCTACATAGAAAAGCAGACTTGATGATTGGAGTCTACTAATGATTTATATTTCCATTTTATTAGTTTATCAATTAGCCTAGATTCATGCTTAAGTAGCCATGTCACTGATCTTAACATTCCTATTAAATCATGCTATCAATGTTCTTTCTTATACAACCAACCATCATATATCTAGTATCCATTGTCAATCCAATCTTTGCAACTCATTCTTTTACCTTATCTCTCAGGTTTGCTATATGTGAAATTATACTAAGACCTCATGGGATAGGTATTATGAACGATAGAAGAGGAAGTTGATAGGTCTCCTTTTACATGACATCTTGCAGTACTGTCACAACACAGTAATTGTTGGATCAAAGGGCTCTAGAGGGGGATGAAAAGAGCTAAAAAATTCATTAGACCTTGAAATTACTCAAGAAATGGGAGTGCAAATATGGAATTTAATGTGCATCAAAACCTACATAGAAATGGTGAGATATGAGAACAAGAACAAGCTATGTAGAGTGGTTCCAAACTTGAAACTAGGAGAAAGTCAATCCACTACCTAAAGAGATCAAGCTCTAGGATTTTGCAGCTATCACATACTTATACTCCACTATAAAACATACAATAAGACCTTCCATTTACACGATAAAGATACCTAGGCTTCCTTTTTAAGGATTAAAAGGATCCAATAAACCTTACAAGGTCTTACCTATCCTGGACCAAAGAGTCTTCAACCTCTATAAGGGCTTACCCATTTTTGCAATAAGTTGGACACCTTTTCCAAGGAGCTCCCCTCTTGAAACAAGTCTTCTTCCTTGAAAGAATTACCCACCCTTCTCAAGTATCTTCAATCTTCACCTTCTCCTTCACCTTGGGGAAACTTTCACCAACTTTGGTCTTGAGAAAGGGGTTGGGAAAGGGAAGATTTGAGATCTTTACATGAGTAATATGCAGTAGCTCTCTCACACATAGCCTATCTCACTCATAATGACGTTTTGATTAGTAAGCAAGAGAGATAAAGGGGTTGTGTGTAGAAAAACACACTCATGTATAGCTAGGATCAATGTAGGAAAACTTGGGATGAAGCCTTAGGTTTTCTATTTATAGTTGGGGTGTCCACTACCCACTATAAGTACTTGAAAATGAATTCAAGTCATTTAGGGTGTGCTACAGATCTATTTTTGATGTTTGTAACACTTCAATGGCTAGAATCATTTTTTACACACTCCATACAGTGTATTTGGTAGAGTTTCCATAAAGCAAACACGGCCGATAGCACTATGTGACAAACTGATTTTGAGTTGTCAGCCAAGTTTTTCCTGGATGAAACTCAACCAATGGTTTTAAATCACTTTGTTTGTGTAGGGTTTCGGTCGAGTTTAATCTAGGACAAACTCGGCCGAACCTGGCAATTTCCAAGGCCCATCCTAGGAATCGATCGAGTTTCTAAGATGGAAACTTGGCTGAATAGAGTGCCTATAATACATTTTGAAAACTATCATTAAAGTTCTTAAATGTTCAAACTAAGTGCTCTTGATTTTTTCTCATCTTAATTACAAGTCATAACATCAGTATAAATGATTACAAAAATTATTCTAAGTCGTTTATGGGGCATTTTCCACAGAAGTGGTGTATTTGATCAAGCTAGGGGTTGATAGATTTGATCCTTTTTATGTACCCAGTACCTAAAATCAATCTCAAATAGACATATTAGATACATATGAATGGAATGGTTAAGTCATCATCAAAATATGGACAATGTATAACTATTAGGTCAACACTAATAAATACAAGTGGGTTAGTCATATACTTTCTTATCCTTTAACAAGATTATTAAAACTTTGCAAACATTATATCTATGTTGCATTTTATTCACACACACTTCTCAAGTAGTATCATTTTGTCTATTGTATCTATATTTGCACGTACAAATATTTATGTGATATCATTTTGAGCCTAGAAGTTGGTATGCCTCCAAGTTTGTAAAAGCGCCTAGCTACACGGTTTATTCCATAATTGGTCGTAGGTTTCCAGATTATGCATAAGACAAATAATATAGTTAGAATAATTCAATAATTATAGATAACCAAAACAAATAAAGTTTTAATATGTGAATTCAATGATTATTCAAGTTAGGTAAAATAAAATGTGAGAAAACTCTTATGAGGGTTTTTGAGAATCATTGGGAACACAATGTGTGTCCCCGCATATATTTATATAAAAGGTTAAGAGAAAAATTACATGTAGGTCACCATAGTAGAGAAATAACAAGAGAAATATAAAGGACAAATATAGGCTAATATTTAACATTCCCCCTCAAGTTAGAGAATAGATATAAATTATTCCCAACTTGTCCATGAGAGAGCAGAAGAGTTTCTTGGCCAGTAGCTTTGTAAAGATATCAGCAATATGATCCTCTGAGTGAGTTAAAGGAGTGCAAATACAAACAGTCAAGATAGCTTCTCTAATAAAATGACAGTCAACTTCAATGTGCTTGGTCCTCTTAGTATAAATAGGATCACTGGCAATAAAAATAGTTGCTTTATTATCACAGTGAATGGGAATAGGATCAGAAGAGTTCACACAAAGGTCTTTTAGGAGTGTCGGTACTCATAGAAGTTCAAAAGTTGTATGAGCCAGGGCACAGTAGTCAGCCTCAGCACTAGATCTAGAAACAACTATATGTTTCTTGCTCCTCTAGGTAATAAGGTTTCCACAAGCTAATGTGTAGTATCCATAAATGTATTTTTTGTCAATCTTACTTCCAGCATACTCAGAGTTAGAATAGCCTTCTACAGAGCAATGGCCATGTTTCCTATAGGAAAGGCCCTTACTAGGAAATTTCTTCAGATACCTCAGAATATGACACAGTGATTCCCAGTGACAGTGTCTAGGTTTGTCAAGATGCTAACAAGGCCAACTACAGCATAAATATCATCTCTAGTAACAGTCAAATATATTAACTTTCCAACCATTTTCCTATAACATTTACTGTTAGGATACAAGGGAGATTCATCATTGTTACGACCCCACCTTCTGGTAACCCCCAATTAAGGGAGACCGAGAGGTTGAAGCCACACCCATAACTTTCAGATCAAAGGTTCGCAATATAACCAAGAACAATTATTACATTTCAATAATATATACTGAAAAGTTGTAGTAAATAAAATTTTGCATACTTTTGAAAAGTTGGAATTTCTAAACCTCTATCCACAGTTGAACTAATCTAACTAAAACCTCCTTGTTCTTTAATTTGTGAATTCACAAAGTGCCACTTTACTGTTTGTCATGTTTGAGATTTTGTACCTAAATCGCCGACAAACAAAACATCGGTCAACCAAAGCTGGTATGTGGGGGGGAATAATAATCATGTAAATATGTTAACAACGTAATCATTCAATTAATCATTTAACAACCAAGATTATGTTTTAAATATAACTCCACGATCCATGAGTACCCTATCCTCTGTGTTGTCCCTGCAGTGGACCTGGATACTACCTTCCTTATGGTAGATCCCCATTAAACCCCTCATGATCCACCTAATAGGGGAACCAGTTTCTAGGTTTGAGTCACATGGAACTACCCATAGGTAGACCACTCCTTAACTCATGGCATGCTAAAGGGCCTCATGGCACTACACTTGGTAGCCCAATTTCTAACCCACGATAACCTAGACATTACTCTAGGTTACCCCTTTTTAGCCTTTACAAGCCACAGAGGTGGACTCGGATCTAGCCAGTTATATATATGTTCATAGTGATAATCATAGTCACTTTATAGTTGCATGAAATAAATAGACATCCAACAGTTATTTTTCAACCAACCGATAAAACATTCGGGAATCACTGTGAAACTAGAGCAGTTATTCATAAGCGTAACCACATACCTGTTCGGTAGATTTCTCAAGCTAATATCAATTCCAACCAAGAAAGCCATCCAAGCAAGTAGTTCAACCACACAATCAAGAATCCTGAAAAACACATGTACTCTATTTACTACACACTTTATCAAGATTCTTTCTATCAACTTGAAATTGCTTCCTAAGGTTTTCGTATCCATTTTAGGGTTTTCTTTGCAATTAGGGTTTCACTTCAACTTTTATTATTCTAAACCCTAATTTTGTACCATTACTTATAAACCCTAATTATCTTATCTATTCTTCAATATTAAGGTTATCTTAACAACATATAACCCAATTTTTGGATTAAAGGCACCATTAAACATTCATTAAGCCTCTTTTATATAAAAGCTACCATTTTTATCCTTTTAATTCATGAGAATATCATTATACACATTTATCTTCAATTCAAAGTTCATTATACTCTAATCACATATGAACTCGATTTTCCATAATTCTACCTTTTACTCATGAGAAAACCCTAATTACTACATTTAGGGTATTTATCCATAATTAAGGACTTTTGTACTCTAAATAACTTAGATTCAGCATATTTCAACTTTAATCATGAAATTAATCAATTAAAGCCATTAAGAATCACATTTACCAATATTAGGGTTTCAAGGCCCATTAAAGCACGTTTTTGCACATGAAACTCTAAATTAAATTAATTGCGTGTAAAGTCCATCCTTTTCGATCTTAATGTTCCTTATTATCATTAAGAGATTAATACCAACTTTAATCATCCATTAAACCCTATTAAACACATAATTCATTTCAAAATAGGGTTTCTTAATCTTTAATTCATTAAAGTTGATAACTTACACTACTTTTCGAATTGAAAGAGGAATTAACATCTAAACATATTTTTACTGAGTTCCTCTCATATTTCTGAGCAAAATTCATATATTATGTGTATCCATCCGAGCTACCGATATTTAGTTATGAATTTTGCAAGATTTACCTTTTTGGACCAATCCGAGTCTGACACGTCACCTCCTTCCATGCACGTGACCCGCTTAGGAATTAGAATCAAAAGACGCTTCTGCCCTTGGTAAGTTGATTGCTTCTTTAGGCCGTGGAGGGGCAGAACTGTCCAACGACCCGCGAGTCGTCTTCCTCCTAGTGATGGCGCAACCTACCGCCCTAGCCGCGACCGGTGGGCCTTCTCCACCACCCCTTTGCTAGACCCAAAGGTCACCGACTACTGCTGCTCCGCCTCCGACGTCCTCCACCGCGTTTGGTCAAGCTTCCTTCCGTGGCCAGGATGGCTGGGATGGGTCAGCGGATCTACATCTTGCGGCCGTGAAGTGCAGCTGTGCGGCTGCTATGCAGCGTCGTTTAGAGCATGGCAACGTTGGCTAGGCCACCCTATGGCATCATGGCATGTACAGATCCATCGCAAACCCACCTGGGTGCCTCGTTGCTCTAGGGTCATGCTGCTTTCTTCTTCTAGGGTTTACGGACAAAGACAAGGAAGAAGAAGGTAGAGAAGAGAGAGTGTATTGCATGGAGTTTCCCTGGAACTCGATCCTTAGGGCCTACCCTTTATATAGGGTGAGGAAAGAAGCCTTAGGTCTCTATTCACGAATCAAGGAGTCCCTTTCCAACTAGGAAATCGATTCCTTCAATGAGAAGCAAGATTCTCTCTCTTACTTACCTCTTTAATATTCTTTGTTCATTAGATATTAGGAATTTGAAATTCCTCTCACCTACTGTCATTATTGCTTGACTTCTAACCCAATGACACGAAATCCTATTTTCCTTTAATAGAAAATTACTTTCTTTTTAACAATACTTCATAATTCATTAATAATGTATCACATTATCCTCTTATTTTACAATTTTTGTATTTTCTCTTTCTTTCCTCTTTATTTTTCTTTTATTTTCCTCATTGGTATTCATTTTATTACAAGGAATCCTTGGGATATGAAATTCCACTTAGGATAACTCAATTTTATCTCTTTTTTCTTATTTTCCACATTTTAACATTGTTCTCAATTTCTTTCTTAATAAACACTACTACAAAACAGGCCTTTGGAGTCGGTTGTTTATGCCCTTTTAGCGACGGTTCTAAAGTGACGCCTATGTGGGCGCCGCTAAAGGTCGAACTCTTCGGCGTCGGTTTTATCACTGACACCAAAAGGCTTCGCGCCACTGAAAATGCGCCAGTAGGGCACCGATAGGCGTCGGTTATTTATAGTAAGCTGACGCCATAAGGCTTCACGCCAAAAAAAGGGTACCATCTAGGACACTATCTACGTTGGTTTACAACTAAAACACTGACGCCATATTCCCAGACACCACGACCGTGCTTCCCTGCACGGCTGTATTTAGTACTATAGGCGTCGTTGTTATACTAATAACCGACGCTTTTTCTGCCACGGCTGTACTTTCCTTTACGGTCGGGTTGTTTGTCACATTAGGCGGCGGATTTTATCCAATAACCGATGCGGTAAGCCTTTGATGACGGGTTTCTATAAACAACCGACGCCTATGTTTTAATGTTTTTTTCTTATCAGTTTGCATGCCTGTTGTGGCTGGTCAGCAGGATGAGAACCTATAGTTCAGTTTTGAACTGCAGGTTTACGACATCCATTGATATAAACCAACAAACATGCCACAAACTTGCAAAATCAACAACTATACTTTTCACACAAGTAGATACATTCAGACATCAATTCAATTCTCACATTCACACTTGTAGAAACATTCAAATAGATGTAGAACATTCAGACATGTATAAACATTCAGAAATATTCATTTACAAAATATCATTCAACATCGCTATCAACATCCAAATTATATCTTACAGTCCCCACTATTTGTATGGCTCTTGCCCATTATTCTCTTACTTCATTTAATACTTCCATCGTATATGGAGCATGTACATCTTTTAAGCATTTACCTATAGTGTGGTCAGTTTTAAACACCTGCAAAGAGAATGATGTATATATAAGTAATAATATAAAAATTAGATTTATATATTTCATACTAACTAATGAGACTATATATAATACCTCATGTATGGTATCGATGTCCAATGCGGCATATTGGATAATCATCTGCATAAATCACATCACATATTATGTGCATGCCTAGTCGTTGTCTTGTGTAGCGCACTATAAACTGAAACATACAAAATATTAAAAAATACAACTAAGCACAGTTCACATAAATATTATATACATTGGAATCGGGAACTTACTTTTACGTTCTCCCAAATTATTGGTTGGTTCTTTTTCTTGGGGACCTTTCCTCCAACCTTTTTGAATGCATCTAAACCCCTACATGTTAATGTAACATAGGAAATTGCATAATTAAATAGTAATGTAATAACAGATGTTAACAAATATAAAAATGAAATATTTCTCACCAGAATAATAGCTATCTCATTACGTGTCCAATAACAGTATTCAATGTACTCCCCGCAGGATCTAGATAATAAATAGTGAACGTCCTGAGGAGAATAACTAGTAACTCCCAATGCCTACCTCTAGAGGTAAAAAAGTTAAAAATTAATAACTCAAAATCCACAATAAAAATGTAATTTTCTTAAGTCCAAATTATAAGTAAAGTAAACTTACTTGACATTGAATGGAGCTATTATTATCATCTTCTTTTGCTGACCAAAAATTGTAAAAGCATCTATACAATATTGTTGAACACTATCAGGGTCTTTAGCTACCATACTAATCAATGATGGAATCAAAAATCCCACATGGTCAAATACAAATTGTTTACATTGATTTTCGACTAAGTAGCAGCAAAACATGTATTACGTATGCATTAATATATAAGAAACCAGACCACCAAATCTTACACAAGGTATATGGATGTATAAACAAGATCTCACCTTATCCATGTCTCTATCATTGATGTATTCATCCAATCATATATAAATAGCTCAATAATATCTTGTATGAATAAAGAGCTTTCATATGATTCACCTGCATAATTCGCTTCTAAAGAAACAATTATAGGGCAATGTATATTATGTGTCCGTAGCCAACACGCCATTCCCCTACAAGCAGGGCCTAACGGGTACCCAACTTGGAAATGTAAGAAGTGGAGGTGGAGGCTTAGATGCTCCTGGTGTCTTCTTTTTAACCTGTATATATAATTTCAGATCAATTGACCTCATATATACACATTAACAATCTAAAGTAATGTAAATTTATTTTACAATTTCAGTAGTGTAGATGACATCTACTTTGGGCCACAATATCACCCCGCCTTCTGCCTCAGCAAGTGTATCAATATTTAGGTGGGCACATGGCAATGTAGCTTCCCTCCAATCGGGTAATACATGTATCGGGCTCACACGAGCGTAGCCATGTGGCATTGGAGTCCCGTGAAATGTTTCTCCAGGAAGGGACGGGTAAGCCTACGCCTCTGCAATAACATAGTCTTGCAATGTTAAGCGGCATGGCTTCAACGCCTACAAATTTACGTAAAGAATGTTATACATATATACATATCATCTTGAAAGGACTAGCTACAATTTCATAAACAATACTTACAACATACGTGTTATGCGGTGGGTCTACAGGATTACTGTCAGTCTGTGCATCAGGAGAAGAGTGGGTCGCCATAGGCTGATTAGAAGCCTGAGATGCCTGCCACCGCAGCAATTCTTCCTTGACCTTCTTAGAAACTATATCCTCGACTCTTTTATTCTCCTATACATGAATAAAAGAAACATTAGCTTCTTTTATTGAATTCCCTTTTGCAGTAACATTCTAAAAAAAGAATAGGTTACCTCTTCTTATGAAAGTCATGTTCTGGGTTTGCGCTGGGATGGCCCAAAGAATGCTTTGATGCCCACACCAGCGCGTGCACCCCTAACACGTCCAGGATGCTCTGGGTTACCCAGAGCAACTGTCAATTCATCCCTTGTGCCCTGAGGGATGAACGTGCCTTGTTTCCTCTGCTCGTGCAGCTCCCACTAATGACCATCAACAGAAATTGATAAGTTAACACCACAAATAATCAATATTCAATTGATTGCTCTAAGAGTTGTATTTTACCATTTTCGTAGCCGCCTTAGCGGTTACGGGCTTCTTTATTTCACCCTTCTTGTTTTTCCTCCCAGCTATCCAGACATCATGGCGAGGCATGGGTGTGACACATGTAGTAGAGGACTCCTGAGTAGCAGCAGACTCTGCATGTAGTCTTTGGCGAACACTTGCATAGCCCTTTAGACCCATAGTGTGGTCATGCACATTCAGTGCACGCCTTGCTTTTTGCGCCTCACTTAATACCTTGAATGCTTTAGATTTTCTTGAAGCAACAAACGTGTCCCAATCTTCTTTGTCCAAGAAGTTCCATTGTTCAAGGGCTTACTTCTGTTGGTATGTATTCCCTGAGAGCCAATCATGTGATGATTGGTGGGATACATTAAGATTGATTTGATAAACATCAAAGGCAAGCTTCCAATTCATTCTGGTTCAGTCATATGAGATAGTGATATAACAGATTGAATGTCTAGAGAATGACAATACTCAATGACGTATGCCTTCAGGTTAAGGACCTGAACGATGAGATCATACAGATGCTAAGTGTTTGTACATTCTTGTTATGTCCCTAGTCAGATGTCATAGTGGAAGGGAGATAGACAACTATGACACATAAGACTAGAACGTGGTGTTGGTTGATGACAGAATCTCATTAGTCATGATATAGAGATATCAAACCAAACACATAAGTACTTGTTAGAGAACAAGGTACCAGACAGACCCACCGTGAGTTTGACACATGGAACCATGAGATGGTAGTCACAGTCAATACTCACAGTGATGGTGGTGAGTGTGATTCTTAGACCTAAAATCACTGCACTCAACACATGTCGTTGGGCACACTTAGACATCATCAAACACAGTCCTGAAACATGGGTTGTTATAAAGGTGATGATTGGGTGGCTTTGACACATGGGGCTTTTGAGGGGCGAGTGATAGATATGGGATTTGTCCCTCCTGAGGGAGCTTGATATCCATGGCCACTTGATGAGTAGGATTGAGAAAGGCGTGCACGAATGTGTGAATCAGTATGTGATACTGATGTCATACATATCTCTTCCAGTCTACTCTGAGATCAAGAAAGTGAATGAACGTTGACAGGATGACGGATCCATGCCTTGAGTTCATTCGGGATATCAGTGACAAAGGATTTATACACTCGCTGTAACAACATTCACGAATTGTAGGATGAAAGTTGTTCTCAAACTTTCTACTTTCACTTGGGTAGCACTGATGTGTGACTAGGCACCGCTCTTTGCTTGTGAAGTCATAAGTGTTATGGACTTTCACTGCCAACGTGAAATGGACCTGCAGGGTCACACACATAGGATTTAACCTGGAAGAGGAGTTTTTCCACAAGCAATGTTTAGATTGATTACTAAAGGAGTTTAGTAGTTCAATTAAACACTCAATCAGTCGATGGATCAATATCATATGGTTCAAGGTATTGGACGCATTGATTGGAGTATCAGATTGATTGAAATCGCATTTGACTGATTCTGCACAATCTGCACTCCCAACCGGTCGGTTCATGAGATGAACCGGTCGGCTGAGGTTGCTGAACCGGTCGGCTCAAGGGTTGAGTCGATCGGCTCATGCACAGAGTGAAATGACCGGTTCAAATGTTGAACCGATCAGTTCAACTGGTGCAATCGAGCAACTTAGGAAAGTAGGATTGGTGCGAATTTTCCTTTCGTTTCGATTTTCAATTTGATTGGAAATAGGATTTCCAATTTGATTAGAAATAGTAATTGGTATTTCGATGCCAATTGGGAAAGAAACAAGGAAATTCAATTTGAGCTGGATTAGGACCATGAACCGATCGGTTCAGGGCACCAACCGATCAGTTGGAGGGCCCGAAACGGTCGGCTCAGGTCCAATCGACCGGCTCAGTGGCTGAACCGACCGGTTCAGCAATGAACCGATCAGTTCAGGTTGCGAGATGGTTGCCTTTTTGTGGAAAATCCCGAACCCTTCTACTCCTGCTTTTAGTCCCGCATTGCCCGGAATGGAGAACCCTGTCCCATGACTCTCCTATATATATAGGGGTACTTGGGGGCTTCTCACAGTACAGCTCAGTGCAACCAGTTGCTCTGCGAGTTGTCGTTCTCTCTGGTTTGGGTAACCGTGAGAGAGCCCGAGCAAGTGCTTCCCGCAAAAGGGAGGTGCAGCAAGGGAAAGACAACTACAGTTGCAACAGGAGGCAGGAGTGCGTGTTGGCGACTAGTATGTCAACAGGAGGGTGTGACTCCTTCCACTTCCTTGTGGGACAAGGAGTGTGGAGTTCCAGGTGGTCCGTGTGGACTACTTCAGAGGCGGGAGGACACTGCCACTTTGGAGGACAACTGTCATCCGACAGTCCGGTTTGAGTAGGAGTCTTCAGTCCCGGTGCGACCAGGAGCTGCACAGACACCGTCGAAGTTCGGAGTTGAAGACCGCGCAAAGCACGAGGTATTGTCGCCGAGCAAGCCTCGGGACAAGGTATGATTCCGCAAACCATCCTTTCCTATTATATAGACGTTGACGCGTTTCCTCGGTATGTGTTGGGGGAGAAAATTTTTGTTTCCGCTGCCTTCTCTGTCTCCCCTAAAACCCAACAGTGGTATCAGAGCCACATCAGCTATTCTATATTTTAGGAATATCGATATGATCGATTTTGGTTTGTCGCCTTTATTTATTGCATGCGATGCAAATAATATCGGCTTTATGCATGTCCAATCTTAAATCCACAAATCCCTAATTACATATATGATATGTATTATTAATGCACTCGATACACGTCGCCCTTAAACGAGTTTTGTGGTGGATGTGTGTAGCATGATTATGGCCTATAAACCCCTATCTGTGATTGGTTGTGTGTGGTTGCTTGCATATCGGTCTGTGCACCGATCTTCCCTCTCTTATTCCTAATGTAACTCGAAATAATTCGAGATTCTTTCCTACCTTTGCTCCCCCCTGAATGTAACTCAGGGTTTCCCATTTAAAGCAATGTAATAAATAGAATAGGATTTTATTTCCTGTTATGTCAAAGACCAGAGGACATCAAGACGACCTTCCAGACGGTCGGTTCAAGGAGTGAACTGATCGGTTGATGACCGGCTCGAAGAGCGAGACGAGCGGGTGGCGGACATGATGAGATGCACGACGACCAGGCGAACCGATCGGTTGGAGGAGCCAACCGATTGGCTGGTGGCACTCAGACGACCGGCTGGAGAGTACAGATCATTCATATGATGAGTTGATCAACTCGGATAGCAAGACACAGATGTTCATCTTGTACAGGTTGCATGTGATGTAGACCTAGATGACTGTGATTCCTCTTGGCTCGAGGAATCACATTAGGATGGCCATAATCATCGCTTTTTATCATTTGTGCATGTTTTCTGTGGGATATAGCATGTATATGATACGTACTATGTATTGTGGTGATTGGATATGTATATGTATATAAAAAAAATCAAATCCCTCATTAAAATATTAAGTTTTAGATGCCTTCCAAATGCGACACACGTGAAAAGCTTGATCGACCAAGTGTGGGCACGCCCTAGCGTGGTGCACCGTCTATCTCGTGGAAGCGTGAAGGATGAATGTGTGGGTCTGCCCTAGCAGGGTGCATGTTCATCGTGTTTGCTTTGGGTCGGACTTAACAAGGTGATCTATATGGGATCTAGTACCTTGAGGCATGGAGATGATCATTGCAAAGAGTTGTATATGACATCTTATCAAGAGTTGCATATGATGCAATTGGCAAAAGTTGCCTACCTGAGAGATCTATGTTGTGGGTGATAGCCCTAGCTGGTCCATGACTTAGAGGATTTCAGGATCTTGCCCACTAGAAGGTTGTACGCTGCAATCTTCCGAATTGATGGTGAGGGCTATCAATTTGAAGTAAAATAGTGGGAGCGATAATTAATTAAAGGCCTAATTATATCGTCAAAATTTCAAATCAATCAAATAAGTCAAAAATGAGTTTTGGACTAAAATTGCATATTTTCCTTTTGTAGTTCAAATGGCAACAAACAACAACAACTTTTCTTTGCAATCGGTCCTTGACAAAGACAAGATAAATGGGACAAACTTCCACGACTGGCATCGGACATTGAGAATTGTTCTCACTCAAGAGCGTAAGCTCTATGTCCTGGATACTCCAATTCCAGAGGAACCCGCTCCTAATGCACCAAAGGCAGAAAGGGATGCTTACAAGAACCATTCTGATGATTCCATTGATGCAAAGTGCTTGATGCTATGTTCAATGAACCATGAGTTGCAAAGGCAACATGAGAACATGGGTGTCATAGAGATGATTCAGCATCTCAGGAACATGTATGAAGATCAGGAACGGCAAGAGAGGTACAATGTTTCTAGGGCACTGTTCAAGTGCGTCATGATAGAAGGAGATCCAGTTGGTCCTCACACACTCTAGATGATTGGGTATGTGGAGAACCTGCAGAGACTGGGATTTCCACTGAGCCAAGAGTTGGCTACTGACGTGATACTGCAATCGTTTCCAGAATCTTACAGTCAGTTTGTGATGAACTACAACATGAACAACTTTGATAGGCCACTGTCAGAGTTGTTGGGCATGTTGAGGACAGCTGAGTTACAGATGAAGAAGGACAAGCCTAAGTCCGTGATGGTGATCATGAGCAAGAAAGGCAAGTCCAAGCACAAGGGCAAGGGCAAAGCTAAGAAAGGTTCTGAAGCTATCCAGGAGTCCAAGCCATCTTCAACTCTCAAGGCCAAGGGAGGCGTGACCAAGAAAGGAAATTTCCACCATTGTCAAAAGCCAGGACATTGGAAAAGGAATTGTCCTCTCTACCTGGAAGAACAAAAGAAGAAGGAGGCGACTGAAGCTTCTACTTAAAGGTGTCATGAAAGTAAACTTGTAACACTTTTGATATATATGATATCAAGATGTAAAGTGTAAAGCATTCTTATTTGGGGCAAGTGTTGCCTTCATAGATAGGAGTACTTTAGTTTATTTTCAGCATACAAGGAATGTAATACAGTTACGAACTGCTATTTCATATTTGCCAATAAATAGAAACACTTTATTTTTGCATATTATATGACAGTGATGGCAATTAATAAAGAGATGTTTCAATTTATAAAGATGTGATCTTTGTGGCAATGCCTTGTTTATCTTGTGATATATGATATGCATAAGATAAGACGATACCTAAAAGTTATAGATAACTCAAACAACTTAATTAGCATTAATCATGGAAGTTCATTTCTAGTTTCCATGTGATGGATAAAACTAGACTCTTTTGGTTAGAGAACCAGTAAGAGATATGAATATCTTGGACATGATTGATCAATCTTCACTAATGTAGTGGGAGAGTGATTATCCTATTAGGTATAATACATGTGATGTATTTACATACCCATTGGAATAAATGCTAATACTTCAAATGGTGTTTAGAGAAATACCAATATGAATGTCTTGAAGTGTTCAAGATTATCATAAATGAAGTACAAATTTGGTATAGTATTAATTCTTGATGAGATCAATGGATAAAATACTTGGACCAAATGTTTGAGATCCTTATGAGTGATTATGATAGTGTATCATAGTGAACTCATGATTAAGGCATAGTGATGTCTAAATCAAGAAGGAATCATACTCTAAGGAGTTAGAGAATGATTATCAAATAACTGAATTCTTCTTAATAAAAGAATACCCCATACTAATAAAAGAAATTAAGAATCACAAGGGTTGTGAGTTCTTATATCTTTAACAGATACACCTCAATTATCTATGTGATTAGTTGTTCATATGATGAGTCAACTATCAAGATGAATATGAGGAACCTAATCTTGAGCTATGGTTTATGACCATTACATCCTAAATGACTTCCATGTAAGCCATAAGGTATGACCTTGATGGTAGCACTCATTGGATCATATCCATAAGTGCAAATAAGTCTTAAGTGTTAAGACACATGGATAACATTTTGAGAAGGATGATGCTTGTTGTTTGCAACTTAATGACTAAGACATTTGGCATATGGATACTAAAACCGCATTCCTATAAGGAATAAAACAAGGATGTGTACGTGACACAGCCTATAAGGTTTATGAATCCACTAATGTAAATGAAGTCTATAAGTTACAATGGACTAATCAATGTGATTGATTGAGTACAAGCAACTCAGAATTGGATCTTTACTTTGATGATATAGTCAAAGGGTTTGACTGATATGTCAAAGATAAAGAAGGGATCTGTGATTTAGTGGGAGCGTATTCACATTCCACATATTGATGTGAAATGGAAATGTTCTAGGTTGGAAATCCAAAAGTGGAAATTATCTTTAAGGAAAATAGAGATGTTTCCTGTGTGATAGGAATAGAGATCTATAGAGATAGTTCTCGACAAATCTCTTGACCTGGAAAGAGAGAGCATACATTGGCAATCTGTACTGAAGTGTTCAGTATGCACAGATTCAGTGGGAGAAAACTTGTCCATATTACATGGAGTTAGTATCCCAAGGCCAAGTGTCCAATTCTTATGAAGAATGGGAACACTAAGAATAGATATGGATCTATCATGTATGTAATCATCCCATTATCTTGCATGTATGACATGGCAAGAATGAAATGCATTCATCATCTTGTATGTAGGACATGGCAATATGATGTGCACATCCTGATAACTCGTATGTATGACATGACGAGTGGAGGTCTGTCTAGTTCCAGTAAGGGTTACTGGAATACCATGAGAACTTGATAAGTGCTTGTGAAGTACTAGGTCTATGGAGATAAGGAAGAGTTCGATGTAAAGAGTTACATTGATGCGAACTTCTGAAAAGACAAAAAATTAATCGCAATATATATATACATAAGATGAATAAAAGTGAAAGTTTGTTGATAATTGGAAATGTTCCAATAAAGCCATTTGAAAAGGGGAAAAGCCGAGTATCTATGTGTTAGTGAACAGCAGTGGATACTATATGGATCTGAAAGTTCATGAGATGAACTTATATTCCACTCATTGATGATAAGTCTGGAATCCTTGATCATGCAATGTGGCTAAAAGTTAGCAAAGGAATACTAGATCGCATATTACGACAACTCCATCTCATATGTATGATGTACAACGAAGAGATGTGAGACATGCAATTTGTACAGACTTTGGCAAGGTGTTGTCATTACTCACTATGTTGACACTAGAGCACAGTAACATGTGGGACATGTTAGAAGATTACTATAAATATGATTCAAGGGTGATTGGCTCGCAGTGCAAGTGGGAGTCTGTTGGTATGTATGCCCTGAGAGCCAATCATGTGATGATTGGTGGGATACATTAAGATTGATTTGATAAACATCAAAGGCAAGCTTCCAATTCATTCTGGTTCAATCATATGAGATAGTGATAGAACAGATTGAATGTCTAGAGAATGACAGTACTCAATGACGTATGCCTTCAGGTTAAGGACCTGAACGATGAGATCATACGGATGCTAAGAGTTTGTACATTCTTGTTATGTCCCTAGTCGGATGTCATAGTGGAAGGGAGATAGACAACTATGACACATAAGACTAGAATGTGGTGTTGGTTGATGACAGAATCTCATTAGTCATGATATAGAGATATCAAACCAAACACATAAGTACTTGTTAGAGAACAAGGTACCGGACAGACCCACCGTGAGTTTGACACATGGAACCATGAGATGGTAGTCACAGTCAGTACTCACAGTGATGGTGGTGAGTGTGATTCTTAGACCTGAAATCACTGCACTCAACACATTTCGTTGGGCACACTTTGACATCATCAAACGCAGTCCTGAAACATGGGTTGTTATAAAGGTGATGATTGGGTGGCTTTGACACATGGGGCTTTTGAGGGGCGAGTGATAGATATGGGATTTGTCCCTCCTGAGGGAGTTTGATATCCATGGCCACTTGATGAGTAGGATTGAGAAAGGCGTGCACGCATGTGTGAATCAGTATGTGATACTGATGTCATACATATATCTTCCAGTCTACTCTGAGATCAAGAAAGTGAATGAACGTTGACAGGGTGACGGATCCATGCCTCGAGTTCATTCGGGATATCAGTGACAAAGGAATTATACACTCACTGTAACACCATTCACGGATTGTAGGATGAAAGTTGTTCTCCAACTTTCTACTTTCACTTGGGTAGAACTGATGTGTGACTAGGCACCGCTCTTTGCTTGTGAAGTCATAAGTGTTATGGACTTTCACTGCCAACGTGAAATGGACCTGCAGGGTCACACACATAGGATTTAACCTGGAAGAGGAGTTTTTCCACAAGCAATGTTTAGATTGATTACTAAAGGAGTTTAGTAGTTCAATTAAACACTCAATCAGTCGATGGCTCAATATCATATGGTTCAAGGTGTTGGACGCATTGATTGGAGTATCAGATTGATTGAAATCGCATTTGACTGATTCTGCACAATCTGCACTCCCAACCGGTCGGTTCATGAGATGAACCGGTCAGCTGAGGTTGCTGAACCGGTCGGCTCAAGGGTTGAGTCGATCGGCTCATGCACAGAGTGAAACGACCGGTTCAAATGTTGAACCGATCAGCTCAACTGGTGCAATCGAGCAACTTGGGAAAGTAGGATTGGTGCGAATTTTCCTTTCGTTTCGATTTTCAATTTGATTGGAAATAGGATTTCCAATTTGATTGGAAATAGTAATTGGTATTTCGATGCCAATTGGGAAAAAAACAAGGAAAGTCAATTTGAGCCGGATTAGGACCATGAACCGATCGGTTCAGGGCACCAACCGATCGGTTGGAGGGCCCCAAACGGTCGGCTCAGGTCCAACCGACCGGCTCAGTGGCTGAACCGACCGGTTCAACAATGAACCGATCAGTTCAGGTTGCGAGATGGTTGCCTTTTTGTGGAAAATCCTGAACCCTTCTACTCCTGCTTTTAGTCCCGCATTGCCCGGGATGGAGAACCCTGTCCCATGACTCTCCTATATATATAGGGGTACTTGGGGGCTTCTCAGAGTACAGCTCAGTGCAACCAGTTGCTCTGCGATTTGTCGTTCTCTCTGGTTTTGGTAACCGTGAGAGAGCCCGAGCAAGTGCTTCCCGCAAAAGGGAGGTGCAGCAAGGGAAAGACAACTGCAGTTGCAACAGGAGGCAGGAGAGCGTGTTGGCGACTAGTACGTCAACAGGAGGGTGCGACTCCTTCCACTTCCTTGTGGGACAAGGAGTGTGGAGTTCCAGGTGGTCCGTGTGGACTACTTCAGAGGCGGGAGGACAATGCCACTTTGGAGGACAACTGTCATCCGACAGTCCGGTTCGAGTAGGAGTCTTCAGTCCCGGTGCGACCAGGAGCTGCACAGACACTGTCGAAGTCCGGAGTTGAAGACCGCGCAAAGCGTGAGGTATTGTCTCCGAGCAAGCCTCGGGACAAGGTATGATTCCGCAAACCATCCTTTCCTATTATATAGACGTTGACGCGTTTCCTCGGTATGTGTTGGGGGAGAAAATTTTTGTTTCCGCTGCCTTCTCTGTCTCCCCTAAAACCCAACAACTTCTTCTTCTTATCACCACCTTTATTGTATTCTCTGTTGAGATTTGTCATATAGTTCCTTAGCATCTTTCCAACGCGTTGCATCACGCTTTTATGATGCAACTTCTCATCCAATGCAAACTGATTCTATAAAATAGAATTGCTATTAACTAGTATCCAAAAATAGAATTGCAAATAATAGAATTTGTAATCTACAAAATAGAATTGCAAATTATATTAATAACTCACGCATAAATCCTTCCATATCTGGGAGGCAACCTAGCCATTGGTAGTTTCATTTAGTTTCTTTCACATTTGTAAGTTAGTTTGATTTGATTTTGTTTTTAGTGTAAAAATGATATCGTGATCGTTTGTTCAGTGTGCAGGCCTGAGGCAGGGTCGATACCATCGACCATTGTGTCGATGGTATCGACATGGGCATAGTTAGACGGCTGCAAAAATTTCTCTGAGTCGATATGATGAGTGCAGACTCATCATGAAATTCAATTACCTTTTTGGAACATTTTCATCTCTAATCCACATCTTTTCACCCTAATATGAATCATAATGCACAAAACTACTTAGTTGATTCAATAATCAAGATTTTAACTAAATTTCTTTCATTTTATGCAGGAAAATCAAGCAACTCCATGCATACGGTCTCAAGACCGTTTGGATCCTTGCGGTCTCAAGACCGTTTGGGTCCACACGGTCCCAAGACCGTTTGGCGGAATACACGAAGAACGAATGACGAAACCAGTTGCCAAAGAAAGCCATGCGGTCTCAAGACCGTTTGGTCCCATGCGGTCCCAAGACCGTTTGGTCCCATTCAGTCTCAAGACCATTTGGTCCCATTCGGTCTCAAGACCGTTTGGTCCCATTCGATCTCAAGACCGTTTGTTCCCATTCGGTCTCAAGACCGTTTGGTCCCATTCGGTCCGAAGACCATTTGGTCCCATTCAGTCTCAAGACCGTTTGGTGCCATACGGTCCCAAGACCGTTTGGTCCCATGCGGTCTCAAGACCGTTTGGTCCCGCGCGGTCCCAAGACCGTTTGATGCAAGTGCAAGGATCGATCGAAGAACTAACGCCGCATGACCTCGCCAAGGCCAGGACCGATCAAAGCAAACCGTTTGGTGCCCATACGGTCTCCAAAACGTTTGGTGCCCAAACGGTCTCTAGACCGTTTGGCGCCCAAACGGTCTCCAAACCGTTTGGGGTCAGATCTGAAACTATAAATAGACCCCCAGGGTCCCCATTTGAAGGCATCGGATCCGGACGCCGAGAGGCTGCCAGAGCACCACCCCGATCAAGTTCCACTCCATCTACTGCTGGTGTTGCATCCAAGGAGGCCAAGAAGAGAAAGAAGACGGAGCAAGGAGCGCGTCTTCTTCACCGGGCTGCGTCCACCCTCTGCACCGAGCTCATGGCGGATCTCTCTTTCTCTACTATCCTTCTTGTATCTCGCATCACGAGCGAGTAGTCCACTTCCGCTGGGTGCGGGGAGTAGCCCCGCTACCCATGCAAACCATGTTCTTTTGTTAAACTTTCCATGGCAATGTATATAACTCTTCATTTTGTTGTTTATCGTTAAACTTGTAGGTTGGTTATATGATTATTTTCATCTTTGTGCTCCCTATGTTGCGATAGCTTCAATGCATGGGTTTGAACATCGTTTAACGAGTTTGACTCCCTGACTAGAAATAGAAGGGGATTCCTTGAGGTAGCAAGTGTATGATCCGCGAGGGGACGAGCCATCTAGCCTTCGGTGACGCTTCTGTGCCCCTAACGCCTGTATAGGGGGTTCACAACCTTAGTTGGATTTTGTATCATCTTGCTAAACGTCGATGTTTCCTTGCATGTCACCCTCCTGCTTGTTTATCGGTTAACACAGCTGACTCCCAAACTAGAAATAGGATGGGATTTCATCAAGGTAGTAAGTGTATGATCCGTGAGGGGACGAGCCATCTAGCCTTCGGTGACGCTTCTGTGTGCCTAACGCCCGTATGGGGGGTTCACAACCTCCGTGGATTTCTGTATCTTCAGAGCCGTAAGACATGTGATCCGGATGGCGATGAGAAATCGGCTGCCTATGGTGATGCTTACGCGAACCTAACGCCCGTATGGGGGGTTCTGCAGCAGCTCTACTTGAAGTGTTATATCGTGCCTGGATTGTTTGCCAAGGAGTACGTTTGTGTGTGTAGCGGTGGTCAAACCCGGTGCCATCCCAGCGATTCCATATCATTGATCCAAACCCATCTTTTAATTCAGCTTTTACTTTCCTGCATTTAGTTTAAACAACCCAAATCAAACTATTGTTCTAAATATTAGTTTTACTTGAGCTAGATTCAACTGACAAAGATTCTTAAAAATGTTGTCCTTTGGGTTCCATCCTCAATTATACTGCGATAAGACCCGTCCACTTGCGGGTGGTATTGTTGCACTTGGTTTTGGTAAAAGCTCGGGGATTTCAGCCCCGAGTGAATTTGTTAGTGCATTCAAAAAGCCACATCAAATTCTGGCGCCGTTGCCGGGGACAACAAAATCAGTCAGTCAAATCTAGTTCTTTTAAGACTAATCTGGGATTTTGCTTTTCTTTTTGAAACTATCGCTCATCTACTTGACCGTTATTCTACTTTGTGGATCTCTCTTTCGAATCTTTTCCAATTTCAGGTGCTCTTCAACGTTTAGTGCATGCACCGATCAGATAGTCCCGGACTGACTGCGAGCTTTCATCCCGAGATTGATAGAACCTTCCATCGTAAGATCCGAGAGAATCAAGAAAGGATGGAGCAAGAGGAAGAAGTAGCCCAAAGAGTGGCTCAAGCCATCAATGCGTAGAGAGAGAGGCTCATGCAAGAAGCTAGAGCTGCGGTTCAACAGGAGATCTTAGCAGCACAGGCACCAGCGCAAGCAGCCAAACTTCAGAAAGATCTTAGAGAGTTCTCTATCCCAAAGGCCACGAATGTCTATCATCCGGTGCAGCCTCCTCCCATCGAAGCTGCTAACTTTGAGATTAGAGCACATTGGATAACTTTGCTTCAAAACAACCCCTTCTACGGTAAACAAGCTGAAGACAGCCAAGGTCATCTTCTCAGATTCATCGACCTATGTGCTATGACGAAGCAAAATGGAGTCTCTAATGATGCCATTCGACTCCGTCTTTTCAAGTACTCTCTTGCTGATAGAGCCATTAGTTGGTACAATTCACTGCAGAGTGAAGTACCTATCACCACCTGGGAGCAACTCCAAAATGCTTTTCTGGAAAAGTTCTACCCCCCATCTCTTACATATGAAATCAGGGGACAAATCACAAATTTCACTCAAGTCCCAGGAGAAACCCTTGCCGAAGCTTGGGATAGGTACAAGGAGCTCCTACGCAAATGCCCACACCATGGAATTCCTAAGAACCAGCTGATAGAGATATTCTACAGGGGTGTGGAGGATGACGTAAAGATGTTCCTTGACTCCTCGTCTAGAGGGAACTTCATGCGGCAAAGTTACGACAGCGCATGGAGAGTAGTCACCCTGGGAGCAGAAAATCAAGCCAATTGGGGCAGATCTGTTGGTAAAGGAGTCTTAAAGGTATCCATGGATGAAGCTATCCCAGAATACAAATCTATAGATGGAACTTTGAAGGTCTTAGTTGCAAAGCAAGATCACATAGAATCATCCCTTGCTGCGATTGGAAGAGGACATTCTCCCACTAGGCAACCAGAGCAGGTCAAGTCAACTTCTTTGTTTTATGAAGCATGCAAAGGCACTGATCATTCCACACTGTCATGCAATGTTCTCTACGATGTTGTTTTAAGCAATGTCTGTGGACAAGGAGATAATTGCCAGATGGAAAATCTTAATGCTATTAACACCATTCCTGGGCAGAACTATTACAATCCGAATCAAAATAGGAATCACCCAGGCTTCCAATACGGGAACCCTTCAGGAGCTATGAACTCACATCAATTTGGTCCGAACAATCAACCCAGGGGCCCATCTGGTTACCAGTTTAACCAACAACAGAACTTTGGGAATCAAGAAAACTTCAAAGGGAATTTTCAGAACAGAAACTACAATAACTATCATAACAATTCTCAGTATCAGAACCTGAATCAGCAGCAAGGTCAGGCAGGATCCATCCCTTCTGATGACAAGCTATCTACCATCGAAAAATTATTGCAAACACAACAAATGATGATAGCCAACCAACAAGCCCAACAGAAATCTATTGAAACCCAACTAGCTCAACTTTCTGCTAGTATTAAGCCACCAGCTGGAGTCTTTGCCGGACAACCTGAGAACAATCCGAAACATCTTGAGCAGCTGAAGGTTATCTCCACAAGATCAGGGAAAAGTTATTCGGATCCCCCAATGAACACGACTGTGGTTATCCCTGACGAGAGTGAACCTGTGATAGTCCAAAACTTGACAACACCGGAATTGCAACCAGAGGAAAACGATACTGATAAGGGAAGTTCTGAAAAGGTTGCTACTGAAGAAGTTGAAACGCCAGAGCAGGATATTCCTGTATATAAGCCTCGTGTTCCTTTCCCATCCCGTCTGAGTCAAACCAAGCTTGACACTAGATTCATCAAATTTAAAGAGGCTATGAAGAAACTCCATGTTGATATACCATTCTTAGATGCTCTTAATGAGATACCAGCCTGGACCAAGTATCTAAAGTCACTTCACACCAAGAAGTACATCATTGAAGAGTATGAAACTGTAAAACTGGCTACAACCACATCGGATATCATACTAAGCAAGATGCCAAAGAAACAAAAAGATCCAGGATCCTTTGGAATCTCATGTCACATTGGTGACTCATCATGCAAGAAAGGATTGGCAGATCTTGGCGCAAGTATTTCTATTATGCCGTTCAGTATATGCAAGAGATTAGGGTTCGCAGAATTGCTTCCAACTGCCATGACTATTCAACTTGCGAACAATTCGATAAAAAGACCGTTAGGAATTCTCGAAGACATCCCGGTCAAGGTAGGCAAGGACGCATATGTTCCATGTGATTTTGTCATCATGGACATAAAAGAAGACACCAAATACCCTCTTATCTTCGGACGTCCATTCCTCACCACTGCTAGAGACCTTATTGATGTTGAAGCAGGAACCTTACTGCTCAGATTAGGTAAAGAAACTCTTGAGTTCAAAGTTTTTGAAAGCATGAGAAGACCAAGTATACAGGAGGAAGTCTATCTGATAGATTGTGTTGAGCAAATGTCGCAACTAACTCAAGAATACCACGAGTCATGCGATCCCTTGAAAATTGCTCTATCCTACCTATTTAATGACGAACCTATTGACAAACAAGATAAGGATTGCATCAAACCCCCCAACTCAGCTAAAGAAAAAGCTGAAGCTACTTACGATGAATTAAAGACTACCGGGACTACGGAAGAAATTAGCAATAAACCTGAACCTCTTGAAATGAAGCCCCTTCCTGAAGGGCTGAAGTATATGTTTTTAGATGATCTCAAAGCTTGTCCAGTGATCATAAACTCTGATCTAACAACCAAGCAAGAAGAGAAACTTCTGGAGGTATTAAGGGAGAGGAAGAAAGCCATAGGCTATAAGATGAGTGATCTCACGGGGGTCAGTCAAGCCTTGTGCATGCACAGAATCCCCATGATGGAAGACCATAAGCCAACCATCGAGCATCAATGAAAGTTGAACCCGAATATGAAGGAAGTGGTCCATCGCAAGATCATCAAACTTCTTACAACCGGAATAATATACTCAATATCGGACTCACCATGGGTAAGCCCAGTTCATGTGGTACCCAAGAAAGGAGGGACAACCGTTATAAGAAACGAAAACAATGAGCTCATCCCCACTCGAACAGTCACTGGGTGGCGGATGTGTATTGATTATAGAAAATTAAACAAGGCCACTCGAAAGTATCATTTTCCTATGCCCTTCCTCGATCAAGTTTTAGAAAGATTGGCCCATCAAGAATATTTCTGTTACCTGGACGGTTACTCTGGATTCTATCAGATTCGCATACATCCAGATGATCAAGAAAAAATGACTTTCACCTGTCCCTTCGGGACATATGCTTTTAAAAGGATGCCATTTGGTCTGTGTAATGCCCCTACAACTTTTCAACGTTGCATGACTTCCATCTTTGCAGGGCTTACTAAAACTGTTATGGAGGTCTTCATGGATGATTTTTCTGTATATGGGGACTCCTTTGATTCCTGTCTTAAGCATCTCTCCATGGTCCTCAAACGCTGTGAAGAAGCACATCTGGTGCTAAATTGGGAGAAATGCCACTTTATGGTAAAGGAAGGCATTGTCTTGGACCACAAGGTTAGAAACAGAGGAATTGAAGTTGATAAAGCCAAAATAGAAGTCATATCTAAATTGGCAATTCCCACAAATGTAAAAGAAGTTCACGCTTTCCTTGGTCACGCTGGATTCTATAGAAGGTTTATACGTGATTTTTCCAAGATAACAAAGCCGATGACCAATCTACTTCTAAAAGATGTTGATTTCAATTTCAATGAAGAATGCGTCAAAAGTTTTGATACGCTTAAGAAAGCCCTTACAACTACCCCCATCATTAGAGCTCCCGATTGGGACCACCCCTTTGAAATTATGTGTGATGCCAGTGATTACGCGGTGGGTGTGGTCTTAGGACAATGCATAGAGAAGAAACATTATGTGATCTATTATGCGTCGAAAACCCTCGACGAAGCTCAATGGAATTATACTACTACGGAAAAGGAACTTTTGGCAGTCATCTATGCCTTTGATAAATTCAGATCCTACCTTACTGGTTTGAAGGTAATCGTTTACACAGACCATGCTGCTATCCGTTACCTTATGGCAAAGGAGGATGCTAAGCCAAGGCTGATCAGATGGATACTCCTTCTACAAGAATTTGACCTGGAAATAAGAGATAAAAAGGGGACGGAAAATGTTGTTGCAGATCACCTCAGTCGCATCCACACTCTGGATGCTGAAGGGATTCCGATAAACGACTCCCTACCAGATGATCAGCTTATGAGGGTCTCAAGATTTGAACCATGGTATTCCGACTTCGTAAACTACCTTGCCGCCGGAGTCATCCATCCCCAATACACCGGGAACGCTCTGAAGAAATTTATGCATGATGTGAAGCATTACTATTGGGATGAACCATATCTTTTTAAACTCTGCGCAGATGGGTTGTATAGACGTTGTGTCACTGAAGAAGAAGCCCATTCTATTTTAGAACAATGTCACTGAGGACCTGTAGGCGGCCACATGAGCTCAAAGAAGACAACATTAAAAGTTTTGCAATGTGGTTTCTTCTGGCCGACTTTATCCAAAGATTCCTACAATTTTGTCCAATCCTGTGATAAATGTCAAAGGGCCGGAAATATAACCAAGAGAGACGAAATGCCACTGAATCTATGGCAAGAAGTCGAGATATTTGACATTTGGGGAGTGGATTATATGGGTCCGTTACCATCTTCCAATGGATTCTCGTATATTTTAGTGGCAGTGGACTACGTTTCAAAATGGGTCGAAGCTATCCCAACTATCACTAGTGATTCAAAACCCGTCATCAAATTATTCAAAGATATCATCTTCCCATGGTTTGGAGTACCGCGAACCGTGATTTTTGACGGAGGCTCTCATTTCATTGAAAGAAGCTTTGAAGCTTTATTAAGAAAATATGGTGTCTCACACAAAATAGCCCCACCATACCATCCACAAACAAGTGGACAAGTCGAGGTATCCAACCGTCAACTTAAGTCTATTCTCGAAAAAGTCGTCAGACGCAATCGAAAAGACTGGTCAACAAAAATCAACGACGCCTTATGGGCCTACCAGACTGCTTATAAGACTCCCCTTGGGACTACACCTTTTCGATTGATATATGGAAAGGGTTACCACCTGCCAGTCGAACTTGAACATAAGGCATGGTGGGCAATTAAACAAATAAACTTCGATATGAAACAAGCGGGTCAAGCCAAAATTCTGCAACTCCATGAGCTGGATGAACTCAGAATGACAGCCTATTAGAATGCACGAATGTACAAAGAACGTACAAAACTTTGGCATGATGGACATCTGAAACAAAAAGACATACGAGTGGGAGACCAAGTTCTAGTTTTCAATTCCAGATTAAAATTGTTCCCAGGGAAACTCCGCTCACGTTGGTGTGGACCTTACATCGTCAAAAGCATCTCTCCCCATGGTGCTTTCTCTTTATGGAGCGACGGGTCTGGAGAATTTATAGCAAATGGTCACCGCTTGAAAAGATACTTCACACCAACTGACAAAGGCACTGAAATAATGTTGGAATTCAACAATCCAAAGGATCCACCATAATACCGAAGAACTCTGTCGAGCCATCGACATAAAACAAAGGCGCTTGTCGGGAGGCAACTCGATCAATAAATTTGTTTTACTTTTCCTTTTCAAATTTTGTTTCTTACCTTATAGTTAAAATTTTCTTTAAATAAAATTTGCCTTATGAGAGAGTTTTTCTTTCAGAACACGAGATCGGAGTGGTGCTGATCAGAATGAAATCATTCTCAGCAGTCATACCTGGTGTTTCCTTTCCCCTCCATCTTGAATTTAGGGTTTGCTCGAGGACGAGCAAATCTCTAAGTTCGGGGTGGAGGGTGGGTGGTACGTACTTCACTTCCATAAACACCATTTTCATATAAGTTGTCTTTATCATAAAATTTTTCAAATTTTGAACAGATACCTGATGAAATTTTGACTCTTGTCGATAAAAATGTAACTAACTATCTTGCTATGCATTTTCGATCATAATATCCTCCTTATTCGAAGCGAATCCTCAAGAGGACTGACTTTTGAAACTTGCCTTTTGCCTGAAACCATCCTATGAAGCTTATGATTCCTAACATCATAATACTTTTTACAAAATGATAAGTATCTGTCAAACTAATAGGGATCAAACACGTCGTGCTTCCTAAATGACTAGTGGAACAATGGCTCAGAATCCCCACCGGATCCGCATCAAGTCATTAGTTGAGTAGAGTATGACAAAGAAAATAACCCGGTTTTGAATTGTAAATCAAGTTGCATTTTAATCTGAACTCTCTTCTACACTTCTTCTATCATATTTGTATCCCTCCATCCATCAATACCACCAAAATAGCCAAACTTGTGCCAAACCCTAAGTTCGGGGTGGCACGCCACTTCCCCCGTATCCGCTTCTTCCATACCCCTTCCAATAAATAAGGGCGTACCACCAAAAATACAATCTCCAGTCGAATAGAGGAGAAATCTGCAATAAAAGATGCCAAAGTGCACACAAAAAGAAATGCAATCTTGAGTCGAATAGAGGAGAGATCTGCAATAAAAGATGCCATAGTGCACACAAAAAATATGCAATCGATGAAATTGCAAAACAAATAAAAATCTTGAGTCAAATAGAGGAGAGATTTACTTCTTCTTTCCATACCACCTTTCACTCCTTTTTCTACCTAAGGGCACAATACATGCCCCACCATCCTGAACTACACCAGTGTCTGATCGGATGCATACTTGTTGATTCTGCGGGTATCTCGGAACTCCTACAAAACTCTTCGACATGCTTGGTGTTGGAAAAAGTGGGGAGGAAGCGTTGTTGGGAAAGGAACTCAGGAACGAAGCTATGGAAAGACATGTTTAGTGGTCCTAGGAAGTTAAGGTACTCATTCATACTGAGCAGAAAGAAAACATTTGTGATGTGAAGATGAAGAAATCACACGGATCGGAAGTATTTCATTAGGCAACAGTTTCAAACTTTATGTTACTCTAGGATGAGCAACGATTTAAGTTCGGGGTGTTCTGATGAGTGCAGACTCATCATGAAATTCAATTACCTTTTTGGAACATTTTCATCTCTAATCCACATCTTTTCACCCTAATATGAATCATAATGCACAAAACTACTTAGTTGATTCAATAATCAAGATTTTAACTAAATTTCTTTCATTTTATGCAGGAAAATCAAGCAACTCCATGCATACTATCTCAAGACCGTTTGGATCCTGCGGTCTCAAGACCGTTTGGGTCCACACGGTCCCAAGACCGTTTGGTAGAATACACAAAGAACGAATGACGAAACCGGTTGCGAAAGAAAGCCATGCGGTCTCAAGACCGTTTGGTCCCATGCGGTCCCAAGACCGTTTGGTCCCATGCGGTCCCAAGACCGTTTGGTCCCATTCGGTCTCAAGACCGTTTGGTCCCATTCGGTCTCAAGACCGTTTGGTCCCATTTGGTCTCAAGACCGTTTGGTCCCATTCGGTCTCAAGACCGTTTGGTCCCATTCAGTCCCAAGACCGTTTGGTCCCATTCGGTCCCAAGACCGTTCGGTCCCATTCGGTCTCAAGACCGTTTGGTCCCATTCGGTCTCAAGACCGTTTGGTGCCATGCAGTCACAAGACCCTTTGGTCCCATGCGGTCTCAAGACCGTTTGGTCCCATGCGGTCTCAAGACCGTTTGGTCCCATGCGGTCTCAAGACCGTTTGGTCCCGCGTGGTCCCAAGACCGTTCGATGCAAGCGCAAGGATCAATTGAAGAACTAAAGCCGCACGACCTCGCCAAGGCCAAGACCGATCAAAGCAAACTATTTGGTGCCCATATGGTCTCCAAACCGTTTGGTGCCCAAACAATCTCAAGACCGTTTGGCGCCCAAACGGTCTCCAAACCGTTTGGGGTCAGATCTGAAACTATAAATAGACCCCCAGGGTCCCCATTTGAAGGCATCGGATCCGGACGCCGAGAGGCTGCCAGAGCACCACCCCGATCAAGTTCCACTCCATCTACTGCTGGTGTTGCATCCAAGGAGGCCAAGAAGAGAAAGAAGATGGAGCAAGGAGCACATCTTCTTCACCGGGCTCATGGTGGATCTCTCTTTCTCTACTATCCTTCTTGTATCTCGCATCATGAGCGAGTACTCCACTTCCGCTGGGGTGCGGGGACTAGCCCCGCTGCCCATGCAAACCATGTTATTTTGTTAAACTTTCCATGGCAATTTATATAACTCTTCATTTTGTTGTTTATCGTTAAACTTGTAGGTTGGTTATATGCTTGTTTTCATCTTTGTGCTCCCTATGTTGCGATAGCTTCAATGCATGGGTTTGAACGTCGTTTAACGAGTTTGACTCCCTGACTAGAAATAGAAGGGGATTCCTTGAGGTAGCAAGTGTATGATCCGCGAGGGGACGAGCCATCTAGCCTTCGGTGACACTTCTGTGCACCTAACGCCTGTATAGGGGGTTCACAACCTTAGTTGGATTTTGTATCATCTTGCTAAACGTCGATGTTTCCTTACATGTCACCCTCCTGCTTGTTTATCGGTTAACGCAGCTGACTCCCAAACTAGAAATAGGATGGGACTTCATCGAGGTAGTAAGTGTATGATCCGTGAGGGAACGAGCCATCTAGCCTTCAGTGACGCTTCTGTGCGCCTAAAGCCCGTATGGGGGGTTCACAACCTCCGTGGATTTCTGTATCTTCAGAGCCGTAAGACATGTGATCCGGATGGCGATGAGAAATCGGCTGCCTATGGTGATGGTTACGCGAACCTAACGCCCGTATGGGGGGTTCTGTAGCAGCTCTAATTGAAGTGTTATATCGTGCCTGGATTGTTTGCCAAGGAGTACGTTTGTGTGTGTAGCGGTGGTCAAACCCAGTGCCATCCCAGCGATTCCATATCAATGATCCAAACCCATCTTTTAATTCAGCTTTTACTTTCCTGCATTTAGTTTAAACAACCGAAATCAAACTATTGTTCTAAATATTAGTTTTACTTGAGCTAGATTCAACTGAAAAAGATTCTTAAAAACGTTGTCCTTTGGGTTCGATTCTCAACTATACGGCGATAAGACCCGTCCACTTGCGGGTGGTATTGTTGCACTTGGTTTTGGTAAAAGCTCGGGGATTTCAGCCCCGGGTGAATTTGTTAGTGCATTCAAAAAGCCACATCACGATACTATCGACAACCTCGTCGATGGTATTGACCTACCATCATCGCATCGCCAGAACGGGGTCGATAGTATTGACATGGCTGTTGATACTCACGAGATCCCTGAAGATATTCATACGAAATTTGTCTCAGTGAAGTCGATACCATCGACGGGTCTGTCGATGGTATCGACCCGGTTACATGCAGAAAGTGGCGGTCGGGCCTCGCGAGGGTGTTAGCCCTAAGAAGAGTCGATACTATCGACTTGTGCCAATGGTATCAACGCGACATGTCACCGATCCGTGAGAGGAAATCAAAGGCGATCGCTACATCAAGAGAGTCGATCCGTGGCATGGGTCGATACCATCGACCCTCATCAATGGTATCGACGAGTCATCGATCCGGGCCCCCACATCAGGCTACTATCGATAGCCGTCGATACTAGCGGAAGACCGGATTGTGCTACAGGTGTCGATACCATCGACACGTGTCGATGGTATTGACGGGTCCACAACAGCGAAGGCCGCAGTTATAAAATAGAGGTTTTGTTGTCAAATTGATTCACACCTTCAGAGCCTTTTTCATCCACTTGTGCCTTACGCATTGTTGTGCGACCGGAGCCCAGTTACAAGAATCCAAGGAGCACGATCTTTACCGAGTCTTCACCGAGCGGAGATCGTCTTCTCCGAGATCGTCTTCACCCTTAACCGAGCTCCATCTTCTATTCCCTTTTCTCAGCAACAATGGTGCGTACAGCCGGTGCATCTTCTTCACGCGCGCCTTCTATGGAGATCCCCGAATTCATTCCTCCACCTACTGTATCGATTCCTCGTCCGAGGATTGTCCATCCTTCTGTGGAGGTCTGGAAGGTCTACGAGGAACTGATGAAGAGGAAGATCAAGCCCACGTGCTATGTTGATCGGACGATGGTCTGTGATCTGGGGTTCGAGGCCAACCTCGCCTACGTCTTGTAAGGGCAGGCAAGACACACGGGCAGGATGCCCGACGAGTTGGAGTACCATGCTGATGGCCAGCCATTCTTTGGCGAGTGGCCGACTTACAAGGAACTCGTGGCAGAGTTCATGGCATCATTGGACATCAATGTGGTGCCCAATGACTTGATCGCCACCGACAGAGAGTGGAAGAAAGGGCGGGTGTCGTTCAAACTCTACAACAATAATTACACCTCACTCTTGCCCAGTTCAATTCTATGTATAACTGGTATCATGATGATTACCAGCACCGGAGGTCAGACAACCAGATGAACTATGACGCCATCTTCGCCCAGCTCATGACTGCACCTCTGGGCAAATCCGTCAGCAACCACAACGTTGCAGTTGCTGATTTCGAGCATCTATTGGTGCGGATTCTGCACCGCATGCTCTACACCATGTTGTTTGCTCAACGCGACTTGTCTCTTAGCAAATTCCAAGAGACAGATTTGTTCTTCCTGCACAAACTGCTCAAGCGCGAGGAGTGCAACTGGGGCGCATTCTTCTTGACGTGTGTGTTGGTCGTAAAGAGGAGTACGCGGAAGGCGCCTATCCACTTTGGAGGGATCATCACCCCGATGACCCTCTACCTTGGGTTAGATTTCTCCCAGCTTACTCCCTTTTTCTAACAGGAGCAAGGTCAACCTCCAGCATCTGCACCGCTCCAACCTCCTCCTGCTCTGTGATGGCTTGGCATATGCACATTGCCATGTTTATCACGAATATCAAGAGTGTTCGCTTCCAGACCCCGTCTTCAACATCGAGAGCGCTCAGCATTTTAGGTGGCCCATCATAGCCATTGATGACTCGGATGAAGACGGCGACAATGACGACATTGATAATGACGGCGATGAGCATGAAGAGGAAGAGGAGGCTTTCACTCCTCTTCGGGCACGAGTAGCACCCCGAAAGCGTCCCTACTTACACCCGGTTGAATCTTCATCTTCACAACCTCTGCCACCACAGCCCTCTCCTCAAGGAGAGGATGTCTATTCAATGCAGGGGATGTATACAATGCTGCAAGAGATCCAGCAAAACCAACTGCAGCATACAGCTTCATACACTGGTATTTAGGATACAACGAACCAGCTGTTAGATAACCAGAGGGCCATTTTCGAGAATGAGAGCCTCCTCCTCGACAACCAACAAAAATCCACGACACGTTGCACAGGATGGAGATGCAACAGCAGCCCTTCTACGACAATTACTGGAGCCAAAATTATTTTGGGGGGTATCCACAATCTCCGCCAATGCCCCAGTATGATCCGAGCTTCCAGGGGCAATACCCATCTTGGGACCCCACGGCTCTACAATACCTGCCTCCTTCTACGGAATGATCGGTATCACTTTTCCACCTTTTAAGGTTTTTTTTACTATGAGGCCATAGTCGAATTCAAGCTTAGGGGGGGAGTTGGAATAGCTCTATCCTTTATTTTTCCTAGTTTTTAGTTTTTATTGCTTTTTCTTTTGTCATTTATTTTTCTTGTAGTTCTTAGTTTGTTTGTAGGATCCACACTCTATCTAGTGTAATTGTGGATGTCTAAAGTCATGTGTCATCTCGTTGCTTGTATATGGGAATTAGGGGCAAATTTAAAATTTTTAGTGCTTTTGCAAGCTTGTGTTGTTCAACTTTGAGCACATAACTTAAGGAAATAATTGGGTTTGTCAACTCTAAAATAGGAAATCACAATTGTACATTCCTATGGTTCATGAAAAGTGGACGGGATTGGTTGTTTGAGCCTAAACTGACCAAATGATAATGAGACCTTAATTTGAAATAAGAGAGAGAAACCTCTTAATTACTACACAGGTCAGTAAGGAGGGACACATAATAATTTCCAAAGGTTCAGTCAATTAGTCTTGTGATCTATCCACCCCATTGTTTTCATACTCCACCATAAGAACTGGAAGCACATTATGGTTTTAATCTCTTTGATTGCATCCCATGTGGATAGGTCTTGCATTGCAACTATTTGCACATATTTTTGCATGAAAAATAAAATAAAAAAAGAGATAAAATAGTTATACATGCACATTATCCTTAGGTGCGTGTCATTTAGTTGCATAACTATCATTTTGTAGCTGCATTCACATTTTTGTGCATATAGTACATCATGCATCTTATGTCTTCTGAAACATTAAATGTGATGAACTTGTTCCATACCTTCTGAATGCTTCAAATGTATAAGTTATGCAGCAATAAGTGAGCCCGAAAAATAATTCATTGTCAGCTATGAAAATAAGGGCTTGCAAAAAATAAAATTTGAAAAAAAAAACAAGAAAAGAGAATTGAGAAGTAAGTAGGAATGAGAGGGAGAAAGGAACATGTTCTCACTGCATTTTAAGAAGAATAAGTACATGATGTAGTTCTCTTAGATATTCCATCTCACCTTGAGACGGAATGATAGTACATGCATCATTCCACCCCAAATGTAGGCATTAGGGCATTTTTATTTGCATATGCATCATTTAGGTCATTATTGTTTTGTGCATGTTAAAATTGTATAATGCTTCCATTTCTTCCACTAGCCACCCATTCCATCCACCTATTGCTCGAATTGGTAGGCCACTGTGATTTTCTCCTCACTCGTTAATACTAGGAGAGCTGCTTCCATGTAGATGGTAGTTAGGGTGAGCAACGTAGAATACAAGATCACAAGATGCATCGAGTATGGACTGGAGGGTTTTATTATGTTAACTGCCTTATGTGATAGTGTTCATCAATTTTGAGGTAGATATCTTTTATGGATGATTATTGTTGCCTTTACGGTCATTATCATTCTGTGGTTAGTGAGGGCCAGAATATGAATGTCTGGCAGGGATCATATGGTGATGTCTGTTGTGATAATCTATTCTTTAGTTGACCCTCGCAATTTTATTCTAGAGTTTTTTTGCTCGAGGACGAGCAATGTTCAAGCTTAGGGGAGTTTGATGTGATGATTTTGAGTCACATTTATAGACTTTTTTTACTTGCGTTTTATGCGTTTATTGGTCATTTTGGTGGTTAATATTGCATAATTCACTTACTTTAGTCTATGATCCTTCTCAGTGTCAAATCTCTCTTATGTTATTGTTTCGAGTATAAATGATTACAATAATAGGTTTTATCTCGGCTGATGTGGTTTTGTTTTGCAATTTCAGGAAAAACACATATCTGCAGCTGTCGATACCATTGACAGCAGTCGATACTATCAACACAGCCACAGGCAGGCAGCCGCAAGAAGCAGCAAAGAGTCGATACCAGCGACTAGGGAGTCGATGGTAGCGACGTACCATCAGGTTGCTGGCGACCAGTCAGTCGATACTATCGACAACACAGTCCATACTATCGATGCTTTCTGCTTCAGCGACAGAAAAGGGATAAAACCGACACCTAAGGGTGTTGATACCATCGACCCGCGTCGATGGTATCGATTCATCATCAGGCGCAACGACGGAAAAGAAAGAAGGTTTGCCGATATCACGATGGGTCGATACCATTGACCCGCGTCGATGGTATCGACACTGTCAGATTAGAGTTTGCTTCAGATCGGCTTTAATCCAATGACTGTGATATTTTTGCAACCTAACTCGGTGATTATACCTAATGACGGCGGCCAAGAGCAAGGCATCAAGTCATTATCCGCTGCACACATCTTGAGAAGGTGTGGATAGAATAACGGAGCCCATAAGCATGCCCCGTCCGTTCCAGAAGCCGAAGAATACGTTCTCCACCACCGAAAGGTTGTAGATCGCGCACTCTATGCCAAGGAACGATTGGATCTTCTCCGTTTAGGGGTTTCACCACTTTATCCACGTTTTTCCTCATTTTTCCCCTTTCTCCAATCATGTATTGCTCTGAGATGAACATGCGGGGCTAATCCCCTTTGTCTTTAGGACCGGGAGTAGCCCGGGGAAGCATTGTATGACATTTTTATCATAGTAATTCATAAATTGTCTCTTAAATTTGTGGTATGATTTCATTTTGTCAATTATATTGTTATGCTTGATAACCATAATGATAATCTAATGCCCTTAATTAATTTGAAAGAAGAATTAACGGTTGAAAAGAGACGAGATTCACATTAATTAACAAATCCCTTGAACAGGGTGATGTAAGGTTAATGGTGGAAACCCAGAGGTTGATTCTAATGCACCTAATTTAGGGTATAGGTTACCACGATGGTGGAACCGACCTAGACTTAGGTAGTGAATTGTACCACGACAGTAGACAATTCTAACTACAGACCACTACCCGGATTGAGAGATGAACCTGAGTAACTATATGGAAATTCAAACAAGGAAAACCCACACTGAAACCGCAATCCTAAAGATCTCCATTCGAATTGATTAAAGTAAACACTTAATCGATTGCTTTATTTTATTTTATTTTATTTTATTGCACAAAAACTCTCATAACCGTTTTAATTGTCTAGTTGATTGTGAGTAGTTAGTAGTAGTCTACTGATAATTTCGTGTCCCTGAGTTCGACTCGGGCCTCACAAGGGCCTATACTACATTGACGCGTGCACTTGCATTATATGCACGGTAAAGTCATGTCAGTGGCGATGGTTAAGGGGGCCGCGTTGGTGACGTAAACGTCGGTGATGGTAGAAAAATGGAGGTGGTGCGAAGACAGAAGGGTCGATGATGTGGCGTGCTGGTCTACCTTACAGCTGCGGGTGAAGATGATGATGGTGATGCGAAGAGCGGAGGTAACTGAGGTGCGGTCACCGTGAAGACACACGGAAACGGGAATGACTGGTGCAGAGAGAACCTGTGTCGCAGACTGTGCGGGAACAGGGGCAGGAGAGATGAAACAGTGCGAGCGAGGGTTTTAGAAATCTTGAGAATCTGAAGAAAGAAGAAGGAGAGGGTTAGGGTAATATTTATAGGAATTAGGGGCTGACCCTACGAATTCCCAGGTCAAACAGTTTCAATACCGTTTGGCTCCAAACGGTTTCAAGACCGTTTGGCTCCAAACGGTTTCAGGTCCGTTTGAGAAGGTTTAGATTTTTATATTTTTATGTTTGCTTTGGTTTCTTATGTGAATTTTATATTTTCAGATTAAAATGATAATCCTAAAATGAATAAAGGAAACTGAAAACAAAGATAAAAGGTGATACTCAGATCTTGGGTTGCCTCCCAAGTAGCGCCTCGGTTTTACGTCATTGGCTCGACGAGGTTTTGATTTTGTTATTGTGATGTTGTGGGGTCTCTGATCTCAATAGTCTGTCTCGGAATTTTGTCTGCTGGAGTATAGTATTTTTTCAATCTATGGCCATTGACTGTCCTTTCTCCTCCATTGTCATCAACAATTATGATGAGGTCCACTCAGGTATATATGTTTGATGGTGAAAGGCCCGAACCACTTTGTGTGGAGTTTTCCGGGGAACATTTTGAGCCTAGAGTTGAAAAGAAGGACTTTATCTCCAATGGCGATGTCTTTTCTTTTTAGATGACCGTCGTGCCATATCTTGGTTTGTTCTTTGTAAATCCTGGCACTTTGATAAGCGATCATTTAGAGCTCCTCAAGTTCTTGTAGTTGGAGTTGTCTGTTTTCTCCGACGCTTTTGAAATCAAAATTCAATTGTTTAATGGCCCACCAAGCCTTATGTTCCAGTTCCACTGGAAGATGACATGATTTCTCGTATACCAAACGGACTGGGGTAGTTCCAATTGGTGTTTTATAAGTTGTTCGGTAAGCCCAAAGGGCATCGGGAAGCTTGGTGGACCAGTCAGTACAGTGTCTATTGACTATTTTTTTAAGATTGCCTTCAGTTATGTATTCGAAACATCAACCTGACCACTGGTTTGTGGATGGTAAGGCATGGCAACTTTATGGTTGACTCCGTATTTCTTCAAGAGGTCTTCAAACCTTCATTCCAGAAAATGGGTCCCTCCGTCGGATATGACAGTTCGAGGGACTCCGAATCTGGGAAAAATGATATCTTTAAACATCTTAATGGCTGGTTTGGAATCGCTGGAAACTGTGGGTATAGCTTCTACCCATTTTGAGACATAATCCACTGCAACCAGTATGTAGGAGAAACCATATGAAGAAGGAAAGGGACCCATGTAGTCTATCCCCCACACATCGAAAAGTTCGATCTCTTTCCACATAGTGAGGGGCATTTCATTCCTTTTAGATATGCCGCCAGAAAGTTGACATTTGTTGCATGATTTTACAAAATTATGGGAATCTCCTGCTATTGTTGGCCAAAAGAAACCCGATTGTAGAACTTTCATAGAGGCCTTTTTTGAACTCATGTGTCCCCTAGTGGGGCCGGAATGACAATGTTCTAAGACAAGGGTAATCTCTTCTTCAGGTAAGCAGTGACGGAAAAGTCCGTTTGCGCATAGGCAAAAAAGGTAAGGTTCGTACCAGTAGTATTGCTTTACATCGTGGAGGAATTTCTTTTTGTCGTGATGAGAGGAGGAAGGGTGGATGATTCTTGTAGCCAGCTAATTTACTATGTCGACATACCAGGGGAATCCATTGGTAATTTTCATTAGCTGGTCGTCTAGAAGGGAGTCTTGGATAGGTACTTTATCCTCATCCTTGACTTCAATGTGGCTAAGGTGATTAGAGACGACGTTTTCCACTCCGCTTTTGTCTTTGATTTCTAAATCAAATTCTTGAAGCATTAACACCCACCGGATAAGTCTGGGTTTTGCGTCTTGCTTCTGAATTAGATATCGTATGGCAGAGTCGTCAGTGTAGACAATGACCTTTGATCCAATCAGGTAAGAGCATAATTTCTCGAATGCATAGATGACACCTAAGAACTCGTTTTCTGTAGTGGTGTAGTTCTTCTATGCTTCATCGAGCGTTTTAGATGCGTAGTATATTACATAAGGTTTCTTGTCAATTATCTACCCTAACACGGCCCCTATGGCATAATCGCTTGCGTCACACATGATTTCAAAAGGTTGTGACCAATCTGGGGCTCTTAGTATGGGTGCAGAGATTAAAGCATTTTTCAGGATTATGAAACTTTGTAAGCATTCTTGGTTAAAATTAAACTCGGCGTCTTTGGTCAGAAGTTGGGTCATGGGTTTTGCTATTTTTAGAAATCTTTAATAAATCTTCTGTAAAACCCAACATTACCCAAGAATGCTCGTACCCCTTTTACGTCTTTTGGCAGCAATAATTTAGAGATAACATCAATTTTTGCCTTGTCCACCTCAATCCCTCTGTCACTTACTCTATGTCCGAGGACGACACCTTCAGTTACCGTAAAATGGCATTTTTCCCAATTTAAGATAAGGTTTGTTTCCTCGCATCTTTGTAAGACTTGTCTAAGGTTGAGTAGACAGTTGTCTAAGGAATCGCCGTAAACTGAAAAATCATCCATGAAAACTTCCATTATAGATTTCGTTAATCCTGCAAAAATAGCAGACATGCACCTTTGGAAAGTAGCAGGTGCGTTGCATAGGTCCCAAAGGGACAAGTAAAAGTAGTTTTCTCTTGGTCTTTTGGGTGTATAGGGATTTGGTAGAACCTGGAATAACCATTTAGATAATAGAAGAACTTTTGTTGGGCTAGGCGTTCAAGGACTTCGTCAAGAAAAGGCAGAGGGTAGTGACCTTTTCGCATTGATTTGTTTAATTTCCTGTAGTCGATGCACATCCTCCACCCTGTCACAGTCCTTGTAGGCACTAGCTCATTTTTGTCATTTAGCACGACAGTGGTTCCTCCCTTTTTTGGGGACCACTTGGACAGGGCTGACCCATTGGGAGTCTGAAATTAGGTAGATGATATTGGCTTTCAACAGTTTGAGGACCTCAAGGCGAACCACTTCTTTAAGGTTGGGGTTCAGTTTCCTTTGGTGCTCTCTTGAAGGCTTAAAAATCCTTCTACCATGGGCAGTCTATGCATGCATAAGGCTGGGTTTACACCTGTCAGGTCAGTTATTTTGTACCCAATGGCTTTCTTATGTTTCTTTAACTCAACAAGAAGTCGTTCTTCCTGGTCTTTCGTTAAAGAGGAACTGATGATTACTGGATATAGTTTTTCTTCGTCCAGAAAGACGTGCTTAAGTCCTATTGGTAGGGTTTTCATCTCGGGAGCCTTAGGTACTTCCGTTGTATCTAGAATAGTGATCGATTTGAGCTCCTCAAAAGTGACTGTTGGTGCTTCTTCAGCCTTCTCTAGATGTTGCAAGCATTGTTGAACTAATTCGTTGGCTGAGAATTTGACTTCTGGATTTATTAGGACATTTTCTAACTCAACATATGGTTCAGAAATTTCCAATTGGGACATTTGATGTATTGCATCTAAGAGAAAGACTTCCTCTTGAATGATGATGCCTTTCATACTGTTGAGGACCTGAAACTAAATTCCTTCTTTTCCCAATCTTAGAATGATCGTGCCAACTTCAACATCAATAAGTGCCCTGGCTATGGCAAGGAAGGGTCTGCCAAAAATTATTGGGTATCTTAAATCTTCCTTAATGTCCATAATGATGAAATCACATGGGACATAAGAATCCTTTCCTATCCTGACTCGAATGTCCTCAATAATTCCTAGAGGTGCAGTGATAGTGGAATCAGCTAACTGGATTGTCATCGTTGTGGGTAGCAAGTCAGTGAAACCCAATCTCTTACACATGGAGTAGGGCATGATTGATATGCTAGCCCCTAAGTCAGCTAATCCCTTTTTGCTCGAGGCATTTCCAATACAGCAATGAATACTGAAGGAACCAAGGTCCTTCTTTTTCTTTGGCATCTTATTAAGAATGATATCGGAGGTGGTCTGAGCTAGTTTGACGGTCTCTTGCTCTTCAGTAATGTACTTCCTTGATAGCAAAGTTTTCAGGTATTTAGCCCAAGCTGGTACTTCAGAGAGAGCATCGAGGAGCGGGATGTCGATATAGAGTTTCTTCATCACCTCCTTAAATCTTTAGAACCTAGTGTCCATTTTAGTCTCTCTCAATCTTCCCGGATATGGTATCCTAGGTTTATACTGTGGAATTTCTGGCTCTTTGGAAGCTTGTTCTTTTTCTTTGCCTTTCGCGTTCTCTACGAACTTCTCAATTCCTAGGTACGGGCTTGCATTTGGAATAAGGACAGGTGTATCATCATCATCATGAGCGATTCTCGTAGTTTCGTGAAGGGCACGACCAGATCTTGTAGTAACGACATTCAATTTCTCTGGTCTATTTTGGTCGTGTCTAGGGTTTGACTCAGGTTGTCCTGCAAAAGTGCCTGCTGGTGGCTTCAGTTGGGCAGCAATTTGTGCTAGTAGGGCCTCCACCGCCTTCTGCTGAGCTTGCTGATTAGCAAACATGGTTTGTTGTGACTGTAGCATCTGCTTGATCATAGTCATCTCGTCTGTTGGCTGGGAGGGGGCATTTTTCTGAGTGAGTTGTTGTTGACCTTGATGTGGTTGTTGCGGAGGTGGTGCTAACTGAGGTTGCTGCGGTTGTTGCAACTGAGGGTGCAATTGCGGGTGCAGAGGAGGATGGTTATATTGATAGTAGGTGGAGGGATTTCTAGGGTAGTTGGATCTTGGGAAGTTTTTTCTGAGGTTCCCTTGATTTTGGTTAAAGTTACTTTGGAATCCAGGTGGCAACCTATTGGAGGATCCGCCTTGTGTTTGATGTTGCGGGTTAGCAGTCCCGGCAGGGTTCACATATTGAAAATCGGGGTGGTTTCTTGGTTGATTTAGATTATAGTAAACTTGTCCCGATATGGAATGAATGGAATTAACTTGTTCGGGCATCTGATCTTCAGGGTGTTTGATGATTGGTTCATACTGCTATTGTGGTGGTTGCATATCCATCATCACATTGTAAAGCAGACCACATGACAGAGTAGGGTGATCGGATGCATGACAGGATTCACAAGTCTCTGTAGCAGCTTTAACCTATTAGACTTGGGGGTTTTTCTTCTTATCATATTCTCCAAATGAAATTTTAAGAGCATGTTGTTTGTGAGCTATAGTCTTTAAAGCTTCAGTAATAGCCTTCATTTCCATTGATTCCTCAGCTGAGGACTCCCTTGCCAGATGATCGTCCCCAATTGGATTGGTTCTCAGCTCCAAGTGTAACGATTTTGCAAGCATCCTCATAGTTATTCCTCATAAAATTTCCTCCACATGAGGAATCCAGAAATTGCTTGATGTCATCACTCACCCCCCTATAGAACGTTTCTATTAATATATTTTGGGACATGCCGTGATGAGGGCACTTTCTTAGAAGCTCCTTGAATCTTTCCCATGCTTTTGCGAGTGATTCTCCAGGAAGTTGGGCGAAGTGGTTAATCTACCCCCTAATTTTGTAAGTTAACGAAGGGGGGGAAACTTCTCTAGGAACTTTTCTTCCAAGGGAGCCCAGGTGGTGATTATTGGCTCCCTATCAAGCGAATTATACCAACTGAGAGCCCTTCCGGACAGAGTGAAATGGAAAAGATGTAACATTATTGCGTCAAAGGCAACTCCAGCCTGTGGCACAAGTCGGCAAAGTGCCTTGAATCTCTTCAAGTGATCCAGGCAGTCATCTCCATATCCACCAGAGAATGAGATGCCTTGCATGATTTGAATCCATTGTGTCTGGATTTCGAAGTTGGGTATGTTAATGATCGGTGGCCGAACTGGATGATTGTCTTCATAGTTCTTAGGTACAGCATAGTCCCTCAATTGCTTGTTTCTTAGCTCTAGATGGGCAACTTGGTTATCTGCTTCATTTTTAGCTCGGATGCGGGCCTGTTCTTTAGCTCGGATCTCTGCTTGAATCTGAGCACGGGTGTCAGCAATGAGTTGTGCTCTCTGAGCGGCTATGGCGGCATTGACCCTTTCCATTACTAATGCAGCTTGGCGTTGATCTTCAACCATTTTCCTGGCTCTTTGGCGGTTAAGTCTGATGTGGCAGTGGAAGCTTCTCTCTACCTCATAGTTGTACTCTAGATCAGGGGAGAATCTGAGGTTATGTGATGGTTGCATACACGTCTTCTACCTGAGTAGAGAAAAAAACACACCTTTTAGATGATGCAGGAGATATGATGAATTCAAATAGATATGGACTGATGGTTAAAGGAAAGTGTAAACCCTAACCAACTAGCAAGATAGTAAATGAAATTAAAACGTTCTATTGTCCTCGACAACGGCGCCAATTTTTGAAGAAGCTTCCACTCACGTGGAATTGCGCACACCACTAAAAATCCTAAAGATAGTAAATCTTTAGGTTTAGCCTTGCTTATACTAGATCGAGAACTCCACCCATGTAAGCTAAGATACGTGGAAGCCTTATCGTAGTATAGTTAAGGGTCGAATCCACAGGACAACGGTCTTGTTGGGAGCACCAAGATGGATAACGTTAGAATTTCACTTAACCTCTTAACAGTCGGTATCTAAATCAAAAGGGTAGATTTGGTTGTTTTAAACTAAGTGCAAATGAAGCAAGGAAGTAAATTCAAGGATGTTAACAATGATAAGGAGCCACTAGGATGTGATCGGCTTTCACCACCACTACACATGGATCAAAACATGCAATATAAAACATAACCTGCAAAAAGAGTCTAAACATCTTTGTAGATTTAGTTTCCATTCGGAGAACTAACTACGAGAAGTGTGGGTGTTACACCCCGATCTCACAATTTCCTCAAATCATGAGATTAGGGCATAAGATAGGATTGATGTTTAACACAAAGAACACCCTCAACATTTTTCTTTTCTTTTAAACTCTTGTTTCATCGCATTGAACCACATAACATCTTAACAAGGAATCTGAACATTTCTTCTACTAATCAGATTTTAATAGAAAAGATACATGTATAAGCATTCACGATGTCTTTCACACATTAAGCACATTAAACTTGCTAATTAGCATACATATCAAAGAGGAACAACATTACACATCGTAATTACAACTCTCTCTCTTATCACTTACTGAGGACCTAGAGTGACAAGGACCGACTGTCTCAACTAATCTCATACTTGACTCCTGTGGCATGTCTACACTGAAGCTCTGACTATCTCCAAGTCCACGCGGTTAACCTAAAATGTTTGAGTAGAGGGGTGAGCCTACTCGCTCAGTGAATGAGTACTTCATGGAAACAGACTAATGCACTAATGTGATCAAAGATATAATTTGAGTAAACGATATGAAATTTAACAACAACAAATACTACACCGAACAGTTCTAAACAATATAATTGAAATAGCAAAGAATATAAATATTGCATCCAAAGAATAACTACTAGAAAATTATGCTCTAGTCTTTCTTAACTCTTTCATTTATAAGGAACTCTGTGAACCTATATGATCGTATTTTAGATTATGCCCTAAATATATGCAGTGTACTCTGCATATAAGGATCCGCAACAAGTCCATGCTACGGCCCCACCGTACAAGACTTAGCGACACACCCGGGAAGTGCTAAGTCTGACTACTCGTCCTGGTCTGCACAGGACACAGGCTCCTCAGCCTCCTCGCACAACCACGTGTTCTCTCGACTCCTCCTTAAACCTGAGTACACCGGCGGAGAGTCACAGGGTTACCTTCGTGACGCTGCATGAATTGTGTTAGATAATCAAGTTTTCTTTCTTTTTCCCAGTGCCACCGAGACACACGCACGGATTATTGTTAAACACTGCTTTTCTGCCCTCGTGCCACCGTGACACACGCACAGATTATTGTAGAACACGAGTCACCGACCATCTAGACACACGCTAGGTAGGTCGTTTCACCCCAAAGTTGCAGACCTGTCTAAGGGGTTCTACGGTGTTAGGGCATCTAGGTCTATTAATTAGTTAACATATAAATATCATAGCTCATGTATTCAACATATACCATGTCTCAGTAACATCCCTTTCTAGGGCATGTCATATCTCATTACCTGCAATTTACGAGATATGTATTGAAAATAAGGAGCCCTGCAGTATATAGATATCATCTCAGAGAGAACAAGCATATAAAGTTAAATGCACTAGAAATATATAATTCAACAGTTAAGTATCACCACATCTCTTATTGAGACCTTTCATGTCACCATAACATGATTCATTGAACACCCTATCCTTAGGGTTTCATTTGCCTTATTCATTCATCACATGCCAACACCCTACTCTTAGGGTTTCATTTGCCTCATTCACCTTTTCATTTACCTCATTCACTTGTCACATGGCTCTCATAAGGATTTCATAGGATATAAGCATTCACTAAATAAAGATTGTTTCCAACAAATCATATGCAATCAATATAGACATGAAACCATGGAAATTCAACTAAATTTAGATTTTCCATATCATCACTGTGATATCATGTATCCAGAATAAGATTCAATTAAGATAACCCACGAGATACATCCTAACCACTTATAGAGTTACTAGCCCTTTTCAATAAGGTTGAAACACTAGTGATGTCTCAATTAGGTTAAACCCTAATTACATCATTTGATATAAATCTGTAAAGCATTCTCACTAGGAAGTGTTGCATACGTTTCTGATATGAATCTACCATTTAGAAATCATTTAAAACAGAGAAGGAATCCATATCATATCAATTTGCAACAATCTTAAATCAAACGGACATTTTAGGTTTTAGAATCACATACTAAGCAATTAGGGATTTGGATGCTATAATAAAATTCGTGCATTAGAATGTTTGAAGGAAGAACCCACTCACCCTAAGGTGTGAAAACACCTCACAACTGCAGCTAAACTCAGGGAATCTCGAATTCCTATCAAATCCCTAGCAAATCTCCCAATTCTTCTTCCATTCAACTCGGGAACCTTGATAAAGAGGGATTATGAAGAAAGGGTGAGAAAAGAGGGAATTTCGACATCATCTTGGATCAAATCAGAGCAAGGACGGAATCTTGACATGAGAGAGAAGATTCACCATAAAAGTTTATGCAAGGAATCCGAACTTACTTGATTTCACCCTTCCTGGAATCGCAAAACCCTAATTCAGCAATTCCCCCACTTTCTCCACTCAAGCCCTAATTCTCCCTCTCTCTCTAGGAGCTCGTTTCTCTGGAATGAATGACGAAGAATGAGATCTGCTTGTGTGTGTGGTCGTTCATATAAGTCAATTGAGCTGCTTGGGTCAATTGCATATTGACCCAACACTTAACTTTACTTATATAGGCTGAATATTCAGTTATACAAAAGTTACTGTAATTCGTTTATTTAAGAGATCAAACATTCTCCAACAATTATGAGAATTTATAACGTTGTTTATAATTGTTCCATAAAGCTTCAGTTAAAATTTGAGATCATTTGGAGTTACCAATAAATAATTAAAAATCGAACAGTGCACTGCTATATTGCAGTCAGTAATATATTCGGCCGAGTTTGTCCTGCACAAACTCGACCGACACCCTTACTGTAGGGATTCAAAAGTCATCCAAAAATTATTCCAATTTAACAGAGTGTCTAAAATTGTATTTATCAAATAATGTTAAAATTTGAGATCAATTGGATATACAATAAAAAGATAAAATTCAACTACCGCACTGCTGTATAATTCTAGAAATGTGATCGGTCGAGTTTGAAACTCGGCCGACAAACAGGTCAGAGCATTCTTCAAAAATTCTGATATTTTCCAATATTGTTCACATTTTATATATCCAAATCATATCCAAATTTGAAGTAAATCAGTGTTACACATAAAATACTAAAAATCATTTAGTGAGGCATTCTACTTATCAAATTCTGTATTCATATGTCATTGAAACCCTATTTTGGGCCGATTAGGGTTTATGCTTCTCAAACCCTAATTCTCAAGACAAAAAAAAGAACATTTAGACTTCTTATCATAGTTAAAACATCCTAATTGTGTTATCGTCATTAATTAGATTTTAAGAATGATTATTCTAATTAATCTTTGCAATTGTCTAGGTAAACCCTAGTTTACCAATTAAGCTCAGATGGGGTCGTAACAACTCTCCCCCCCTTAGAATGTTTCGTCCTCGAAACATAAACCTACAAGAAAGATACATTCAAGGTTATTCTGAGCTTCTAAAGCCTTCCATGTCATTATATTCTTGTATTTCATACCTAAATGTAGTTTTCAACATTAGATCTTTTAATTCTTTACTAAATCACAACATATTTCAAATAGTTCTCAATGATATCAAACAAATTCTTTATGCCACAGTCAAACATAGAATGCAAAGATAAACCACCATGCTTTCACTGCGCAACTCTGATACTCTAATACAACTATCTCAACTTCTCAGAGAGTTCTATTGTTCTGTATCACCTTTAAGTGACATAAGCGAGTTCACCATGTTGTTTTAAACTTTAATAACATGTTACTCAGATAGCAAAACAGTTTTGAATTAAAAGACTAAATTCAACAATCAATTGCACAATACTACTCTTGGCATCCCCATTGGGTCATGGATGCATGAGGTGAAGCATTACCACCTCATTCTATACTATCCCGGTTCGATCCTGGGACCTGTGGGTTATGGGCCCACACACAATTCAAAGTGTAACCATCGCATTATATCATTTTAGGGTTTCAACAACAGTAATAAGGTAATCCACAATTGTATCAGTCATTCAAGCATTAATCATACTCAATTACCATCACTCAGTTATATTAGAGCTAGGTATAACAAGCTACACCTCATAAGGGTTACTTGTCCAAACAAGCTAATTATCATCACTTTCTATTAATATGAGTGAATATGTATGACTACCTTGTTCAGGGTATCTCTCCATGTATTCTGACATCATCCAAACCGTATCACCATATCACAAATACACAATACTAGGATGCATATCTGGTATGAATTACTACTACTATCATACGCCTTTAATTTAACATATAGCTTGCACAAATACACTGAAATCATATGTAGAACCAACTTTCATACCTTAATATGCCTTCAACAACTCATACATGTAAAAACAAATTCACATACTACACAAAGCTAGTGTTTTCCCATATCTCTCTGCTCATTCATTACTTCTTTACTTTTTGCTACCTATCCTTTTCACATGATTATATACAATAAACATCATTAACATTGAAGCATTTAAGATAGGAATAGATTATTCATCATTCTTGCTATCACACAAGAATTTTATTTCTTATCATACTTCATCATATTGTATGTCACTATTATATTCACTAGATGACCCCACCAAGGTAGTTACGCACCATATATGACTCATTTTCTCTTATCATTTCATTCCCATCTTGCTCTCATTAAGGAATATATGAAAGAGAAGATGATTTTAAGACTTGGAATACTTGTATTCAAACATTCCCTTAATACATTCTCGTATGTAGATTTACTTAATTATCAACAGAGATATTTGATTAATTAGCACTTGCCTGAATCTCACAACCTCTTTATTTTATAACTTCTCCGTCATATTTCAAACCCTATCTTACTTTTCATAGTCCTCTTACCATATACTACTCTTTAACCCGTCATCTTTTAATTCTAAATTTTTCTCTTATGACCATGTTGCTTATTCATATGTATGGTCATGTATACCATGTTGCACATATTTCCTCCTTTATTTTTATACTATTGTGAAGTTAACGTTCTAAATTAATAGTCCTTCTATTAGTTTTTACTCATGTTGAATACATTACATATTCTTCATTTTTACATCAAGTGGATCATGCATGGGTCAAACATAGTTTCTCTTTCAATCAAGTTTTTCTCTCCTGAATACAGTCTACCTTTGTATGACTTATTCATTCGTTAAACTACACCTATGTCCTTTGCTTAGAAACTAGTTTGTTGTTCTAGTCTTATGAATTACATGTACATCGATCCTTTTTACTTTTATGGACCTATTGAAAGCTCACTCTATTCTTCTACTTAGCCTTTTCTTTAGAGTTCATAAAAGCATTATACTCTATTATATGATTTATTCATCATGATTGATTCTTGCTATCTTGAACCATACCTACATTTCACATATCTTTTCTATATTTCATATGTATAGTTCATATAATATTAATCAATAAACTGATTATGAGCTTCATATCATGTTCTATTATTCCCACTTAAGGGTTTCACATTTGAGACCCCAAAGTTAAACCTCAGATATCAGTTTCAACTAATTCTTAGTTGTTCTGATCTTGCTCATATGTTTCAACATCTTACTGTATGTACATTCTTACTCTGATGTGGGTCTAATTATTCAAATTCTATTCTTATTATACTATTGATAGGATTCATTAGATCCTAGTAACGCATCCTGCCAACCGGACCAGGCCAAACCTGAAGTCCTGAAGCTAAGAACTACAAGAATTACATCCTTCCTGAACTGCCACTCACAGCTCAGAAACTTGGCCGATCACTCTGGAACTCGGCCGATCACCTTCCAGATTCTGAAACTCGGCCGACCAACTTCGGCTGATCAGCAGGAAACTCGGCCGATCCTCTGGGGAACTTGGCCGATCGAAACACTACTTGTTTACCTACAAAGAAACTCGGCCGATTCAAGACCAAACTCGGCCGACCAAAACGCTGTTTGAAATCCTAAACAAGGAACTCGGCCGACCAAAACACGAACTCGGTCGAACCGCGCACAGACTGAAAACCTAAACAGACCTGCTGATGTCAATTTCACTCGAATCAGCGGGCAAAACCATAGAAATAAAAGCTCATTCAAAGGTCAATTCTAGTCTACTTGTTACAAAGAATGAAATCAATAAATGCTACAATTGCATAGTATACAACAGATATTAAAGACCCATATTTCAAGGTATTGAATATTTCAATTCAAACATATAAGAGCATTTCTATACATTTCCAACAAAAACAACATTATGAAATGTAAATTCTATCTCCTTTTACATTTACACTCTTAATTCTTGTTTCTTTTCTCATTTTCTAACCCTAACATTTCTAGGGTTTCTCTCTAGCCCATTCTTCCACTGTATACCTCGCCAGGGTATACGTGAGAGAATAGACAGAGTAGCTTGTACTGGCTGATCCAAGTACTCAGATATCGGGCCAGGATATCCAAATACTCAAATCCCCAAAGCTAACATCAAACATCTCCTATCTGCCACACATAGAACTCTAACTTACTAACTTAATGGTCCTTGACAACTCACCCTAAGCTCTGATACCAAGCTGTTACACCCCGATCTCACAATTTCCTCAAATCATGAGATTAGGGCATAAGATAGGATTGATGTTTAACACAAAGAACACCCTCAAATTTTTCTTTTCTTTTAAACTATTGTTTCATCGCATTGAACCACATAACATCTTAACAAGGAATCTGAACATTTCTTCTACTAATCAAATTTTAATAGAAAAGATACATGTATAAGCATTCACGATGTTTTTCACACATTAAGCACATTAAACTTGCTAATTAGCATACATATCAAAGAGGAACAACATTACACATCGTAATTACAACTCTCTCTCTTATCTCTTACTGAGGACCTAGAGTGACAAGGACCGACTGTCTCAACTAATCTCATACTTGACTCCTGTGGCATGTCTACACTGAAGCTCTGACTATCTCCAAGTCCACGCGGTTAACCTAAAATGTTTGAGTAGAGGGGTGAGCCTACTCGCTCAGTGAATGAGTACTTCATGGAAACAGACTAATGCACTAATGTGATCAAAGATATAATTTGAGTAAACGATATGAAATTTAACAACAACAAATACTACACTGAACAGTTCTAAACAATATAATTGAAATAGAAAAGAATATAAATATTGCATCCAAAGAATAACTACTAGAAAATTATGCTCTAGTCTTTCTTAACTCTTTCATTTATAAGGAACTCTGTGAACCTATATGATCGTATTTTAGATTATGCCCTAAATATATGCAGTGTACTCTGCATATAAGGATCCACAACAAGTCCATGCTACGGCCCCACCGTACAAAACTTAGCGACACACCCGGGAAGTGCTAAGTCTGACTACTCATCCTGGTCTGCACAGGACACAGGCTCCTCGGCCTCCTCGCACAACCACGTGTGCTCTCGACTCCTCCTTAAACCTGAGTACACCGGCGGAGAGTCACAGGGTTACCTTCGTGACGCTGCACGAATTGTGTTAGATAACCAAGTTTTCTTTCTTTTTCCCAGTGCCACCGTGACACACGCACGGATTATTGTTAAACACTGCTTTTCTGCCCTCGTGCCACCGTGACACATGCACGGATTATTGTTGAACACGAGTCACCGACCATCTAGACACATGCTAGGTAGGTCGTTTCACCCCAAAGTTGCAGACCTGTCTAAGGGGTTCTACGGTGTTAGGGCATCTAGGTCTATTAATTAGTTAACATATAAATATCATAGCTCATGTATTCAACATATACCATGTCTCAGTAACATCCCTTTCTAGGGCATGTCATATCTCATTACCTGCAATTTACGAGATATGTATTGAAAATAAGGAGCCCTGCAGTATATAGATATCATCTCAGAGAGAACAAGCATATAAAGTTAAATGCACTAGAAATATATAATTCAACAGTTAAGTATCACCACATCTCATATTGAGACCTTTCATGTCACCATAACATGATTCATTGAACACCCTATCCTTAGGGTTTCATTTGCCTTATTCATTCATCACATGCCAACACCCTACTCTTAGGGTTGCATTTGCCTCATTCACCTTTTCGTTTACCTCATTCACTTGTCACATGGCTCTCATAAGGATTTCATAGGATATAAGCATTCACTAAATAAAGATTGTTTCCAACAAATCATATGCAATCAATATAGACATGAAACCATGGAAATTCAACTAAATTTAGATTTTCCATATCATCACTGTGATATCATGTATCCAGAATAAGATTCAATTAAGATAACCCACGAGATACATCCTAACCACTTATAGAGTTACTAGCCCTTTTCAATAAGGTTGAAACACTAGTGATGTCTCAATTAGGTTAAACCCTAATTACATCATTTGATATAAATCTGTAAAGCATTCTCACTAGGAAGTGTTGCATACGTTTCTGATATGAATCTACCATTTAGAAATCATTTAAAACAGAGAAGGAATCCATATGATATCAATTTGCAACAATCTTAAATCAAACGGACATTTTAGGTTTTAGAATCACATACTAAGCAATTAGGGATTTGGATGCTATAATCAAATTCGTGCATTAGAATGTTTGAAGGAAGAACCCACTCACCCTAAGGTGTGAAAACACCTCACAACTGCAGCTCAACTCAGGGAATCTCGAATTCCTATCAAATCCCTAGCAAATCTCCCAATTCTTCTTCCATTCAACTCGGGAACCTTGATAAAGAGGGATTATGAAGAAAGGGTGAGAAAAGAGGGAATTTCGACATCATCTTGGATCAAATCAGAGCAAGGACGGAATCTTGACATGAGAGAGAAGATTCACCATAAACGTTTATGCAAGGAATCCGAACTTACTTGATTTCACCCTTCCTGGAATCGCAAACCCCTAATTCAGCAATTCCCCCACTTTCTCCACTCAAGCCCTAATTCTCCCTCTCTCTCTAGGAGCTCGTTTCTCTGGAATGAATGACGAAGAATGAGAGCTGCTTGTGTGTGTGGTCGTTCATATAAGTCAATTGAGCTGCTTGGGTCAATTGCATATTGACCCAACACTTAACTTTAATTATATAGGCTGAATATTCAGTTATACAAAAGTTACTGTAATTCGTTTATTTCAGAGATCAAACATTCTCCAAAAATTATGGGAATTTAGAACATTGTTTATAATTGTTCTATAAAGCTTGAGTTAAAATTTGAGATCATTTGGATTTACCAATAAATAATTAAAAATCGAACAGTGCACTGCTATATTGCAGTCAGCAATATATTCGGCCGAGTTTGTCCTGCACAAACTCGACCGACACCCTTACTGTAGGGATTCAAAAGTCATCCAAAAATTATGCCAATTTAACAGAGTGTCTAAAATTGTATTTATCCAATACTGTTAAAATTTGAGATCAATTGGATATACCAATAAAAAGATACAATTCAACTACCGCACTGCTGTATAATTCTGGAAATGTGATCGGTCGAGTTTGAAACTCGGCCGACAAACAGGTCAGAGCATTCTTCAAAAATTCTGATATTTTCCAATATTGTTCACATTTTATATATCCAAATCATATCCAAATTTGAAGTAAATCAGAGTTACACATAAAATACTAAAAATCATTTAGTGAGGCATTCTACTTATCAAATTCTGTATTCATATGTCATTGAAACCCTATTTTGGGCCGATTAGGGTTTATGCTTCTCAAACCCTAATTCTCAAGACAAAAAAAAGAACATTTAGACTTCTTATCATAGTTAAAACATCCTAATTGTGTTATCGTCATTAATTATATTTTAAGAATGATTATTCTAATTAATCTTTGCAATTATCTAGGTAAACCCTAGTTTACCAATTAAGCTCAGATGGGGTCGTAACAGTGAGAATGCTGTAATGCCATCCATCCCCGAACGAATGGTCACCTACTTTACATCATTCCCTTCACAAAGTGTGTTCCTCGACTTATCAAGGTTGTACTTTCATACGCCAACTGGTTCCATTTCATTGTATGAAAGTACAACAGTGGAAGTGAGTTTACTCCACTTCTTGAGAAACACTCCTAGATACCGAAACAGATGCATGGTGGATACATGCATCAAGAACCAACATTCAATCGAGATTCGAATCTGATAGTAAAAACGTAGACAATTCATACTAAAAGATAAAAGATAACACGAGTTGGTGATCAAGCAACAAGCATTCATTAAATGATTGATGTTGAACTGAAAAGAAAGTATATCTCTATTGCAAACTATGGATTACATTGCATGAAATGAAAACATGGGTAGCGGGGCTACTCCCCGCACCCTAGTGAATGAGACTACTCGCTCATAGCTAGGACAAAGAAGTAGGCGAGAAGAGAGAGAGAGAACGCCATCCCCACGAAGGAGAGAGGAAAGTCAACCCCTTGGAAAGAGAGAGAATGATGATCTTCACACTTCACAGGTTGCTCGATGATGAGGTCTCCTCTTCCCACCTTCTTTGGCGAAGAGAGAGGAAGAAGCTTCAGGATGGAGTGTAGATCTCAGACCGGCAGCCTTTGGGCAGAGGATGGAGGTTGGAATAGCTATGGAGTAGTAGAGGCAGCCTCTGGACATCTTAAAACTTGATGCTTTTGAAGGGACCCCTTGGGTCTTATTTATAGGCTTTAAGTGAAGTCCAAACGGTTTGGTTAGTTTTGGGTCCAAACAGTTTTGAAGACCGTTTGGACCCTGAGACCATTTGGACTCTGAGACCGTTTGGACCCTAAGACCATTTGGCTTCATACGGTCTTTGGACCGTGTGACTCCATGCGGTCTCGGGACCGGTTGGCTTCATGCAGTCTTGGGACCATGTGACTCCATGCGGTCTCGGGACCGTGTGACTCCATGCGGTCTCGGGACCGTGTGACTCCATGTAGTCTCGGGACCAATTAGCTTCATGCGGTATTGGGACCGTGTGACTCCATGCGGTCTCGGGACTGTGTGATTCCATGCGGTCTCGGGACCGGTTGGCTTCATGCGGTCTTGGGACCGTGGGAGGCTTTTGTGATTTTTTTTGTCTTTTTCTGTAAGTAAAAAGGAGAAAGGTTAATGTAACAATATATTTGCAATAATAGAGGAAAGTTAAGGATTCTGGCTAATTTATCTGAGAAAGAATGTGGAAAACTGAAGAGAATTACTAAGATAACATCACAAAATTGGAGGTTATCACCTGGCTCTAAGTGCAAGTGGGAGTCTGTTGGCATATATGCCAATAGAGGCATCCCAAGCGATTGCATGAAGTCAGATATTAATTAATCAATTAATGTGATTATTTAGTTAATTAATGAATTTCAGAATATTCTAATTAATCCACGAGCATTTTAATTAACGTAGTGTTTTTATTTACTGATGGGTTTAGGAAACCCTACTTCCCTTCGTCTCCTATTTAAAAGAGTTTTACGGCCGATATCTATATAAGATATTGAGAGAGGCTTTTCAGTTCACGCTCATGTACGTAAACCCTAGCCGTCATCGTCCTCAGGAGAGAAAGGAGAGCATCGCAATGCTAGCATGCCACCGTATAGAGACGACTCCTTCCCGTCAGCTTAGGAAGCATGACTTGGAGTTCCAGTCCATCTGCGTGGATGAAGTAGAGATGCAGATGCTGAGACGTCTGTGTTTGGAAGACATCAACGACCATCCATGCATGTTACGAACAGTGTACATCACCGCACGAAAGGAGCGCCACCGGATCTTCCTACGATGCACTTGACGAATGGGAGAAAAGTTTCGTCTGTGTAGGCAAGTAGCGTTGCACACCATCGTGCAACGGGACATCGCTGGACTTACTCTGTGATAAGGTATATCCCGCAAACACTCCTTCTAAATATGTTGTTGTCGATGAGATCTGGTTTCGGTTTGAGTGGAATTTTGTTGCTTCCTCCGCGCATGTTTTCTCCACAAAACCCAACAACTACCCACCTTAGAACTTTCCATATCTTTAGCACAAAACTCCAACATATTATCATTGTCATGTGAATTCAAGGTTCTAAACATTTGCATGTGAAAAAGTCATAGAAAGAAAAAGGAAATTACTACACTAAACCCTACTCATTCTTTTCATCCTCACTCTCATCTTCCATAGCAAAGACTCTATCTTGTCTTTTAGGAGGTGGATTCTGATTCCTATCTTATCCATGAGGTGTATCCTTCTTCAACTTTGGGAAATTTGACCTGAGGTGTCCAGTCTCTCCACAATAGTAGCACACTTCCGTACCATACTTGCTTGGGCCTGCATGGTGCTTCTTGCATGTTGGGCATTGGGGCTTCTCAATTTCTACAACAGGCTCAGGTACCTTTCTCTTAGGGTTGTTGGGAGGCTGATATTGGTTGTGCTTCTAAGGAACTTATTTCCTTTAGGATCTTTTAAGGTGATCTTCAAGCTCTAGGTCTGCATCTAGGGAATCCTGGAGGGTCCTATGGCCTCTTCCTAACAAGACAAAACTCAAGTCGGGCTTGAGTCCTCAGATGAATTTCTTTGTCCTTCGAAATTCATCGTAATCATAGCCATACTTTTGGAGGACCTTGAACTTCATGGTGTATTGGGTAACAGTCATGTCAGCTACTTGAGCCTGGTTGGCAAACTCTTGCTCCTTTTCCTCTATCATGGCTTCAGACATGTAGTGATCCTAGACAGCTTCAACAAATCCTTCCCATGTGAGTGGAGGTGCATCAACTGCCCTCGAGTTGAGGAGGTTTTCCCACCTTGTGTGGGATGCTCCCTTGAGCATTTGGGTTGCAAAATGAACCTTGGAGTGTTGTGGGCAGTCCATGTCTCGGAAGCAATGCTCCATGCCTCTAATCCAGTCCTCAACTTTGGTAACTACATCAATTTCTTCTTCATCCGAGAAAGAGTCAGGCCTTATGTTGTGTGATTTCTACATCATCTTTTCACATGCTATCACACACAAGTTTGATTCATTCTAATATTATTCTGCCTCTTTTCATATTACTTTTTCCATCTTTTTATTACTTTACTTATCACATAACTTGCATTGCAGATATGTTCCAAGAAAGACTAATTTCGGAGCTTATTTCTGTTGAAACAGTAGAATGCATGATGTCCACGATGTATGCATGGCGTGCATCATTTTAGAAGATTTTTCATTTCACCCAGATAGAAACATGCACGGCATGTTCTGGCCTTTTGCTTGGCGTGTGAGTTTCTAGAAAAGTGCAGTTAAGCAAATCCACGACGTGCACCCAAATGCGCAGCGTGCACCTAGAGCGTCAAGCAAACCAAAATCTTCTAGAATGTTACACGGCGTGCATTTCTTCCGTGCACGTCGTGTGTAGTACATTCTGGAGTAACTATTGGAGCTTTTGCACGTCGTGCACTTACGGCGCATGCCGTGTCTTTGTCAGTTTCAGAAAATTGAAAGTTGTGACCTTTTGTTTAAAATGAAGGGGTAACTTAATGGGCGGTTATGCACGGTCATAATTCAAAGTTCTCTCATCCCAGAGCAAGTCTAGAGAAGAGGAGGGCAATCTTGAGGAGAAAGGAGGTGGTTTCTTGCCAAAGGAGCCCATTTCTTCTCCTCTTCTTCTCCATTATCTTCTCCAATGTCCAGCCAAGCTTTCCCAACTTCGTGTAGCTTCTCGGGAGAGGAGCCGGTTCATTTTGGAGCAGCTAAAGGAGGAGAATTTTGTCCCCAAGCTGGAATTCCTCCTACTTGTGGTTACATTTTCAGGTCTCTTCATTTTTCCTCCTCTAGATCATGTTAAAACCTGAATTTTCTATAGCAAATCTGCAAAGCATGATTATGGACGAGTAATTTCCTTTTGTTCGGCATGGGAGAGTAGCTCCCATGTCATAGCATGTATGGAACAAGTTAATTTTGTACTAAATACTATGTTGCTTTTTTTCTACCATGAAAATACTAGTTTTATCATCTCTTGCATGTGTTGCTGGCCACTTTATATGCATGTGTTCTGCTTTCTTGCTTGATCTGAGAAGATAAGTAGGAATGTATGGAGGTGCTCTTCTTGGCAACTCTTTTTCTACCACGAGAGTGGTGATAAATGAGTTGAAGAACATGTTGTGATAAAAAATGAAATGTATACATGAGAATGTGACTTTGAGTTGAGATCATTGCACTTATAGAGGGAGGTAAAGTGCAACACAACTTTTCCTTTAAAACAAGTGCTTATGTATGTTTATATTTTCATGTTCCTATGATGTGCTATGATATATGAATGAAATTCTAATGTCCAAGATCCATTAACATCTTAATCTAAACCCTATTTAGTAATCTTTTCCATAATTGTTTAAATTTGAATTTTTGTAATTAGATAAATATCATCATCCTTTTTAAACCGATCTAGATTGTTGAACTTTAGTGTCGTTGCACTCAATTAATTACTTAAGATCGTTGTGTTCAACCTCAACTACACTACCTCCGTATACTTGTAGAGATTGGTTAAGTTGGGTAAACTTTCCTTGTTAGGATTGAAACTCGTTAACCTAAATAGCCAACAAGTTTTTGGCACTGTTGTCGGGACCTACGGTAATCTAATTGGAGTAATAAGTGCTAATTAGTATTCAAGACTAGATCACCATTTCCATTTTTCAAATTTCACATACCTTTTAGTTGTGTTCTAATTCCTCTTGCTATTTTTCAGGTTGTATGCGTCGCTCACAAAGGGGTCTTCAAACATGTGCGTTGTTAGACCTTGAAATCGAGTGTACTCTTTTAAGTTTGAGAAGAGCAAGGAGAGTAGGACCACCGCTTCTAGGAGGTACTTCACCATCATCACCATCGCCATCTTCTTCACACCTTGAGGAAGCTACACCAAGCGATCCAATCATAGAGGACGACCATCCTTTGAAGGACTTCTCAATGCCGATCGCCAAAAACATTTGTGGGGCCATTGACCTACCTGCAGTAGAAGCAAACAACTTCTCTATTGCTCCTTCTATGATGCAGATGATACACCATAATTGTTTTGGAGGTACAGCTAATGAAGATCCAAGTCTTAATGTTGCTGAGTTCTTGAAATATCTGAATACCTTCTGAATGAATGGGGTATCTGCTGAAGGAGTGAGACTTATGTTTTTTCCCTTCACCCTAAGAGATAGAGCCAAGGCGTGGCTTTTGTCTCTTCTGAAGAAGTCAATCAAAAGTTGGGACCAACTCTTAAATGCTTTTCTTGCAAAGTACTTCCCACCTAGTAAGACAGCCCAACTAAGAAATCAGCTCACCAATTTCTCTCAAAATGAAGGAGAAACTCTCTATGACACATGGGAATGGTTTAAGGATCTTCAATGCCTTTTCCCGCACCATGGTTTAACTAACTGGTTGTTGCTTCAAACTTTCTAGAATGGGTTGTTCTATAACACCCAGATGACACTAGATGCTGTAGCAAATGGCGCATTGATGACTAAGTCTTATAGGGAGGCTTATGACATTATTGAAGACAAATCACTCAATCACTTCCAATGGGGAGGAGATAGGGGAGCAAAATCATCCTCCACAGCCAGTCGTTCCACTGCAAAGCAAGGAGGGAAACATATTGTTGATGTCATTGATCTTATTGCTGCCAAACTTGATGTTCTTACATAGAAGTGTGAGAAGATGACTACTATGCAAATTCAATTAGCTGAATTTATAATTGAAGCTTGTGGCAATGTAGGGCATACTTCTTCTTCATGCTTTGCTCCTAATGAAATTGAAGGGAGCTTTGAACAATTCAATGTTTTTGGAATGCAAGAGAACAAGAAGTACAATCCCTATTACAACACATACAATTTGGGATGGAGAGATCATCCTAATTTCTCCTATTGGAACACAAGCAATGCTCAGAACTTCCAAAGGACAGCAACAGCTGCAGCAAGAACAACATTTCAATCGACAAGGGAATCCTCTAGGTTTCAATAATAGGGGTTACCAACAGCCACAACAACTCCAAATATCTTCTCTAGAAGCCACGATGGAAAAATTTATGTCTACACAAATGCAGCAAAATGAAGAACTTCAGGGAAATGACAAGTTATTGAAAGACGCTATTGCCCAACTTTCTGCTAAAGTGGATGGTATTTCCACTCACACCAATATGTTGGAGAACCAAATAGCATAGCAAAATCTAGCACAACAAAGTAATATGTAGTTCAGTTCTCTTCCAAGTCAACCAGAAGTGAACCCAAGGCAACAAGCTAATGCAATTACTCTAAGAAGTGGAGTTCAAATTGAGAGACCTTCTCCACCCAAGGAGAAGAACATGGAGGTAGACGATGAAGGGAAGTCCAACACTCATAATAGTAGCAAATAGAAAGGCATGGCCGAAACACCACCTTCTTTCAAGGCCACATCACCTTTTCCTCAAAGTTTGGCCAACAAGAAGGAGGATCTCAAGTTTAGGAAGTTTACGAACATTCTCAATAAACTACATGTCAATCTTCCTTTTGCTGAAGTTATTTTTGAGATGCCTTCTTATGCTAAGTTCTTAAAGGATATCTTAACTAAAAGAAGAAAGGTTGATCAAGTTGAAACAATAACACTTTCAAAGAGAGTGAGTTCTATTATTCAAAACCGCCTTCCACAAAAGCTTGATGATTTGGGAGCTTTTACACTGCCATGTAAGATCAACAATACCACTTTTGACAAAGGTCTAGTAGACCTTGGTGCTAGTACTAGTATCATTCCATCTACCTTATGGCAAGAACTGGATCTTGGAGATTTGATGCCGAAAAAGATGGCTATTGAGTTAGTCGATCATTCTATTAAATACCCAAAAGGTATAGTGCAGGATGTCCTAGTACAGATTGGGAAGTTCTATATACCATGTGATTTTGTTGTTCTTGATATGGTGGAGATCCCTTCCAATCCCGTTCTTTTTGGAAGACCATTCTTGAGGACTGTCGGATGTCTTGTTGATGTTCGGGAAGGAAATCTCACTCTACGTGTTGGTGAGGAAGCAATGGAATTCTCTATTTATGATGCCATGAAAGAACCCACACGTGTTGAAGAAATATGTTTGTTAGATACTATTGATCCAATTGAGGAGGATAATGAAGATATAGCTGATTTGATGATTAATCTTTGTGATGATGATGTGGCTGAATTCTACAAATCTGAAATTTCTGGAGCATTTCTTGTTTCTAAAGTACAAGCTATTAATGAAGATCGTCCACTTGTTGATGACAAAGTTGATGAAGGTACAACAGGGAAAAAAGTAGAACTAAAATCCCTTCCACCAAGGCTGAGGTATGCATTTCTTGACCCAAATTCTACATCCCCTATTATAATAAATGATGAATTAACCAATGACCAAGAAAATAAATTACTTTCCAAATTGCATTTGTATAAAGACGTCATTGGTTATTCCATAGATGATTTAAAAGGCATTCATACTTTGATCTGTATGCATAGAATAAATATGGAAGATGATGCCAAATCAACAGTTGAACCACATAGGCACCTAAATCAAAATATGCTTGAAGTGGTAAAGAAATAAATTGTCAAATTAATTGATGATGGAATCATTTATCCCATTAGTGACAGCCCCTGGGTTAGTGCCATTCATGTGGTTCCTAAAAAGGGGGGTGCAACTGTCATTAAGGGAGACAATGATGAGTCAATACAAACATGCATGGTAACCGGCTAGCGTATGTATATTGACTACCAGTGCCTAAATAAGGAAACCTGCAAGGATCGTTTTCCATTGTCTTTCATTGATTGAATGCTTGAACGCCTCGCTAAGCACTCTTACTTTTGTTACTTGGATGGGTATTCTGGATTTTTTCAAATTCCTATTTATCCACCCGACCAAGAGAAAACCACATTCACATGTACTTATGAAACATATGCCTATCTCCGTATGTCGTTCGGTCTTTGCAACACTCCCGCGACATTCCAGCGGTGTATGATGGCCATATTATCTGATTTTATTGAAAATATAATAAAGATTTTTATGGATGAATTTAGTGTATACGGTGATTCCTTTGATCAATGTCTATTGATCCTGTCTTTAGTCTTATCCCACTATAAAAAGGTTAACCTAGTGCTAAATTGGGAGAAGTGCCATTTCATGGTACAATCCGGTGTAGTACTGGGACATGTTGTATCTAACAAAGGTATTGAAGTGGACAAGGCAAAGGTTGAAGCCATTGAGGACATGTCTACTCCATCTTCAGTTAAAGATATCTATAGATTTCTTAGCCATGCAAGTTTTTATAGAATATTCATTAAAAATTTCTCTAAGATTGTGAAGTCGTTGTGTTCCCTACTTGCAAAAGACGTCGAGTTCATATTTGATGATGATTTCCAAACAACCTTTTCTAAGCTCAAGGAGGCCCTCATTTCAGCCCCAATTATTCAACCTCCAGACCGAGATTCTCCTTTTGAGCTAATGTGTGATGCAAGTGATTATGCAGTGGGAGCTGTTCTAGGATAGTGAAAAGACAAGAAACTCCATGCCATTTATTATGTAAGCAAAACCCTTGATGAAGCGTATATCAACTACACAACCATGGAGAAGGAGATGATTGCCATTGTATATGCTTTTGACAAGTTCCGACAATATTTGGTGGGATCTAAGGTGATTGTATATACTGATCATGCTGTCATAAAGTATTTGTTGAACAAGAAAGATGCCAAACCACGTCTTATTCGTTGGATTTTGCTTCTATAAGAATTTGATCTTGAGATCCAGGATAAGAAAGGTACATAAAACAATGTACATAAAACAATGTTGTTGATCATCTTTCTAGATTAACCGCGAAGGCTAGAGATCCATTGCCCATTGAAGATCATTTTCCCATTGAAAAGCTCTATGTGGTGTCATCTAATCAAGCACCATGGTTTGTGGACATTGCCAACTTTCTTGCTACCAGACAACTCCCACCTGATTTGATGTATCAACAAAATAAGAATTTTTTTCATGATGTGAAATTCTATTATTGGGATGATCCATTGTTATTCAAGCATGGATGTGATGGGCTGATCCGTCGGTGTGTTGTTGAAGAGGAAATCCCAAACATTGTTGTTGAATGCCATGCCTCTCCTTATGGAGGACACTTCGGAGGAGAGAAGACTTCTGCCAAGATACTACAAGCTGGTTTCTATTGGCCCACGTTATTCAAGGATGTCAATCTATTTGTAAAATCTTGTGATAGATGTCAAAGAACAGGAGATATATCCCACCGTGATAACATGCCCCTCAACTCTATCTTAGAGGTTGAGGTATTTGATGTATGGGGAGTGGATTACATGGGACCATTCCCATCCTCCTGTGGATATCAATACATTCTTGTTGCTTGTGAATATGTGTCCAAATGGGTTGAGGCCATTCCAACCCAAGCGTCGGATGCCAAATATATAGTAAAGCTTTTTCAAAAGATCATCTTTCCTCAGTTTGGAGTTCCACGTGTTGTAATTTTAGATGGAGGCACACATTTTGCTGAAAAACAATTCAAAAACCATCTATCTAAATATGGTGCAACTCATAAGATCTCTACGCCCTATCATCCTCAAACTTCTGGGCAGGTAGAGGTCTCAAACCGGCAGCTGAAAAACATCCTTGAAAAGATTGATTCTAGTTCAAGAAATGATTGGTATTTAAAGATTGATGATGCATTATGGGCGTACCGTACAGCCTACAAGACTATCATAGGGACTACTCCGTTCAAGCTGATTTATGGCAAATCATGTCACCTTCCGCTGGAGTTGGAGTACCGTGCTTTGTGGGCCATTAAATTCTTGAGCTTTGATATGAAGAAGGCAAGAGAGAAGTGCCTTTTGCAGCTGCAGGAACTTGAGGAACTCTGCCTTGATGCTTATGAGAATGCAAGGCTGTACAAAGAAAGGAGAAAAGCTTGGTATGACAAAATATTTCACAGGAAGGACTTCCAAGAAGGAGATAAAGTATTGCTATTCAAATTAGATTAAAGCTATTTCCTGGGAAGTTGAAATCAAAGTGGTCTGGCCCGTTTCTTGTGCTAAAGATTTTCCTATATGGAGCTATGGAACTCCAAGGAAAAGATAGCAACTTCAAAGTGAGTGGACAACGTTACAAGCTTTATTCTTGTGGAGATGAAGTGGAAAAGGGAGCCTCTTGCTCCCTCCAAGATGCTTGAAGAAATTGAAGAGTCTTACTCTAGAATCTAAATGTAGGACCTTGTGGGAGTTGACCCCAAATTAGGATAGATTTCTTTTAAAGTTCTTCAAGTCAAAAACCTTCTTTAATTTTGTCAATAAGCCAGTCATGGATGAATGTAGTAATTTAGTCTTGATTGCCTTCATATATATCTTTATTTTGTGCTGACTGGCTGCTATTTTGTATAGAAATTCCAAAATGCACGGCATATCTTTATCTAACAAGGCGTGCACCTCAACAAAAAATATACTGTAATCGGGATATATCTCCAGGTACATGACATGTTTTTCGCCAACACATCGTGTTCTATTCAACAATATGTTTATGGAAACTAACACGGTGTGCATTTACTCGATGCATGTCGTGTACTTGGAGAGCGAAAGAAGACATAAACTTTTTGGAAAGTTGCACGTCGTGTACTTTCAAATGCATGGTGTGCACCTAGGGAACTGCAGATCATAGATGCTTTCTGGAAAGAATGCACGACGTGCACTTCTTCATGCACATCATGCACTTGGGAGCTGCAAATGTGCAATAAGTTACTGGAATCTTACACGGCGTGCATTTAGTCCATGCACACCATGCGTCTATCTTTCAACTGAGTAGCAAGAGCTTCTGTAAACTCGCACGACGTGCATTTATACGACACACGTCGTGCATCTGGGTGCAAAGTTAAGTCTACAAAGTGATTTCAAAGCAAAGCACGCCGTGCATAACTGATGCACGTCGTGCATCAGAGCATAAAAGGTAGTTTGAAAAGAGGAATGTAAAGAGACGAGATCACCTCTTTACTAAAATTTAAAGGAAATACAAACATCCACAATTTTTAACAAAATTTAGAGACTTTGAGGATGATTGTATTATATTCCAAATAAATAAGTATGATTCCAGATACATAATAAAATGTCAATAGCAGTTGAAATAAAGAAATAATAAGCCTTCACATGGCTTTCATTGTTTATTACAAGAATGATTTCTAAAAGAAAAGATAAGATAAGCAGGATCTAGCTATATCAACCTATCCATCCTTTCCAAACGCTAAAGATCAACTTCTGAGGAAAGCCTCCTTCAAGCCTGTCCTTCTCCTTGCACAACACCGACACCTGGGTGGTTGGGAAAACACCCAGCAAGAGGAAAAGGAAGAAAAGTATGTGTTACAAGATTATTCTAAAAGTGACAAGATAGTTGTAACAAGTAAAACATGCTAGGAAATCATCAAAAGATGAGACATCAAGAGTATGAGGCTTTTTTTAATGAAATTTGCCAATAACAAAAGTAAATAAAGGATTTGCATGTAAATTAATATGTCTACCTAACTAAGTAGGGTTGAGGCACCTACCGGACCTCTAACTTTAGGTGAGGGGAGAATAAGACATTCTCAGTCAACTATAATATTATGGGGAGGATTATAAACATTCCTTTAGGGAGATTATATACATGCCCTCTGTGGGTGGTTGTACATAAGTACCTCTACTTTACAATTAAATAGAACATATAACTACATGATAGTAAAAGAGTTTTGGAAAGATTAATCAAAGGATTCATATAACAAGGTAGTGGGGTATAAAAACCCAAACAAGATAATACTACAACTGATTTTAAGGCATGAGTAAATTAGGTTTCAAGAATAATGGATTTAGTCAAATTAAGCCTCATTAGGGAACATAGGTAATGGTATAAATAATTTCCCAATTGAAGGTGTATATGCACATACCTTAGCCTCAAGAGTTCTAGAAACCACTTTCCAACCCTTCACACGAAATTAGAACCCACTTTCCCTAATATCGTCATTAGATCTATGAATTAGAATTAAGTATACTCATTAAAGGTTTAAAACTCTAATATTGCTAACTTTTTGCGCAAACCTTCAAATTAGACTCCAAAACATAGCCATCATCTTAGTTAGGGTTTTCTGATCAAAATGACATATAATATTATATATTTCGAAGATCTGGATTTTTCGGGTTATTTTTGGTGGTTTTTAGTTAATTAAATCATTCTAAAAATACTCTTTTACAAACATCAGAATCAAACCTCAAAAACATTTTTAATGGATAGATCTCGTTCTCCTGATTTCAAAACACTATTTATTTTTAATTTTTGACCGCTGGAATCATTTTCTATGATTTATCTTACTTCGGCCAATCATAGCCTGCCACGTAGGCAAGGCATGAGAGAAAGAGCTAGAGAGAGATGGAGAGAGCAGAGGGTGGTCCCGTGTCTCTGTAACCTGGACCCCTCGCTGTAGGTGTGTGGGTCGGGGTCAACGTTTGGTCAAAGGCGGGACAAAGGGGCAAAGGACAAGGATGCCCCTCGCGCAAAAAACACATCAAAGCAAAACTGATCGGGGTGATTTGGTAAAGCAACAGGGAGTCATCTCCCTCCCACTACCCGTGCCATGGCAACGAGCTATGAGCAGCCTGCTCAGGCTTAGTTTGGGAAAAATCGCAATTCTCAACGGAACTTCACGTTTAAACATGCGAACTGAAGCTTAGATGAAAATGAACTTGGTGATACCTTCAATTGAGACGATGATTGAGGAAGCTGGGAGCAAGGGGCGCCGCAAATCTAGTGGCTTCGACAGCTAGATGGAGGTCAATACGTCCACGAAACTCAAAATTAACAACGTGGTTGAGTTGCAAATGCGATGGCGGTCCTTGGGGTATGTATATATATAGGCAAGGTGACCTAGACTAGGGTTTGGCTAGATGGGGGTAGAGAGAGGTGACGCACGAGTTAGGTGTTTCTCAAATCTTCATCAAAACACAAAAATCTTGGAATAATATGGTGTGGAATTGCGCAAGGAATTTGTAGGATAAAAAATTATTGAATTTCATTGAGTAAAACTCGAGATAAGTGGATTTGAAAACTTGGCAAACAAACCATTTGTTCCCAAATTGGGCCAAAAAAGAAGACAACCTGTGGATCCTCATTTCGAGATCCAACGGTCGACGATCATCACGATATAACAGTTGCCATCTTTTATTCCTATTCAAAATCGACTCAAAAGGGCATATTCATTTAAATGTTTTTCTCTCTCCTCGTTTGTAGGACCAAACGTTATCCAAAAATTACCAAATTTTATATTCTGACTGATTTTGACGTGTAGAATCCAAATATGGAGTTATTTTTTGCCTTTTGGAAAAGTTTGATAGGTTAAATAATTAAAATGGCATTTTCTCTTTCCTCCTTCAAAAGAGGTGATAACATTATTTGAAATTTGTGTAACTTCACCCATAAGTCTCCTTAAGGGATTAGAATATGATATTTCCATTATTTTTACAATTTGGGATTATTTATATATTTATTAAATAAATAGAAGATTCTACACACTTTCTCTCTCCTATTTTATTCATTATTCACACATTATCCAAATTAGTTGCAAATTTTCCCAAAGGCTTATTTTTATGTCTTGATTACGAATTTGGAGTTATTTTTTTATTTTGAGAGCATTAAGTATTTTATTTCACTTTATTGGCCTATTTCCTACTTTCTTTTGATAAAGACACTAATATATACATTTATCTTCTCAATTAAATGATACTTGGCCCTTAAGTTACTTTTTAGTCAAGAAAACGAATTTGAGTGTCAAATTATCCTTGTGGGTTTCCAATTAAATCTTTAGTGCAAATTATTTCCCATTATCTTCTTTTATCCATTAAATCTCATATTACCTCTAATTATTGTATTTATCATCTCCTTTATATAAAACTCGGATTTCCTCTTATTTCTCCTATTCTAAAAAGTACTAGAAAGTTCTAGGATGAAATATCTTATTCTTTTTATTTCTTAGTGTACAACTTGCACTTTAGGCCCATTATCTAAAATCTAATGAGGTATTTGTGCATACAACCCTATATTAAGAATATATGGGAAACATTTATCCAGTCACCATCACAATTCCACTAAATCAAATCCAAAGACACATGGAATGAAAAATGAAGGAAAAATCTTATAGGAAAAGAGAAAAAAGAGATACATAATGGATTTTAATATGTTACAGCACTCCACCCCTTAAAAAGGATTTCGTCCCTGAAATCTCATACAAAGAGGGAAGGGTGAGTACGTAACATCTCATCTTTCAACTCCCAAGTGGTTTCTTCTAAACCATGATATCTCCACAATACCTTTACTAACTCTATCTCCTTATTCTTTAGCTACTTTACTTAGGAGTCAAGGATCCTCACAGGTAGTTCTTCATAAGTCTGATTCTCATGAATCTCCACAGGTTCAATAGTGAGTACATGAGAAGGATCTTTCACATACTTCCTCAACATAGAGACATGGAACACATTGTGGATCTTTTCATAAGCAGGAGGTAAGTCTAAGCGATATGCACAATCTCCCACTTTATCTAAGATTTCAAATGGTCCAACATAGTGAGGACTCAACTTGCCTTTTACTTTAGATCTTGCAATAGAACGTATAGGCTTGATCTTCAGAAAATCATAGTATCCCACTAAGAAGCTTACATCAGACCTCTTTTTATCAGCATACATCTTCTGTTGGTGTTGAGAAGCTTTCATCGGTTTCTTTATCAACTATACCTTCTCAAGCATCATTTGCATGTCATCGGTCTTCACCAGGGAACGTTCACCAACATCATCCCAATGCAAAGGTGAACGACACAGTCTACCATAGAGAGCTTTAAAAGGCGGCATACCAATACTAGCTTGGTAGTTGTTGTTGTAAGCGAACTCTGCTAACAGTAGATACCGATCCCAGACACCACCCCAATCCATCACACAAGCACACAGCAAGTCCTCCAGAATCTGAACTATTCTCTCGGACTGACCATCAGTTTGCGGGTGGTAAGTAGTAATGAAATGCAGATCAGTACCCATCTCTTCTTGAATCTGACCCCATAAGCGAGAAGTAAATTTCAGGTCTCGATCAGAAACTATCACAACAGGAACACCATGTAGACGAACTATCCACTCCACATATAGCTGGGCCATCTCAGCAACTTTATACATGGTTTTGAAAGGCAAGAAATGAGCATATTTTGTAAGCCGATCAATCACCACCCAAACAACATCATAACCTTTCTTGGACTGAGGGAAACCAGTAAAAAAGTCCATTGTGAACTTCTCCCACTTCCACACTCTGCTCGCTTCTTACCCTTGACACACAGTTTTCCTTCAGCAGGATGAACCAATCTAATCTTGGATTCCTCACAGTACAAAACTGCTTTATACCTCTTTAACCAATCCATACCCAGGATGATGTCAAAGACGGTCATATCAAGTAAGACAAAATCCATGGGAAACATTATTCTAGATATATAGAGGTCCATGGTAGGAGTTTGGAGGTATGAGGAGCAGATCTTACCACTAGGGGTTTTTACATCTAATACATGATCCATAAACTCATATTCTATTTCTAGCATAGAGGCAAACTGACAAGATATGAAGGTATTGGAGGAACCAAAATCAAATAGTGCTTTTAAAGGATGCATATTAAGGTGAAGGGTACCTTCAATCACTTCATTTCCTTGATCATTTCCTCAGCATTGAGAGAGAACACTCTCCCATTCTGCCTCTCTACTAGCGGATGCCTCGGGTTTTGGTTGTTGTTGTTGTTTTTATTGTTGCTCCTCAGAGGTGGGTTCTGTCTTGGTTGTTGTGGCTGTTGGGCATTATTCTGCCCTTGTTGGAAACGAGGGCAGTTGGGACGGATGGGCCTGACTTGGCCGCACTCATGGCAGGTCAGTGGAGGACGGTTGCCATTACGAGCAGGCACATTATTGGTGGGGCATCTGCCAGGAGGATGGTGGTGCTTGCACCTATTGCAGCGATCACGTCTGTGGTTCTCATGTTGGTTTGGATTCTTCCTTTTGTTTTTGTAGCCATTAGAAGCTTGAAACTCTGGATATGACTCGATGGCGAGAGCCTTGTCCACCATCTGTTGAAAAGTAAGTGGCAGCTGCGGAACGAGGCTTTGGCCCACATGATAGTTCAGACCTTCCAAGAACATGGTTGTTTTCTGTTAGCTCCAAGGTCAGTGGCATAATATTCTAGCAGCAGAAATTTCTAGACGTAGTCGGCCACGCTCATGCTTCCTTGCTTGAGATTGTAAAGCTCAGCCTCCTTCTTCCTCAGGAAAGCAGGGCAGATATACTTCTCACTGAACAACTTCAGAAACTGGGCCCACTCCATAGAAGAGGTGTCCCGAGTGTAGGCAACACCATTCCACCAAACGCACGTCAGTCCATCCAGCACATACGTCGTGAACTGAACCTTCTGGTGAGGAGGGCATGCCATACCCTCGAAGGTCCGATCCAGGACCAACACCCAGTCGTCGGCTTTGTCCACCATGTTAGGCTTACTTTCACCCTTGAAGTAGGGTGGCTGCATCTTGATGAAGTCAGTGAGGGTGAACTCCCTCGGCTTGTTGGCGCTAGCAGCTATGGTGTTGAGTTGTCCCATCATGGTGGAGGACAACAACTGATGTAGCATTGCCAGTTCTTGCTCAGGCATGAAGGCGGGAGTACTCATAGCAGTCTGGTTGACCGCAGGAGTCACAGGAGTGTTGGGGTCATTAGGGTTCGACTCCTGGTTCACGTTGTCGAACAAGTCACCTCTCCTGAAAATTAGGGTTATCTTATTAGGTTCTCAGGAGTATAGAATCATAGATGAGAAGAGAATAGAAATAGAGATGAGAAAATGATATCTAGAATTCTATTGCCTAAAAGCATACTACTTTGGGCAATTTGTATTAGCATAGGCCAGGCTAATATCATATGGGCACAGGAGTCCTCGTATACCAAGCTAGTGGGGCGGAGGAAAATTTTGCCAGCCCCCGAAACCATGATCCTTTCTAGACACCCTTGCTTCAACTTCATGCCCTAATAGTTGCCTAAAGGCTCTGATACCATGTTGTAAGGAGGCGAGATCACCTCTTTACTAAAATTTAAAGGAAATACAAACATCCATAATTTTTAACAAAATTTAGAGACTTTGAGGATGATTTCATAATATTCCAAATAAATAAGCATGATTCCAGATACATAATAAAATGTCAATAGCAGCGGAAATAAAGAAATAATAAGCCTTCACATGGCTTTCATTGTTTATTACAAGAATGATTTCTAAAAGAAAAGATAACATAAGCAGGATCTAGCTATAGAAACCTAGCCATCCTTTCTGTAACATACTAGAAATAGAACCCTATCCTAGTAGTTTTACCCTTTTTGTATTATCCAAACAAGAATAAACTAAAACATGTAATTAAGGGAATACAAAATACTTTGTTCTTAATAATAACTCATTTAGGTGATAATAAGAAATTAAAGAACTTAGATAATTATTCTTTTCTGCTGCTACTCATTGTGTAATGATACATACATGTTGAATGAATTGATCTTCATCCCTTTTGTGAAAAGTTTTACGTGGTGTTTGGTTTTAAGGGATGTGATCTTTTCTTTCTAGTAGAGAAGTGGTTTCACTTCTTTACAGCATGGTATCAGAGCCACTAGCAGTCGGTTATCTAACTATTTCAACTCGTCTCCCTTAGGATGTTTACCTTTATCTATCTTAGGTTGCTTATACCTCGTGTCCTTGCCTTGTGCAGGCAAAACCCTAATGGCGGGAGATAACTCATCAGCTGACAACCAATATGGTTATGAGACACCTCAAAACACTAGGTTTGGACAGGAGACCTCAGGAGGAGCTATGACTCCGGAGTAAGAGTTGGCCATGTTTCGACAACTCTTTGCGTCTTCCATGGTGGGGAAGATGAAAGACCCGTCTGTACCTGTGAAGCCTAAGGAGTTCACAATTATGGAGTTCATGAAGATGCAGCCACCTTCCTTCAAGAGTGAAGGTGAGATAGAGATGGTTGACAAAGCAGATGATTGGGTGTTAGCCATGGAGAGGACTTTTGATGGTATGGCATGTCCTCCACATCAGAAGGTTAGGTTTGCTTCCTATGTCTTGGATGGACCAGCTAGAGTTTGGTGGAATGGAATAGCAAGGACTAGAGATATCTCAGTTATGTCTTGGGCAGAGTTTTTGACTCTCTTCCGTGGGAAGTACATCTGCACTGCTGCTTTGAAGAAGAAGGAAGCAGAGTTCTACAGTTTGAAGCAAGGCTCCTTGTCTGTTTCTGCCTACGTACAAAGGTTTCTATTGCTAGAGCGTTATGCGGTTGGTTTGGGTGAAGAACGTAGGGCAGACCTCTTTCTCCAAGGGCTCAATTACAATGTGGGTCGTGCTCTAATCCCACAACTGCCCTTGACCTTTCAGCAGATGGTTGATAAAGCTTTGGCTGTGGAGTCTTACCCAGGGTTTCAACCTAGGGAGTTCGACAAGAAAAGGAAGTCCTCAGGTGATGATCAGAGAAGGGACAAGTGTTCTAAGTGCAATGGTTACCATCCTCTAGGGAAGTGTTCTCATGACAAACCTCGTCCAGTGGTATGCCATCATTGCAATGAACCTGGACACATCAGACCTCAGTGCCCCAAGCTTCGTTTTGGACCTGGACATGTTCCTCAGCAAGCAGCTCCTTTTAATCAGGACAACAATAATGGTAAAATTAATAGAAGAAGACCTCTGGAAAGAAGAGCTGGTAGAGTTTTTGCCTTGGATGGCGAAGAAGCTGATGATGCTGAGCAAGAGCAAGTTAACCCATAGTTACTTAGATTAGTCTATGCTAGTTATGTTTCCTTTTTCATGTTGCTTATGCAGTGGATGTAATAAGAATAATTGAAACTCTTATAACAGAAGTTAAGTTTGATTTTATGAGATGAATCCTTTTAAGGGGTGGTGAATAAGTTTCTTATGGATGTTCTGATTTCGAGGACGAAATCCCTTTAAGAGGTGGTTTGCTGTAACATACTAGAAATAGAACACTATCCTAGTAGTTTTACCCTTTTTGTCTTAGCCAAACAAGAATAAACTAAAACATGTAATTAAGGGAATACAAAATACTTTGTGCTTAATAATAACTCATTTAGGTGATAATAAGAAATTAAAGAGCTTAGTTGGATAAATACCTCCTCAAATAATTTTAATACAGGGTTGAAGTATAATTTGTCACTAAGTAATGGAAATCATAAAATATTTCGTCTTAGAACTTTCTAGCACTTTCTAGGATATGAGAAATAGGAGAAAATCCGAATTTTATATAAAGGAGAAGATAAATGCAATAATAAAAGTTAATATGGGAATTAATGGGAAAAGAAGATAATTAGAAGATAGTGTGCAAAAATTTATAATTGGAAACCCATCAGGATAATTTGACACTAAAATTCGTTTTCTTGAACAAAATGTAACTTAAGGGCCAAATATCATTTAATTTAGAAGATAATTGTATATATTAATATCCTTATCTAAATAAAATAGGAAATAGGCCAATAAAGTGAAATAAAATAGTTAATGCCCTCAAACTGGAAAACTAACTCCAAATTCGTAATCTAAACATAAAAATAAGCCTTTGGGCAAGTTTGCAACTAATTTGGATAATGTTTGATTATTAGGTAATTTTAGGAGAGAGAAAATGCCTAAAAGGTGTAATTAATAATTAGATGCAAATCATGACACCAAAAGTTGGAAATAAAAGCAAATTTGTATCCAACGCATTAATTATGACTTATGTGTCAAGTTTCATAAAATTTAGATAATCCTAAAGACATAAATGAAGAAAGAAAGAGAAAATGATATTTGATTTATTTAACCCATTAAAGGTTTCCTAAAGGCAAAACTAATTGGATATTCGGAATCTACATGTTTAATTTAACATATGTGCAAATTTTGGTTTAATTTGGATTATTCGAGAACCCTTAAATCAGGAAAGAGAATATATATAAATTATTTGAATTTCCCTTTGCTTTATTCAATTGATTTCCGATTTTCCTTCTGTCACGCGGTTTGTTTAGCGCGCTTGAATCTGGACCATTCATTCTTGATCAGACGGCTACAAACTCCTCTTCTACCTCGTGACAAAAGCGGAAACAGGGCCAGTCGACGCATTATTTTCCGATTGGGATTTCTCGGTCTACACATAATCTTAGTTCACGATTTTTGCTCCTACAATTTCCTTATTGGATTCCTCTCAATCTGATCCCTAATATCACCCCTATGGTGGTCTATATAAATAACTCCCAATTTCCCTCTCTCCATCGTTTTTCACATACGGCATTTCATCCTTCCTCCTTCGTGGGTAACTGTCCAGAAACGATCCTTGACCTTTCTTCTCTTCAACCCTGACCTCAATTGGACCAGATAGTGCTGGGTGCAGTCGGGCCTACTTGGTTTCGTCTTTGACAACCTTGGCGATGCCGCGATCATCTCGGCCACCCTCAAGGCAATTAGTTCCTCGGTGAGCATCCCTGAACCTCCCTCGACCTTTTCCTTTTTGTACTTTGTTCGGTGATTCGCCCTACTTCTTTGTCGACAAGAGTGGCTTTAGTTTCATTTTTCTTATCTCCGGCGAGGTTCCAGTTCGCCATCCTCGCACTTTTGATCCCGTTTTGGTGTGAGCACCTTCGGTTTTGGGTGTCTGTCTCTTCCCTGTTCTTCTTTTGGCTTCCTGTTGTTTCTTCCTCAATACCGACCATCTCGGTGATGGCAGGTTGTTGCAGAGAGGGTTTCTCGAGCTACCGGTGATCGTTTTCATCACGGTTTGATTCTTTGAGTTCGTCGGACCTCCTGGAACAAAGTTCGTGGAGGAAGCATCGTCCAATTCACACTCTTTTGTGATCTGGAGTTTGTGGATCGAGTTGTTGCTCTCTACTGTCGGGGGTGGTCCTCGCGGGGGGGGGGGGGGGACAAACCCCAGGGTGGATTCTCCTCTTTGCCCTCGTTCTTTCCTTTTATGTTTTGTTTCGCGACCAGGGGTATTTTGTTCTTTTCACGCCTTCCTCTTCCTTTTAGCTTTGTGCCTGATTCCTCTGACTTTGCTTAAGTGGTCCCTGACGTGGGCGGCTCTGATTGGCCTGTTCAGGTCCATGTGGATTTTCTCTGCCTTTGCTTTACGATCGGTTTATTTGTAATTATCTGATTGGTCTGTAGTTAAAAATTGATAACTAATTATCGGATGATCAGAAAATTATGAAAAAATATTCGTTGGATTCTGAAAAATGCAAGCTTTCGTTTGGTATTAGTTTTGATTCCCGAATCTGATGATTTAAAAGGGTGATTTTATGGATCTAATTAAATGAGATAAAACTTGAATAATTCATAACTAATAATCTATAAGTCAGAAAAATATAATAAAATATGTTTTAGACTCATAATAACATAACCTAAAATATGGAATAGTTTTCATAACCTAATTCACATAATAATAAAAAGGTAGTTCTTAGAGTTTGGTTAATATATATGAAATTGACATAAACTTGATATATGTGTTTAATAGGCTCTTTGGCGACCTAGTTTTGGATCCAGAAGTGCTTAGGACCTGTTGGACTTTGATACTAAGGTATGTTGTATCTCCTATTTATCCATGTTGAGCAATTCACCTATTTCATCTTCCTTTTGACTTTTGCCTACACACATGTCTATTCTTTTGTTATCATAGTTCATGTGAACTATCCTGGTTATTATGATCTTGGATAGTTTCTTGAAATCTTTTGTTGAGTTATGGAAACATGATGATATTGTTGATGGAATCTAGCATTGTTATGTGGAAGTTTAATGATGTTGACTATTGTGGAAAAATCTAATTTTATGTTGGACTAAACTTACCTACTTGCATCTACATTTTCCTGCTATGTGATTCAGTAACCCTAGAGTAGAATAATTGCATTGGTTTAGTCACATTTTAATTTGTGGCAACATTATGATATTTTGGATGGTGGATGTGTGATTCCCCAATCTAGGGAAGGATGTGTGATTCCTGGCCCACATTATATGAATTTAATGGTGGATGTGTGATTCCCCATGTTAGGGAAAGATGTGTGATTCTTGGCCCATGTCTCATCAGGTTCAAGATGTGTGATTCTTGACCGCCTTTGTCTTTTATAATATTCTAGTGTTATGCTTATCTCACATGTATGCAGGATGTTGGTTATAATATGTGCATGTGGCATTTCTTTATTGTTTACATATGGCAAGTATCTCTTTTGTTAAGGATCTATTCTTTTATGCCCATGTGGGTAGTCCTATTATTTTTCATGGGAAGCATTCATACTTGATGTCCTTAATGTCATATATTGCTCATACTTTTCCTTAGAATACACATACCAGCTTTTGCTGATATATTTTTCTTTTCTTCTTCTTTTGTGGGGTATGCTTCCAACCCCAGGTTAGCTCGAGGACAGTAGCTTCAACAACAACCTTGTAGCTGATCTTTGGGAGGCTTGAAGAGGTGGTTAGATGACCCTCGGATTAGTCCTTGGCATTATATGTAGTTTTCCTTTAGAACACCTTTTGTAATGAAGAGTTGTATTAAACTTTGTAAATTGTTAGATAATTATTCTTTTCCACTGCTACTCATTGTGTAATGATACATACATGTTGAATGAATTGATCTTCATCCCTTTTGTGAAAAGTTATACGTGGTGTTTGGTTTTAAGGGATGTGATCTTTTCTTTCTAGTATAGAAGTGGTTTCACTTCTTTACAGCATGGTATCAGAGCCACTAGCAGTCGGTTATCTAACTATTTCAACTCGTCTCCCTTAGGATGTTTACCTTTATCTATCTTAGGTTGCTTATACCTCGTGTCCTTGCCTTGTGCATGCAAAACCCTAATGGCGGGAGATAACTCATCAGCTGACAACCAATATGGTTATGAGACACCTCAAAACACTAGGTTTGGACAGGAGACCTCAGGAGGAGCTATGACTCCGGAGTAAGAGTTGGCCATGTTTCGACAACTATTTGCGTCTTCCATGGTGGGGAAGATGAAAGACACGTCTGTGCCTGTGAAGCCTAAGGAGTTCACAATTATGGAGTTCATGAAGATGCAACCACCTTCCTTCAAGGGTGAAGGTGAGATAGAGATGGTTGAAAAAGCAGGTGATTGGGTGTTAGCCATGGAGAGGACTTTTGATGGTATGGCATGTCCTCCACATCAGAAGGTTAGGTTTGCTTCCTATGTCTTGGATGGACCAACTAGAGTTTGGTGGAATGGAATAGCAAGGACTAGAGATATCTCAGTTATGTCTTGGGCAGAGTTTTTGACTCTCTTCCGTGGGAAGTACATCTGCATTGCTGCTTTGAAGAAGAAGGAAGCAGAGTTCTACAGTTTGAAGCAAGGCTCCTTGTATGTTTCTGCCTACGTACAAAGGTTTCTATTGCTAGAGCGTTATGCGGTTGGTTTGGGTGAAGAACGTAGGGCAGACCTCTTTCTCCAAGGGCTCAATTACAATGTGGGTCGTGCTCTTATCCCACAACTGCCCTTGACCTTTCAACAGATGGTTGATAAAGCTTTGGTTGTGGAGTCTTACCCAGGGTTTCAACCTAGGGAGTTCGACAAGAAAAGGAAGTCCTCAGGTGATGATCAGAGAAGGGACAAGTGTTCTAAGTGCAATGGTTACCATCCTCCAGGGAAGTGTTCTCATGACAAACCTCATCTAGTGGTATGCCATCATTGCAATGAACCTGGACACGTCAGACCTCAGTGCCCCAAGCTTCGTTTTGTACCTGGACATGTTCCTCAGCAAGCAGCTCCTCAGAATCGGGACAACAATAATGGTAACAATAATAGAGGAAGACTTGTGGAAAGAAGAGCTGGTAGAGTTTTTACCTTGGATGGCTGATAACCTCCTATTTTAGTAGTTTATCTTAGTCTTTTTCTTTAGTTTTCCTTACTCTTTCTACATTTATATTGTACTTAAACCTAATTTTACCCCTTTTTGTAAATACATCATCAAACTAACTTTTCCTTTTATAATTGCAGAAAAAGCACAAAAAAAATAACAAAAGAACAAACCAGCCCAAGGGTCGAGTGGATCCAAACGGTCCCAAGACCGCATGGAGTTCAAACGGTCCCGAGACCGCATGAAGCCAAACGGTCCCAAGACCGCATGGAGTTCAAACGGTCCCGAGACCGCATGAAGCCAAACGGTCCCAAGACCACATGGAGTTCAAACGGTCCCGAGACCGCATGAAGCCAAACGGTCCCAAGACCGCATGGAGTTCAAATGGTCCCGAGACCGCATGAAGCCAAACGGTCCCAAGACCGCATGGAGTTCAAATGGTCCCGAGACCGCATGAAGCCAAACGGTCCCAAGACCGCATGGAGTTCAAACGGTCCCGAGACCGCATGAAGCCAAACGGTCCCAAGACCGCATGGAGTTCAAACGGTCCCGAGACCGCATGAAGCCAAACGGTCCCAAGACCGCATGAAGTTCAAACGGTCCCGAGACCGCATGAAGCCAAACGGTCCCAAGACCGCATGGAGTTCAAACGGTCCCAAGACCGCATGGAGTTCAAACGGTCCCAAGACCGTTTGACGCCAAACGATCTCAAGACCGTTTGACGTCGAACGATCTCAAGACCGTTTGACGCCAAACGATCTTAAGACCGTTTGACGCCGAACGATCTCAAGACCGTTTGACGCCAAACGGTCCCAAGACCGTTTGACGCCAAACGATCTCAAGACCGTTTGACGCCAAACGGTCCCAAGACCGTTTGAGCCCAAACGGTCTCCAAACCGTTTGGACCTCACTCAAAGCCTATAAATAAGACCTCAGGGCCGTTCGGGGAGTCCAGACGTCCAGAGGCTGTCTCTCCACTACCAGAACAACTCCATCCATCACTCGAGGCTGCCGGTCTGAGACTCACGTCCATTGCAAGCTACTTTCTCTCTCATCAACAAGGAAGGTGAGAGGAGAAGATCCGTCATCAAGCAAGCTACAAGGGGTGGAGATCGTTGCTCTCTCCACCAAGGGTTCAACCTTCTCTCCTCAGTGGAGATGATGTTCTTTCTATCTCTTCTTGCCTCCTTCTTTGTTGCTCCCTCTATGAGGAGTGAGTAGTTCCATCCACTGGGGCGCGGGGACTAGCCCCGCTGCCCATGTTTTGTATTTTGTACTGTAAAAAAGATGTTATCATTTCGTTTTAATACTAAATCGTTTCACACATGCTTGAATGATGGCCACGTTCTTGTATGCATTTATTGTCTTTCGTTGTGGTTTGTCTACGACCGCTATCGAGGCTTGAATACCGATTTAGTGTTGGTTTCTGGTGTGTGTATCCACCACGCATCCGTTTCGGTGTCTAGAAGTGTATCTCAAAGAGTGGAGTAAACTCACTATCATTTGGCACACTCCCATCTGTATGGAAGAGACCTTTGGTAAGTCGAGGAACACACTTTGCGAGGGGAATGATGTAAAGCATGTGACCATTTGTTCGGGAATGGCTGGCGTTGCATCATTCCCGCACTTCTCGTAGCTAGGTTATCCGAATAGGAGACTAGGCCTACAAGGACGCTATTCGATTTGGTAATTATCGCTCGCTTGTTAGTTTTAGATGCACGTTTCTTGAGGTTGAGTAAGATTCTCTCTTCGGAGACTACATCCTTCAGTGACGCGTAGTGATGTACCGCATGAGAGTTACTTAACCCTTGGAGGATGAGATGCATTGCCCTTTTCTTATATGGACTTTGGTCTTGTGGAACATCGAAGGGTGCAATGCATCACTCTTGTCTTATGTGGGCATCGGTCTTGTGGAACACCCTTGGATGCAACACATCGCTCTTGTCTTATAAGGCATCGGTCTTGTGGAAACATCCATGCATCTAGCTTATAAGTCTTTCTTAGTACATATACAATGCATGTGTAGCGGTGGTAAATACTTGCTTAACCCCAGTGATTCATCATCATTTGTTAACTCTTAAGATTTACTTGCTTTATTTACTTTCTTGCTTTACTTTCTTTGTACTTAGTTTAAAACAACCAAATCAAACTTTCGATCTAAATATCAATCTTTAAGTTGTTAAGTAAAGGCTAAACGTTTTCCATCTTGACTTCGTCAAGACCGTTGTCCCGAGGATTTGACCCTTAACTATACTACGATAAGACTTCCACATGTCTTAGCACATGTGGGTGGAGTTCTTACCATAGTACTAGCAAGGCTAAACTTAGAGACTCATCATCTCTAGGATTTTTAGTGGTGTTGCATAAAATAAAACTCCATCAAAAATTGGCGCCGTTGCCGGGGACAACGGAACTTTTAGTTTTTACTTACCAATTTCTTGGTTGGTTAGGATTTTACACTTTTTCTTAATAACCAATCCAATATTTCTTGATCTTTTTCATTTCCTTCCATTTTTCCTAACTTGAGATTTTCCTTCTACTCAGGTAGAAAACGTGTATGCAACCCCCGCATAGCATCGGATTCTCCCCTGAACCAGAATACGATTCTGAGGTAGAAAGAAGTTTTCACCGAAGGAATAGACTTAACCGCCAAAGAGCCAGACAGATGGCCGAAGAGCAACGCCTTATTGCAGAAAGAGTCAACGCCGCCATAGCAGCACAACGAGCACAACTCATTGCTGACACTCGTGCTCAGGTGCAAGCTGAGATCCGAGCTGAGGAACAAGCCCGCATCCAAGCAGAGCAGGCTGCTACTCAACTTGCGTTAAGAAACAAGAAACTTCGGGACTATGCAGTCCCAAAGAATTATGAAGATGATCATCCTGTCCGACCACCGATTATCAACATACCACAATTTGAAATTCGGACGCAATGGATCCAGATCATGCAAGGCATCTCTTTCTCCGGAGCACACGGAGATGATTGCATGGATCACCTTAAGAGGTTCAAGTCACTCTGCCGACTTGTACCCCAAGCAGGCATTGCAATGGAAGCAATCATGTTACACCTTTTCCACTTCACCCTATCTGGAAGAGCACTAAGCTGGTACAACGCTTTGGATAGACACCCTATCATCACTACCTGGACTCCCTTAGAAGAGAAGTTTCTTGAGAAATTCTTCCCACCTTCCCTAACCTATGAGATCAGGGGACAGATTAATCACTTTTCCCAATTACCTGGAGAAACACTTTCTGAAGCTTGGGAAAGATTCAAAGAACTCCTGAGAAAGTGTCCTCACCATGGCATTTCTCAAAATCAACTAATAGAAACATTCTACAGAGGAGTAAGTGATGATATCAAGCAATTCCTAGATTCCTCATCTGGAGGAAACTTTATGAGAAAGAACTATGAAGACGCCTGGAATATAGTTACGTTGGGGGCCGAGAACCAATCCAATTGGGGAAGGTCATCTAACCAACCCAAAGGCGTTCTCAAGGTTTACAAAGCGGAAGAATCTATGGAACTCAAAGCCATTGCTGAGGCTTTGAAGACTATTGCTAGCAAGCAACAAGCCCTCGAAACTTCTTTCGGGGAATATGATAAGAAGAAAAGCTCCCAGGTTCAACAAGTTAAGGCAGCTACTGGAACTTGTGAAGCCTGTCATGCATCCGATCATCCCACATTATCATGTGGATTGTTGTACAATGTCATGATGGATTTACAACCACCTATGCCGCAATATGAACCCATCATCGAGCATCCCGAAGACCAAATGCCAGAGCAAGTCAACTCCATACATTCAATACCTGGCCAAATGAATTACAACCCAGATAAACCAAGGAACCATCCTGGTTTCCAATACGGGAATCCTGCAGGGACTGCCAACCCACAACAGCATGCACGAGGTGGATCTTTCAACAGACAACCATCGGGATTTCAGAATAATTTCAGTCATGGGAATTACATACAAGGTTTTCAAAGACCTAACTATCCCAGGAATCCTTTTTACCAATACACTCATTCAGGACTGCACCCTCAGTTGCATCAACCCCAGTTGAAGCAGCCACAGCAACCCCAGTTGCAGCAGCCCCTACAGCCACAGTTAACCGCACCTCTGCAACAACCAGAAGACGAACTATCTTTGATAAAGCAAATGCTTCAGTCTCAGCAAACTATGCTAGCTAGCCAGCAAGCCCAACAAAGGGCAGTTGAAACCCAGCTAGCTCAGATCGCTGCACAGTTGAAGTCTTCGGCTGGCATTTCTGATAGGCAGCCTGAACCAAATGGGCAAAATGAACACGAACAGCTGAACGCCATCACCACAAGGTCGGGACGCATTCTGCCTGAACCCATCAAGATCACTCTAGATGATGATGATGTGCCCATTCTTTTGACGAAAGAGATCTCACAACAAGAGATTGGGAAATCTCCCGAAGACACCGAGGACAAAAACAAAGAGTATGTACCCACAGAACCCAAGGTCCCGCAATTCAAACCAAGGATTCCATATCCAGGCAGACTGCAAGAAACAAAAATGGATGCCAGGTTTCAGAAATTCAAGGAAGCAATGAAGAAACTTTATATCGATATCCCACTCCTCGACGCTCTATCCGAAGTACCAGCATGGACAAGGTATCTCAAAACTTTGCTATCACGTAAGTATATCACCAAAGAGCAGGAAACCGTCAAGCTTGCCCAAACCACCTCTGACATCATCTTGAACAAACTGCCCAAAAAGAAGAAGGACCCAGGTTCTTTCGGAATCCAATGTTGCATTGGAAACGCATCCACAAAGAAAGGATTAGCTGACCTCGGGGCTAGTATATCCATTATGCCTTTCTCAATGTGCCAACGCCTCGGTTTCACAGATCTGCTACCTACAGCAATGACTATTCAACTTGTTGACTCCACAATAACCGCACCTTTGGGAATCATTGAAGACGTTCCAGTAAGAATAGGCAAGGATGCTTACGTTCCATGTGATTTTGTCATCATGGATATTAAAGAGGACTTGAGATATCCGATCATTTTCGGCAGGCCTTTCCTAGCTACAGCCAGAGCACTAATCGATGTCGAAGCCGGAACCATCATCCTTAGGCTCGGAAAGGAAGCCATTCAATTCTGTGTCCTTGACAGCATGAAAGGCCCTAACATTCAAGAAGAAGTCTTTCTTTTAGACGCAATCCAACAAATGTCGCAACTAGAAATCTCCGAGCCAATCGACGAACTTGAAAATGCTCTTATCAATCCCGAAGTCGAGTTCTCTGCAAATGAACTAGTCCAGCAATGCATCCAATATCTAGAAAAGGTAGAAGAAGCACCAAAGGCTACCTTTGAAGAGCTTAAAGCCATAACGACTATTGAAGCAGCAGAACCACCAAAAACCCCTGAATTGAAGACCTTACCTACAGGGCTCAAATATGTTTTCCTGGATAAGGAAGAGCTATGCCCAGTAATTATCAGCTCCACCCTCACCGAAGACCAAGAAGTCAGACTTCTAGACAAACTAAGGAAACACAAAAAGGTCATCGGTTATAAAATAACCGACCTCACAGGCATAAATCCGGCTCTGTGTATGCACAAGCTTCCTATGGTTGAAGAATTTAAACCCACTCGCGAACATCAAAGAAAACTGAACCCAAATTTAAAAGAGGTAGTCCGTTTGGAAGTCCTCAAACTGCTTAAAGATGGTATGATCTACCCTATCTCCGACTCTCAGTGGGTTAGTCCAGTTCAAGTTGTCCCAAAGAAAGGGGGCACTACTGTAGTGATCAACGATAAAAATGAGCTCGTACCTACTAGGACTGTAACGGGGTGGAGAATGTGCATCGATTATAGGAAATTGAATAAAGCTACAAGGAAAGACCACTACCCTCTACCCTTTCTAGACGAAGTCCTGGAGCGCTTGGCCCACCAAAAATATTTTTGTTATCTCGATGGTTATTCTGGGTTCTACCAAATACCCATACATCCAGAGGACCAAGAAAAAACCACCTTCACTTGTCCCTTCGGGACATATGCTTTTAGAAGAATGCCATTCGGGCTATGTAACGCTCCTGCTACTTTCCAACGCTGCATGTCCGCCATTTTCGCCGGATTAATTGAATCTATTATGGAAGTCTTTATGGATGACTTCTCTGTTTATGGAGAGTCTTTCGATAACTGTCTAAATAATCTCGAACAAGTCCTGCAACGTTGCAAGGAAACAAACCTTATCCTGAACTGGGAAAAATGCCATTTCATGGTAACAGAGGGTATCGTCCTCGGACATAGAGTAAGTGATAGAGGGATCGAGGTCGACAAAGCAAAGATTGATGTCATCTCGAAGTTGTCACCTCCGAAGGACATAAGAGGAGTTCGAGCTTTCCTAGGTCATGCCGGGTTTTACAGAAGGTTCATCAAAGATTTCTCAAAAATAGCTAAACCCATGACCCAACTCCTGACAAAAGATGCCGCGTTTATTTTTGACCAAGAATGTATGCAAAGTTTCTCCACCCTTAAAGAAGCACTAATTTCCGCACCTATTCTAAGGGCTCCAGACTGGTCGCAACCCTTTGAAATTATGTGTGACGCAAGTGACTATGCCATAGGGGCCGTTTTAGGACAACGAATCGACAAGAAACCCTATGTCATCTACTATGCGTCCAAAACACTTGATGAAGCACAAAGAAACTACACGACCACAGAAAAAGAGTTCCTAGCTATCATCTACGCTTTCGAAAAATTCCGCTCTTACCTGATCGGCTCTAAGGTAATTGTCTACACTGACCATTCTGCTATCATACATTTGATTCAGAAACAGGATGCCAAACCCAGGCTCATCCGCTGGGTATTGATGCTTCAAGAATTCGATCTAGAAATCAAAGATAAAAGTGGCATAGAGAACGTTGTCGCCGATCACCTCAGTAGAATCGAGGTTGAAGACAAAGATAAAATCCCTATCAAGGACTCTCTTCCTGATGATCAACTTATGAAAGCCACTCATAATTTCCCTTGGTTTGCAGATATCGTCAATTATCTGGCCACAGGGATCATTCACCCGTCTGCTTCTTATCAAGATAAAAGGAAATTCCTTCATGACGTAAAACGTTATCATTGGGATGAACCCTACTTGTTCTACCTCTGTGCCGACGGACTTTTTCGTCGATGCCTTCCAGAAGAAGAAATAACATCGGTTTTGGAACACTGCCACTCCGGACCCACGGGGGGGCACATGGGCGCCAAGAAAACTGCCATAAAAGTTCTACAATCTGGTTTCTTTTGGCCCACCATATCAAAAGACTCACATAATTTTGTCAAATCCTGTGATAAATGCCAATTTTCGGGCAACATATCAAAAAGAGATGAAATGCCTCTTACCATGTGGCAGGAAATTGAGCTGTTTGATGTATGGGGGGTAGACTACATGGGACCTTTCCCCTCATCATATGGTTTCTCGTACATTTTGGTCGCTGTGGATTACGTCTCGAAGTGGGTTGAAGCTGTACCCACTGCATCTAATGACTCCAAACCTGTTGTCAAATTGTTCAAAGATACCATCTTTCCAAGATTTGGAGTCCCAAGAACGGTCATATCTGATGGCGGAACCCATTTTCTGGAACGAAGTTTCGAAGCATTACTAAGAAGATATGGAGTCCATCACAAAGTTGCCACACCTTACCACCCGCAAACTAGTGGCCAAGTGGAAGTATCCAATAGACAGATAAAAGCGATTCTTGAAAAAACAGTGAACAAAAATCGCACTGATTGGTCCACCAAACTTTCTGACGCCCTCTGGGCATATCGTACGGCTTACAAAACACCAATTGGAACAACTCCGTTCCGCTTGGTGTACGGTAAATCATGTCATCTTCCAGTAGAACTGGAACATAAAGCCTGGTGGGCCATCAAGCAACTAAACTTCGACCTTAAAAGTGCAGGAGAGAATAGACAACTTCAACTACAGGAGCTAGAAGAACTCCGCATGACAGCATATCACAGTGCCAGAATCTATAAAGAGCAAATGAAAATGTGGCACGATGGACATCTTAGGAGAAAAGATATCACCGTTGGTGACAAAGTGCTCTTATTCAATTCCAAGCTCAAATTATTCCCCGGAAAGCTTCGAACAAGATGGTCCGGACCCTTCACTATAAAACATATCTACCCAACTGGAGCTGCCATTATCATCAACAACAACGGAGGAGAACGAACGGTCAACGGACACCGTTTAAAAAGATACTACACTCAGGAAGACAAAACACATCAACAAACCCTCGATGTCAGAAACGCTACGCCCACAATTTCGTCGAGCCAGTGACGTAAAACCAAGGCGCTTCTTGGGAGGCAACCCAAGACCTGAGTATCAATTTCTCCACTTTTCTAGTTTTATTCTCTCTTAATTTTGTTTTGCTTCTTTAAGTTCTTTCATTACTAAATCTAAAAATACAAAAAAAAAATATACAAATCTTTTTATGCTCCAAACGGTCTTAAAACCGTTTGAGACCAAACGGTCTTCAAACCGCTTGGGACCAAACGGTTTTGAAACTGTTTGGGACCAAACGGTCCTCAAACCGTTTGGGACCAAACGGTCCTCAAACCGTTTGGGACCAAACGGTCTTGAAACCGTTTGGGACCAAACGGTCCTCAAACCGTTTGGGACTAAACGGTCTTGAAACCGTTTGGGACCAAACGGTCCTCCAACCGTTTGGGACCAAACGGTCTTGAAACCGTTTGGAACCAAACGGTCTTAAAACCGTTTGGGACCAAACGGTCTTGAAACCGTTTGGACTACGATAAGTCACCGCTATAAATGCAGACCCCGCATCTCCATCTTCCTCTCTTCGAATCTTCGCACTCTACAGTCTTTTCGTGCGCAGAACTTCACCTTTTTGCTTCTGTGCCTCCGCGCAAGCTTCTCAATCCACCTCCCACAAGATTGTCCGGCGACCCCAAGCACGCTGCTCACTCCGCGCCACCTTCGCAGTCGTCGTTAAATGATGTTCTTCATCGCCGTGCCGTTCTGTCGCCACTATCGCGCCAGTCGCCGTTTCCTCCACCCACCTTCAAACCCTCGCCCCGTTCCACCTTCGCCCCGTTCCACCTCCCCCCCCCGCGCCGGCGACCTGCGGCTCCTTGCTTTCCAAGCGGTCCTCCAACCGTTTGAGACCAAACGGTCCTCCAACCGCTTGGAACCAAACGGTCTTCGAACCGTTTGGAACCAAACGGTTTAGACACCGTTTAGGAACTTTTGTGTAATCAAGCAGCACATATCGCAGTGCACTCCTTTGCAATTTTGTCTTGATATTGTCTAGCAGATTCGTTGCTAGAATTGCAGATTTCGTCTACAATATCAAGACACAATTGCAAAGGAATGCACTGCGACATCCATAAAGCTCCTGAGTCAGCGCTACAAGGCACCCCAATTCGCGTCCACTCTACTCCAATCCCCAGGGGTTACCGCTATTTTGGCTTAACTCGCATCCCTTGTTCAAATGACTTCTCAACCTATCACTTTCCCACTCTGAGGACAGAGTGTGTGATGAGTTGGGGGGGGGTCATCAGACAAGGGCTAGGTATCAATCTCTATACACCCTTTTCCTTAAAATAAGTCACCTCAACTAACTCTAGAATCATGTTAGTCTCTACAAGTATTTAGCACTTAGACATCAAATGGCGATTTATCAACCCCCATCCACTATGGATCCTATATTTTTGCTCCATTTCTTTATCTGACTCTCCATAGGTCAAAATCAGGGCAGAAATAAGCCGAGATCTCAAGGATGAGAGGGAAATCAGGCAACTTCCAAGTCAAAAAGCTCTGCAAGTGGACCACAAACCAAATAAGTGCATGCTGAAAAACTTTAAGAACAACTTTCCTCTCTTCAAAATAAAAGAGGCTTGGCCGCCCAAAATAAATCCTCATCCCAAAACCCAAGCCTGTGAGTTTTTGAATAAAAGCCAGAGAGACGAATAAAATCATGAGAGTTGTGCCACGAATAAGGACCTAGGGCTCACCCGGCCGGCACATTCCGCTGCCCTCACAAAGGCAGATGCGTCGCGTCCGGTAGTGAAACCCTAAAAGTTCCAAGTATATGAAAAGGCTAATAAAGGACTTGCCCGGCCGGTACATTCAGCTACCCTCATAAAGGCAGATGTGTCGTGTCCGGTAGTGAGATCCTAAAAAGCATAGACATCCCCTCCCCCACTCGAAGGGGAGTTACACTTCAAAGCCTTTAGCCAACCCTCATGCCCTCTCTAGCTTCCAATAGGTTTCCAGAGAGGTATAAAGTTGATTAGAGTCAACAGCATGCACAAAATAAATGTGGTCCCAAGGCAAACTTTGAGATACGGAAAAACCTGAAATCCAAGCAACTCTCGAAATCCAAAAGGATCAAGGCATGCAATAAGCCTAGATACGACCCCTGGGGAACTCAGGTCAAGAATTGAAGCAAGAGTACGGAAATTTTAATTAAGATCGCCGCGCCATTTCATGTCTCAGCTCTATCTAACTTGAGGACAAGCTAGACTCTAAGTTAGGGGGGGTGATAACCTCCTATTTTAGTAGTTTATCTTAGTCTTTTTCTTTAGTTTTCCTTACTCTTTCTACATTTATATTGTACTTAAACCTAATTTTACCCCTTTTTGTAAATACATCATCAAACTAACTTTTCCTTTTATAATTGCAGAAAAAGCACAAAAAAAATAACAAAAGAACAAACCAGCCCAAGGGTCGAGTGGATCCAAACGGTCCCAAGACCGCATGGAGTTCAAACGGTCCTGAGACCGCATGAAGCCAAACGGTCCCAAGACCGCATGGAGTTCAAACGGTCCCGAGACCGCATGAAGCCAAACGGTCCCAAGACCGCATGGAGTTCAAACGGTCCCGAGACCGCATGAAGCCAAACGGTCCCAAGACCGCATGGAGTTCAAACGGTCCCGAGACCGCATGAAGCCAAACGATCCCAAGACCGCATGGAGTTCAAACGGTCCCGAGACCGCATGAAGCCAAACGGTCCCAAGACCGCATGGAGTTCAAACGGTCCCGAGACCGCATGAAGCCAAACGGTCCCAAGACCGCATGGAGTTCAAACGGTCCCGAGACCGCATGAAGCCAAATGGTCCCAAGACCGCATGGAGTTCAAACGGTCCCGAGACCGCATGAAGCCAAACGGTCCCAAGACCGCATGGAGTTCAAACGGTCCCGAGACCGCATGAAGCCAAACGGTCCCAAGACCGCATGAAGTTCAAACGGTCCCGAGACCGCATGAAGCCAAACGGTCCCAAGACCGCATGGAGTTCAAACGGTCCCAAGACCGCATGGAGTTCAAACGGTCCCAAGACCGTTTGACGCCAAACGATCTCAAGACCGTTTGACGCCGAACGATCTCAAGACCGTTTGACGCCAAATGATCCCAAGACCGTTTGACGCCAAACGATCTTAAGACCGTTTGACGCCGAACGATCTCAAGACCGTTTGACGCCAAATGGTCCCAAGACCGTTTGACGCCAAACGATCTCAAGACCGTTTGACGCCAAACGGTCCCAAGACCGTTTGAGCCCAAACGGTCTCCAAACCGTTTGGACCTCACTCAAAGCCTATAAATAAGACCTCAGGGCCGTTCGGGGAGTCCAGACGTCCAGAGGATGTCTCTCCACTACCAGAACAACTCCATCCATCACTCGAGGCTGCCGGTCTGAGACTCACGTCCATTGCAAGCTACTTTCTCTCTCATCAACAAGGAAGGTGAGAGGAGAAGATCCGTCATCAAGCAAGCTACAAGGGGTGGAGATCGTTGCTCTCTCCACCAAGGGTTCAACCTTCTCTCCTCAGTGGAGATGATGTTCTTTCTATCTCTTCTTGCCTCCTTCTTTGTTGCTCCCTCTATGAGGAGCGAGTAGTTCCATCCACTGGGGCGCGGGGACTAGCCCCGCTGCCCATGTTTTGTATTTTGTACTGTAAAAAAGATGTTATCATTTCGTTTTAATACTAAATCGTTTCACACATGCTTGAATGATGGCCACGTTCTTGTATGCATTTATTGTCTTTCGTTGTGGTTTGTCTACGACCGCTATCGAGGCTTGAATACCGATTTAGTGTTGGTTTCTGGTGTGTGTATCCACCACGCATCCGTTTCGGTGTCTAGAAGTGTATCTCAAAGAGTGGAGTAAACTCACTATCATTTGGCACACTCCCATCTGTATGGAAGAGACCTTTGGTAAGTCGAGGAACACACTTTGCGAGGGGAATGATGTAAAGCATGTGACCATTTGTTCGGGAATGGCTGGCGTTGCATCATTCCCGCACTTCTCGTAGCTAGGTTATCCGAATAGGAGACTAGGCCTACAAGGACGCTATTCCATTTGGTAATTATCGCTCGCTTGTTAGTTTTAGATGCATGTTTCTTGAGGTTGAGTAAGATTCTCTCTTCGGAGACTACATCCTTCAGTGACGCGTAGTGATGTACCGCATGAGAGTTACTTAACCCTTGGAGGATGAGATGCATTGCCCTTTTCTTATATGGACTTTGGTCTTGTGGAACATCGAAGGGTGCAATGCATCGCTCTTGTCTTATGTGGGCATCAGTCTTGTGGAACACCCTTGGATGCAACGCATCGCTCTTGTCTTATAAGGCATCGGTCTTGTGGAAACATCCATGCATCTAGCTTATAAGTCTTGCTTAGTACATATACAATGCATGTGTAGCGGTGGTAAATACCTGCTTAACCCCAGTGATTCATCATCATTTGTTAACTCTTAAGATTTACTTGCTTTATTTACTTTCTTGCTTTACTTTCTTTGTACTTAGTTTAAAACAACCAAATCAAACTTTCGATCTAAATATCAATCTTTAAGTTGTTAAGTAAAGGCTAAACGTTTTCCATCTTGACTTCGTCAAGACCGTTGTCCCGAGGATTCGACCCTTAACTATACTACGATAAGACTTCCACATGTATTAGCACATGTGGGTGGAGTTCTTACCATAGTAATAGCAAGGCTAAACTTAGAGACTCATCATCTCTAGGATTTTTAGTGGTGTTGCATAAAATAAAACTCCATCAATGGCGAAGAAGCTGATGATGCTGAGAAAGAGCAAGTTAACGCATAGTTACTTAGATTAGTCTATGCTAGTTATGTTTCCTTTTGCATGTTGCTTATAAAGTGGATGTAATAAGAATAATTGAAACTCTTATAACAGAAGTTAAGTTTGAGTTTATGAGATGAATCCTTTTAAGGGGTGGTGAATAAGTTTCTTATGGATGTTCTGATTTCGAGGATGAAATCCCTTTAAGGGGTGGTGTGCTGTAACATACTAGAAATAGAACACTATCCTAGTAGTTTTACCCTTTTTGTCTTAGCCAAACAAGAATAAACTAAAACATGTAATTAAGGGAATACAAAATACTTTGTGCTTAATAATAACTCATTTAGGTGATAATAAGAAATTAAAGAACTTAGTTGGATAAATACCTCCTCATATAATTTTAATATAGGGTTGAAGTATAATTTGTCACTAAGTAATGGAAATCATAAAATATTTCGTCTTAGAACTTTCTAGCACTTTCTAGGATATGAGAAATAGGAGAAAATCCGAATTTTATATAAAGGAGAAGATAAATGCAATAATAAAAGTTAATATGGGAATTAATGGGAAAAGAAGATAATTAGAAGATAGTGTGCCAAAATTTGTAATTGGAAACCCATCAGGATAATTTGACACTAAAATTCGTTTTCTTGAACAAAATGTAACTTAAGGGCCAAGTATCATTTAATTTAGAAGATAATTGTATATATTAATATCCTTATCTAAATAAAATAGGAAATAGGCCAATAAAGTGAAATAAAATAGTTAATGCCCTCAAATTGGAAAACTAACTCCAAATTCGTAATCTAAACATAAAAATAAGCCTTTGGGCAAGTTTGCAACTAATTTGGATAATGTTTGATTATTAGGTAATTTTAGGAGAGAGAAAATGCCTAAAAGGTGTAATTAATAATTAGATGCAAATCATGACACCAAAAGTTGGAAATAAAAGCAAATTTGTATCCAACACATTAATTATGACTTATGTGTCAAGTTTCATAAAATTTAGATAATCCTAAAGACATAAATGAAGAAAGAAAGAGAAAATGATATTTGATTTATTTAACCCATTAAAGGTTTCCTAAAGGCAAAACTAATTGGATATTCGGAATCTACATGTTTAATTTAACATATGTGCAATTTTTGGTTTAATTTGGATTATTCTACAACCCCTAAATCAGGAAAGAGAATATATATAAATTATTTGAATTTCCCTTTGCTTTATTCAATTGATTTCCGATTTTCCTGCTGTCACGTGGTTTGTTTAGCGCGCTTGAATCTGGACCATTCATTCTTGATCGGACGGCTACAAACTCCTCTTCTACCTCGCGACAGAAGCGAAAACAGGGCCAGTCGACGCATTATTTTCCGATTGGGATTTCTCGATCTACACTCAATCTTAGTTCACGATTTTTGCTCCTACAGTTTCCTTGTTGGATTCCTCTCAATCTGATCCCTAATATCACCCCTATGGTGGTCTATATAAATAACCCCCAATTTCCCTCTCTCCATCATTTTTCGCAGACGGCATTTCATCCTTCCTCCTTCGTGGGTAACTGTCCAGAAACGATCCTTGACCTTTCTTCACTTCAACCCTGACCTCAATTGGACCAGATAGTGCTTGGTGCAGCCGGGCCTACTTGGTTTCGTCTCCGACGACCTTGGCGACGCCCCGATCATCTCGGCCACCCTCAACGAAATTAGTTCCTCGGTGAGCATCCCTGAACCTCCCTCGACCTTTTCCTTTTTGTACTTTGGTCGGTGATTCGCCCTACTTCTCTGTCGACAAGAGTGGCTTTAGTTTCATTTTTCTTATCTCCGGCGAGGTTCCCAGTTTGCCATCCTCGCGCTTTTGATCTCGTTTTGGTGTGAGCACCTTCGGTTTTGGGTGTCTATCTCTTCCCTGTTCTTCTTTTGGCTTCCTGTTGTTTCTTCCTCAATACCGACCATCTCGGTGATGGCAAGTTGTTGCGGAGAGGGTTTCTCGAGCTACCGGTGACCGTTTTCATCGCAGTTTGATTCTTTGAGTTCGTCGGACCTTCTAGAACAAAGTTTGTGGAGGAAGCATCGTCCAATTCGCACTCTTTTGCGATCTGGAGTTTGTGGATCGAGTTGTTTCTCTCTACTGTCGGGGGTGGTCCTCGCGGGGGGGAACAAACCCCAGGGTGGATTCTCCTCTTTGCCCTCGTTCTTTCCTTTTATGTTTTGTTTCGCGACCAGGGGTATTTTGGTCTTTTCGCGCCTTCCTCTTCCTTTTAGCTTTGCGCCTGATTCCGCTGACTTGGCTTAAGTGGTCCCTGACGTGGGCGGCTCTGATTGGCCTGTTCAGGTCCACGTGGATTTTCTCTGCCTTTGCTTTGCGATCGGTTTATTTGTAATTATCTGATAGGTCTGTAGTTCAAAATTGATAACTAATTATCGTATGATCAGAAAATTATGGAAAAATATTCATTGGATTCAGAAAAATGCAAGCTTTCGTTTGGTATTGGTTTTGATTCCCGAATCTGATGATTTAAAAGGGTGATTTTATGGATCTAATTAAATGAGATAAAACTTGAATAATTCATAACTAATAATCTATAAGTCAGAAAAATATAATAAAATATGTTTTAGACTCGTAATAACATAACCTAAAATATGGAATAGTTTTCATAACCTAATTCACATAATAATAAAAAGGTAGTTTTTAGGGTTTGGTTAATATATATGAAATTGACATAAACTTGATATATGTGTTTAATAGGCTCTTTGGTGACCTAATTTTTGATCCAGAAGTGCTTAGGACCTGTTGGACTTTGATACTAAGGTATGTTGTATCTCCTATTCATCCATGTTGAGCAATTCACCTATTTCATCTTCCTTTTGACTTTTGCCTACACACATGTCTATTCTTTTGTTATCATAGTTCATGTGAACTATCCTGGTTATTATGATCTTGGATAATTTCTTGAAATCTTTGGTTGAGTTATGGAAACATGATGATATTGTTGATGGAATCTACCATTGTTATGTGGAAGTTTAATGATGTTGACTATTGTGGAAAAATCTAATTTGATGTTGGACTAAACTTACCTACTTGCCTCTACATTTTCCTGCTATGTGATTCAGTAACCCTAGAGTAGCATAATTGCATTGGTTTAGTCACATTTTAATTTGTGGCAACATTATGATATTTTGGATGGTGGATGTGTGATTCCCCAATCCAGGGTAGGATGTGTGATTCCTGGCCCACATTATATGAATTTGATGGTGGATGTGTGATTCCCCATGTTAGGGAAAGATGTGTGATTCTTGGCCCATGTCTCATCAGGTTCAAGATGTGTGATTCTTGACCGCCTTTGTCTTTTATAATATTCTAGTGTTATGCTTATCTCACATGTATGCAGGGTGTTGGTTATAATATGTGCATGTGGCATTTCTTTATTGTTTACATATGGCAAGCATCTCTTTTGTTAAGGATCTATTCTTTTATGCCCATGTGGGTAGTCCTATTCTTTTTCATGGGAAGCATTCATACTTGATGTCCTTAATGTCATATATTGCTCATACTTTTCCTTAGAATACACATACCAGCTTTTACTGATATATTTTTCTTTTCTTCTTCTTTTGTGGGGTATGCTTCCAACCCCAGGTTAGCTCGAGGACAGTAGCTTCAACAACAACCTTGTAGCTGATCTTTGGGAGGCTTGAAGAGGTGGTTAGATGACCCTCGACTTAGTCCTTGGCGTTATTAGTAGTTTTCCTTTAGAACACCTTTTGTGGTGAAGAGTTGTATTAAGCTTTGTAAATTGTTAGATAATTATTCTTTTCCACTGCTACTCATTGTGTAATGATACATACATGTTGAATGAATTGATCTTCATCCCTTTTGTGAAAAGTTATACGTGGTGTTTGGTTTTAAGGGATGTGATCTTTTCTTTCTAGTATAGAAGTGGTTTCACTTCTTTACAACATGGTATCAGAGCCACTAGCATTCAGTTATCTAACTATTTCAACTCATCTCCCTTAGGATGTTTACCTTTATCTATCTTAGGTTGCTTATACCTCGTGTCCTTGCCTTGTGCAGGCAAAACCCTAATGGCGGGAGATAACTCATCAGCTGACAACCAATATGGTTATGAGACACCTCAAAACACTAGGTTTGGACAGGAGACCTCAGGAGGAGCTATGACTCCGGAGTAAGAGTTGGCCATGTTTCGACAACTATTTGCATCTTCCATGGTGGGGAAGATGAAAGACACGTCTGTGCCTGTGAAGCCTAAGGAGTTCACAATTATGGAGTTCATGAAGATGCAGCCACCTTCCTTCAAGGGTGAAGGTGAGATAGAGATGGTTGACAAAGTAGGTGATTGGGTGTTAGCCATGGAGAGGACTTTTGATGGTATGGCATGTCCTCCACATCAGAAGGTTAGGTTTGCTTCCTATGTCTTGGATGGACCAGCTAGAGTTTGGTGGAATGGAATAGCAAGGACTAGAGATATCTCAGTTATGTCTTGGGCAGAGTTTTTGACTCTCTTCCGTGGGAAGTACATTTGCACTGCTGCTTTGAAGAAGAAGGAAGCAGAGTTCTACAGTTTGAAGCAAGGCTCCTTGTTTGTTTCTGCCTACGTACAAAGGTTTCTATTGCTAGAGTGTTATGCGGTTGGTTTGGGTGAAGAACGTAGGGCAGACCTCTTTCTCCAAGGGCTCAATTACAATGTGGGTCATGCTCTTATCCCACAACTGCCCTTGACCTTTCAGCAGATGGTTGATAAAGCTTTGGTTGTGGAGTCTTACCCAAGGTTTCAACCTAGGGAGTTCGATAAGAAAAGGAAGTCCTCAGGTGATGATCAGAGAAGGGACAAGTGTTCTAAGTGCAATGGTTACCATCCTCCAGGGAAGTGTTCTCATGAAAAACCTCATCCAGTGGTATGCCATCATTGCAATGAACCTGGACACGTCAGACCTCAGTGCCCCAAGCTTCGTTTTGTACCTAGACATGTTCCTCAGCAAGCAGCTCCTCAGAATCGGGACAACAATAATGGTAACAATAATAGAGGAAGACCTGTGGAAAGAAGAGCTGGTAGAGTTCTTACCTTGGATGGCGAAGAAGCTGATGATGCTGAGCAAGAGCAAGTTAACACATAGTTACTTAGATTAGTCTATGCTAGTTATGTTTCCTTTTGCATGTTGCTTATAAAGTGGATGTAATAAGAATAATTGAAACTCTTATAACAGAAGTTAAGTTTGAGTTTATGAGATGAATCCTTTTAAGGGGTGGTGAATAAGTTTCTTATGGATGTTCTGATTTCGAGGACGAAATCCCTTTAAGGGGTGGTGTGCTGCAACATACTAGAAATAGAACACTAGCCTAGTAGTTTTACCCTTTTTGTCTTAGCCAAACAAGAATAAACTAAAACATGTAATTAAGGGAATACAAAATACTTTGTGCTTAATAATAACTCATTTAGGTGATAATAAGAAATTAAAGAACTTAGTTGGATAAATACCTCCTCATATAATTTTAATATAGGGTTGAAGTATAATTTGTCCCTAAGTAATGGAAATCATAAAATATTTCGTCTTAGAACTTTCTAGCACTTTCTAGGATATGAGAAATAGGAGAAAATCCGAATTTTATATAAAGGAGAAGATAAATGCAATAATAAAAGTTAATATGGGAATTAATGGGAAAAGAAGATAATTAGAAGATAGTGTGCCAAAATTTATAATTGGAAACCCATCAGGATAATTTGACACTAAAATTCATTTTCTTGAACAAAATGTAACTTAAGGGCCAAGTATCATTTAATTTAGAAGATAATTGTATATATTAATATCCTTATCTAAATAAAATAGGAAATAGGCCAATAAAGTGAAATAAAATAGTTAATGCCCTCAAATTGGAAAACTAACTCCAAATTCGTAATCTAAACATAAAAATAAGCCTTTGGGCAAGTTTGCAACTAATTTGGATAATGTTTGATTATTAGGTAATTTTAGGAGAGAGAAAATGCCTAAAAGGTGTAATTAATAATTAGATGCAAATCATGACACAAAAAGTTGGAAATAAAAGCAAATTCGTATCCAACACATTAATTATGACTTATGTGTCAAGTTTCATAAAATTTAGATAATCCTAAAGACATAAATGAAGAAAGAAAGAGAAAATGATATTTGATTTATTTAACCCATTAAAGGTTTCCTAAAGGCAAAACTAATTGGATATTCGGAATCTACATGTTTAATTTAACATATGTGCAATTTTTGGTTTAATTTGGATTATTCTAGAACCCCTAAATCAGGAAAGAGAATATATATAAATTATTTGAATTTCCCTTTGCTTTATTCAATTGATTTCCGATTTTCCTGCTGTCACGTGGTTTGTTTAGCGTGCTTGAATCTGGACCGTTCATTCTTGATCGGACAGCTACAAACTCCTCTTCTACCTCGCGACAGAAGCAGAAACAGGGCCAGTCGACGCATTATTTTCCGATTGGGATTTCTCGGTCTACACTCAATCTTAGTCCACGATTTTTGCTCCTACAGTTTCCTTGTTGGATTCCTCTCAATCTGATCCCTAATATCACCCCTATGGTGGTCTATATAAATAACCCCCAATTTCCCTCTCTCCATCATTTTTCACAGACGGCATTTCATCCTTCCTCCTTCGTGGATAACTGTCCAGAAATGATCCTTGACCTTTCTTCACTTCAACCCTGACCTCAATTGGACCAGATAGTGCTTGGTGCAGCCGGGCCTACTTGGTTTCGTCTCCGATGACCTTGGCGATGCCCCGATCATCTCGGCCACCCTCAAGGAAATTAGTTCCTCGGTGAGCATCCCTGAACCTCCCTCGGCCTTTTCCTTTTTGTACTTTGGTCGGTGATTCGCCCAACTTCTCTGTCGATAAGAGTGGCTTTAGTTTCGTTTTTCTTATCTCCGGCGAGGTTCCCAGTTCGCCATCCTCGCGCTTTTGATCTCGTTTTGGTGTGAGCACCTTTGGTTTTGGGTGTCTGTCTCTTCCCTGTTCTTCTTTTGGCTTCCTGTTGTTTCTTCCTCAATACCGACCATCTCGGTGATGGCAGGTTGTTGCGGAGAGGGTTTCCCGAGCTACCGGTGACCGTTTTCATCGTGGTTTGATTCTTTGAGTTCGTCGGACCTTCTGGAACAAAGTTTGTGGAGGAAGCATCGTCCAATTCGCACTCTTTTGCGATCTGGAGTTTGTGGAACGAGTTGTTGCTCTCTACTGTCGAGGGTGGTCCTCGCGGGGGGGGGGGGGACAAACCCCAGGGTGGATTCTCCTCTTTGCCCTCGTTCTTTCCTTTTATGTTTTGTTTCGCGACCAGGGGTATTTTGGTCTTTTAGCGCCTTCCTCTTCCTTTTAGCTTTGTGCCTGATTCCTCTGACTTGGCTTAAGTGGTCCCTGACGTGGGCGCCTCTGATTGGCCTGTTCAGGTCCACGTGTATTTTCTCTACCTTTGCTTTGCGATCGGTTTATTTGTAATTATCTGATAGGTCTGTAGTTAAAAATTGATAACTAATTATCGTATGATCAGAAAATTATGGAAAAATATTCATTGGATTCAGAAAAATGCAAGCTTTCGTTTGGTATTGGTTTTGATTCCCAAATCTGATGATTTAAATGGGTGATTTTATGGATCTAATTAAATGAGATAAAACTTGAATAAATCATAACTAATAATCTATAAGTCAGAAATATATAATAAAATATGTTTTAGACTCGTAATAACATAACCTAAAATATGGAATAGTTTTCATAACCTAATTCACATAATAATAAAAAGGTAGTTTTTAGGGTTTGGTTAATATATATGAAATTGACATAAACTTGATATATGTGTTTAATAGGCTCTTTGGTGACCTAGTTTTTGATCCAGAAGTGCTTAGGACCTGTTGGACTTTGATACTAAGGTATGTTGTATCTCCTATTCATCCATGTTGAGCAATTCACCTATTTCATCTTCCTTTTGACTTTTGCCTACACACATGTCTATTCTTTTGTTATCATAGTTCATGTGAACTATCCTGGTTATTATGATCTTGGATAATTTCTTGAAATCTTTTGTTGAGTTATGGAAACATGATGATATTGTTGATGGAATCTACCATTGTTATGTGGAAGTTTAATGATGTTGACTATTGTGGAAAAATCTAATTTGATGTTGGACTAAACTTACCTACTTGCCTCTACATTTTCCTGCTATGTGATTCAGTAACCCTAGAGTAGCATAATTGCATTGGTTTAGTCACATTTTAATTTGTGGCAACATTATGATATTTTGGATGGTGGATGTGTGATTCCCCAATCCAGGGCAGGATGTGTGATTCCTGGCCCACATTATATGAATTTGATGGTGGATGTGTGATTCCCCATGTTAGGGCAAGATGTGTGATTCTTGGCCCATGTCTCATCAGGTTCAAGATGTGTGATTCTTGACCGCCTTTGTCTTTTATAATATTCTAGTGTTATGCTTATCTCACATGTATGCAGGGTGTTGGTTATAATATGTGCATGTGGCATTTCTTTATTGTTTACATATGGCAAGTATCTCTTTTGTTAAGGATCTATATTTTTATGCCCATGTGGGTAGTCCTATTCTTTTTCATGGGAAGCATTCATACTTGATGTCCTTAATGTCATATATTGCTCATACTTTTCCTTAGAATACACATACCAGCTTTTGCTGATATATTTTTCTTTTCTTCTTCTTTTGTGGGGTATGCTTCCAACCCCAGGTTAGCTCGAGGACAGTAGCTTCAACAACAACCTTGTAGCTGATCTTTGGGAGGCTTGAAGAGGTGGTTAGATGACCCTCGGCTTAGTCCTTGGCGTTATATGTAGTTTTCCTTTAGAACACCTTTTGTGGTGAAGAGTTGTATTAAGCTTTGTAAATTGTTAGATAATTATTCTTTTCCACTGCTACTCATTGTGTAATGATACATACATGTTGAATGAATTGATCTTCATCCCTTTTGTGAAAAGTTATATGTGGTGTTTGGTTTTAAGGGATGTGATCTTTTCTTTCTAGTATAGAAGTGGGTTCACTTCTTTACAGCATGGTATCAGAGCCACAAGCAGTCGGTTATCTAACTATTTCAACTCATCTCCCTTAGGATGTTTACCTTTATCTATCTTAGGTTGCTTATACCTCGTGTCCTTGCCTTGTGCAGGCAAAACCCTAATGGCGGGAGATAACTCATCAGCTGACAACCAATATGGTTATGAGACACCTCAAAACACTAGGTTTGGACAGGAGACCTCAGGAGGAGCTATGACTCCGGAGTAAGAGTTGGCCATGTTTCGACAACTATTTGCGTCTTCCATGGTGGGGAAGTTGAAAGACACGTCTGTGCCTGTGAAGCCTAAGGAGTTCACAATTATGGAGTTCATGAAGATGCAGCCACCTTCCTTCAAGGGTGAAGGTGAGATAGAGATGGTTGACAAAGCAGGTGATTGGGTGTTAGCCATGGAGAGGACTTTTGATGGTATGGCATGTCCTCCACATCAGAAGGTTAGGTTTGCTTCCTATGTCTTGGATGGACCAGCTAGAGTTTGGTGGAATGGAATAGCAAGGACTAGAGATATCTCAGTTATGTCTTGGGCAGAGTTTTTGACTCTCTTCCGTGGGAAGTACATCTGCACTGCTGCTTTGAAGAAGAAGGAAGCAGAGTTCTACAGTTTGAAGCAAGGCTCCTTGTCTATTTTTTCCTACGTACAAAGGTTTCTATTGCTAGAGCGTTATGCGGTTGGTTTGGGTGAAGAACGTAGGGAAGACCTCTTTCTCCAAGGGCTCAATTACAATGTGGGTCGTGTTCTTATCCCACAACTGCCCTTGACCTTTCAGCATATGGTTGATAAAGCTTTGGTTGTGGAGTCTTACCCAGGGTTTCAACCTAGGGAGTTCGACAAGAAAAGGAAGTCCTCAGGTGATGATCAGAGAAGGGACAAGTGTTCTAAGTGCAATGGTTACCATCCTCCAGGGAAGTGTTCTCATGACAAACATCATCCAGTGGTATGCCATCATTGCAATGAACCTGGACACGTCAGACCTCAGTGCCCCAAGCTTCGTTTTGTACCTGGACATGTTCCTCAGCAAGCAGCTCCTCAGAATCAGGACAACAATAATGGTAACAATAATAGAGGAAGACATGTGGAAAGAAGAGCTGGTAGAGTTTTTACCTTGGATGGCGAAGAAGCTGATGATGTTGAGCAAGAGCAAGTTAACGCATAGTTACTTAGATTAGTCTATGCTAGTTATGTTTCCTTTTGCATGTTGCTTATAAAGTGGATGTAATAAGAAAAATTGAAACTCTTATAACAGAAGTTAAGTTTGAGTTTATGAGATGAATCCTTTTAAGGGGTGGTGAATAAGTTTCTTATGGATGTTCTGATTTCGAGGACGAAATCCCTTTAAGGGGTGGTGTGCTGTAACATACTAGAAATAGAACACTATCCTAATAGTTTTACCCTTTTTGTCTTAGCCAAACAAGAATAAACTAAAACATGTAATTAAGGGAATACAAAATACTTTGTGCTTAATAATAACTCATTTAGGTGATAATAAGAAATTAAAGAACTTAGTTGGATAAATACATCCTCATATAATTTTAATATAGGGTTGAAGTATAATTTGTCACTAAGTAATGGAAATCATAAAATATTTCGTCTTAGAACTTTCTAGCACTTTCTAGGATATGAGAAATAGGAGAAAATCCGAATTTTATATAAAGGAGAAGATAAATGCAATAATAAAAGTTAATATGGGAATTAATGGGAAAAGAAGATAATTAGAAGATAGTGTGCCAAAATTTATAATTGGAAACCCATCAGGATAATTTGACACTAAAATTCGTTTTCTTGAACAAAATGTAACTTAAGGGCCAAGTATCATTTAATTTAGAAGATAATTGTATATATTAATATCCTTATCTAAATAAAATAGGAAATAGGCCAATAAAATGAAATAAAATAGTTAATGCCCTCAAATTGGAAAACTAACTCCAAATTCGTAATCTAAACATAAAAATAAGCCTTTGGGCAAGTTTGCAACTAATTTGGATAATGTTTGATTATTAGGTAATTTTAGGAGAGAGAAAATGCCTAAAAGGTGTAATTAATATTTAGATGCAAATCATGACACCAAAAGTTGGAAATAAAAGCAAATTCGTATCCAACACATTAATTATGACTTATGTGTCAAGTTTCATAAAATTTAGATAATCCTAAAGACATAAATGAAGAAAGAAAGAGAAAATGATATTATATTTATTTAACCCATTAAAGGTTTCCTAACGACAAAACTAATTGGATATTCAAAATTTACATGTTTAATTTAACATATGTTCAATTTTTGGTTTAATTTGGATTATTCTAGAACCCCTAAATCAGGAAAGAGAATATATATAAATTATTTGAATTTCCCTTTGCTTTATTCAATTGATTTCCGATTTTCCTGCTGTCACGTGGTTTGTTTAGCGTGCTTGAATCTGGACCATTCATTCTTGATCGGACGGCTACAAACTCCTCTTCTACCTCACGACAGAAGCGGAAACAGGGCCAGTCGACGCATTATTTTCCGATTGGGATTTCTCGGTCTACACTCAATCTTAGTTCACGATTTTTGCTCCTACAGTTTCCTTGTTGGATTCGTCTCAATTTGATCCCTAATATCACCCCTATGGTGGTCTATATAAATAACCCCCAATTTCCCTCTCTCCATCATTTTTCGCAGACGGCATTTCATCCTTCCTCCTTCGTGGGTAACTGTCCAGAAACGATCCTTGACCTTTCATCACTTCAACCCTGACCTCAATTGGACCAGATAGTGCTTGGTGCAGCCGGGCCTACTTGGTTTCGTCTCCGACGACCTTGGCGACGCCCCGATCATCTCAGCCACCCTCAAGGAAATTAGTTCCTCGGTGAGCATCCCTGAACCTCCCTCGACCTTTTCCTTTTTGTACTTTGGTCGGTGATTCGCCCTACTTCTCTGTCAACAAGAGTGGCTTTAGTTTCGTTTTTCTTATCTCCGGCGTGGTTCCCAGTTCGCCATCCTCGCACTTTTGATCTCGTTTTGGTGTGAGCACCTTTGGTTTTGGGTGTCTGTCTCTTCCCTATTCTTCTTTTGGCTTCCTGTTGTTTCTTCCTCAATATCGACCATCTCGGTGATGGCAGGTTGTTGCGGAGAGGGTTTCTCGAGCTACCGGTGACCGTTTTCATCGCGGTTTGATTCTTTGAGTTCGTCGGACCTTCTGGAACAAAGTTCGTGGAGGAAGCATCGTCCAATTCACACTCTTTTGTGATCTAGAGTTTGTGGATCGAGTTGTTGCTCTCTACTGTCGGGGGTGGTCCTCGCGGGGGGGAACAAACCCCAGGGTGGATTCTCCTCTTTGCCCTCGTTCTTTCCTTTTATGTTTTGTTTCGCGACCAGGGGTATTTTGGTCTATTCGCGCCTTCCTCTTCCTTTTAGCTTTGTGCCTGATTCCTATGACTTGGATTAAGTGGTCCCTGACGTGGGCGGCTCTGATTGGCCTGTTCAGGTCCACGTGGATTTTCTCTGTCTTTGCTTTGCGATCGGTTTATTTGTAATTATCTGATAGGTCTGTAGTTAAAAATTGATAACTAATTATCGTATGATCAGAAAATTATGGAAAAATATTCATTGGATTCAGAAAAATGCAAGCTTTCGTTTGGTATTGGTTTTGATTCCCGAATCTGATGATTTAAAAGGGTGATTTTATGGATCTAATTAAATGAGATAAAACTTGAATAAATCATAACTAATAATCTATAAGTCAGAAAAATATAATAAAATATGTTTTAGACTCGTAATAACATAACCTAAAATATGGAATAGTTTTCATAACCTAATTCACATAATAATAAAAAGGTAGTTTTTAGGGTTTGGTTAATATATATGAAATTGACATAAACTTGATATATGTGTTTAATAGGCTCTTTGGTGACCTAGTTTTTGATCCAGAAGTGCTTAGGACCTGTTGGACTTTGATACTAAGGTATGTTGTATCTCCTATTCATCCATGTTGAGCAATTCACCTATTTCATCTTCCTTTTGACTTTTGCCTACACACATGTCTATTCTTTTGTTATCATAGTTCATGTGAACTATCCTGGTTATTATGATCTTGGATAATTTCTTGAAATCGTTTGTTGAGTTATGGAAACATGATGATATTGTTGATGGAATCTACCATTGTTATGTGGAAGTTTAATGATGTTGACTATTGTGGAAAAATCTAATTTGATGTTGGACTAAACTTACCTACTTGCCTCTACATTTTCCTGCTATGTGATTCAGTAACCCTAGAGTAGCATAATTGCATTGGTTTAGTCACATTTTAATTTGTGGCAACATTATGATATTTTGGATGGTGGATGTGTGATTCCCCAATCCAGGGTAGGATGTGTGATTCATGGCCCACATTATATGAATTTGATGGTGGATGTGTGATTCCCCATGTTAGGGAAAGATGTGTGATTCTTGGCCCATGTCTCATCAGGTTCAAGATGTGTGATTCTTGACCGCCTTTGTCTTTTATAATATTCTAGTGTTATGCTTATCTCACATGTATGCAGGGTGTTGGTTATAATAAGTGCATGTGGCATTTCTTTATTGTTTACATATGGCAAGTATCTCTTTTGTTAAGGATCTATTCTTTTATGCCCGTGTGGGTAGTCCTATTCTTTTTCATGGGAAGCATTCATACTTGATGTCCTTAATGTCATATATTGCTCATACTTTTCCTTAGAATACACATACCATCTTTTGCTGATATATTTTTCTTTTCTTCTTCTTTTGTGGGGTATGCTTCCAACCCCAGGTTAGCTCGAGGACAGTACCTTCAACAACAACAACCTTGTAGCTGATCTTTGGGAGGCTTGAAGAGGTGGTTAGATGACCCTCGGCTTAGTCCTTGGCGTTATATGTAGTTTTCCTTTAGAACACCTTTTTTGGTGAAGAGTTGTATAAAGCTTTGTAAATTGTTAGATAATTATTCTTTTCTGCTGCTACTCATTGTGTAATGATACATACATGTTGAATGAATTGATCTTCATCCCTTTTGTGAAACGTTTTACGTGGTGTTTGGTTTTAAGGGATGTGATCTTTTCTTTCTAGTAGAGAAGTGGTTTCACTTCTTTACACTTTCCAATTGCTAAAGATCAACTTTTGAGGAAAGCCTCCTTCAAGCTTGTCCTTCTCCTTGCACAACACCGACACCTGGGTGGTTGGGAAAACACCCAGCAAGAGGAAAAGGAAGAAAAAGTATGTGTTACAAGATTATTCTAAAAGTGACAAGATAGTTGTAACAAGTAAAATAGGCTAGTAAATCATCAAAAGATGAGACATCAAGAGTATGAGGCTTTATTTAATGAAACTTGCTAATAACAAAAGTAAATAAAGGATTTGCATGTATATTAATATGTCTACCTAACTAAGTAGGGTGGAGGCACCTATCGGACCTCTAACCTTAGGTGAGGGGAGAATAAGACATTCCCAGTCACTTATAATATTATGGGGAGAATTATAAACATTCCCCTAGGGTGATTATATACATGCCCTCTATGGGTGTTTGTACATAAGTACCTCTACTTTACAATTAAATAGAACATATAACTACATTCTAGTAAAAGAGTTTTGGCAAGATTAATCAAAGGATTCATATAACAAGGCAGTGGGGTCTAAAAACCCAAACAAGATAATACTACAACTGATTTTGAGGCATGAATGAATGAGGTTTTAAGAATAATGGATTTAGTCAGATTAAGCCTCATTAGGGAACATAGGTAATGGTATAAATAATTTCCCAACTGAAGGTGTAGATGCACATACCTTAGCCTCAAGAGTTCTCGAAACCACTCTCCAACCCTTCACACGAAATCAGAACCTACTTTCCCTAATATCACCATTAGATCTATGAATTAGAATTAAGTATACTCATTAAAGGTTTAAAACCCTAATATTACTAACTTTTTGTGCGAACCTTCGAATTAGACTCCAAAAACATAACCATCGTCTTAGTTTGGGTTTTCTGATCAAAATGACATATAATATTGGGTATTTTGAAGATATGGTTCGGGTTATTTTTGGTGGTTTTTAGTTAATTAAATCATTCTAAAAATACTTTTTCACAAACATCAGAATCAAACCACAAAAACATTTTTAATGGATAGATCTCATTCTCCTAATTTCAAAACACTATTTATTTTTAATTTTTTACCACTGGAATCATTTTCTATGATTTATCTTACTTCGGCCAATCATAGCCTGCCACGTAGGCAAGGCATGAGAGAGAGAGAGAGAGAGAGCTAGCGAGGGATGGAGAGAGTAGAGGGTGGTCACGCATCTCTGTAACATGGACCCCTCGCTGCAGGTGTGTGGGCTGGGGTCAGTGCTTGGTCAAAGGCAGGGCAAATGGGCGAAGGACAAGGATGCCCCTTGCACAAAAAACACAGCAAAGAAAAACTGATTGAGGCGATTTGGTAAAATAAAAGGGAGTCATCTCCCTCCCACCGCCCGTGCCATGGCAACGAGCTACGAGCAGCCTTCTCGGGCTCAGTTTGGGTAAAATCACAATTCTCAAAGGAAATTCACGTTTAAACATGCGAACCGAATCTTAGATTAAAACAAACTTGGTGATGCCTTCAATTGAGACGATGATCGAGGAAGCTGGGAGCAAGGGGCACCGCAAATCTGGTGGCATCGATGGCTAGATGGAGGTCAAGACGTCCACGAAACTCGAAATTAATAGCATGGTGGAGTTGCAAATGCAATGGAGGTTAAGACGTCCACGAAACTCGAAATTAACAGTATGTATATATATAGGCAAGGAGACCTAGACTAGGGTTTGGCTAGATGGGGGTAGAGAGAGGTGGCGCATGAGTTGGGCATTTCTCAAATCTTCATCAAAACACAAAAATCTTGGAAAAATATGGTGCAGAATTGCGCAAGGAATTCGTAGGATCAAAAATTATTGAATGTCATTGAGTAAAACTCGAGATAAGTGGATTTGAAAACTTAGCAAACAAACCATTTGTTTCCAAATCGGGCCAACGAAGAAGAAAACCCGTGGATCCTCAAATTGAGATCCAATGGTCGACGATCATCACGATATAACAGTTGCCATCTTTTATTCCTATTTAAAATTGACTCAAAAGGGCATATTCATTTAAATGTTTTTCTCTCTCCTCGTTTGGAGGCCCAAACGTTATCCAACAATTACCAAATTTTATATTCTGACTGATTTTGATGCCTAACATCCAAATATGGAGTTATTTTTGCATTTTCGAAAAGTTTGATAGGATAAATAATTAAAATGGTATTTTCTCTTTCCCCCTTCAAAAGAGATGATAACATTATCTAAAATTTGTGTAACTTCACCCATAAGTCTCCTTAAGTGATTAGAATATGATTTTGCCATTATTTTTACAAATTGGGATTATTTATTTATTTATTAAATAAATAGAAGATTCTACACACTTTCTCTCTCCTATTGTATTCATTATTCGCACATTATCCAAATTAGTTGCAAATTTTCCCAAAGGCTTATTTTTATGTCTAGATTACGAATTTGGAGTTATTTTTCTATTTTGAGAGCATTAAGTATTTTATTTCACTTTATTGGCCTATTTCCTACTTTCTTTTGATAAAGACATTAATATATACATTTATCTTCCCAATTAAATGATACTTGGACCTTAAGTTACTTTTTAGTCACGAAAACAAATTTGAGTGTCAAATTATCCTTGTGGGTTTCCAATTAAATTTTTTGTGAGAAATATTTCCCATTATCTTCTTCTATCCATTAAATCTCATATTCCATCTAATTATTGTATTTATCATCTCCTTTATATAAAATTCGGATTTCCTCTTATTTCTCCTATTCCAAAAAGTACTAGAAAGTTCTAAGATGAAATATCTTATTCTTTTTATTTCTTAGTGTACAACTTGCACTTTAGGCCCATTGTCTAAAATCTAACTGAGGTATTTGTTCATACAACCCTATATTAAGAATATATGGGAAACATTTATCCAATCACCATCACAATTCCTCTAAATCAAATCCAAAGACATATGGAATGAAAAATGAAGGAAAAATCTTATTGGAAAAGAGTACAAAAAGATACAATGGATTTCAGTATGTTACAAGGAAACTGAAGAGGAACACGCCGTGCATATCACATCAAGGCCATGTCTTTTTTTGTAAAGTTTGAGCTAAAAGAGGGGCGCACGACTTAACTTCCCACTTCTTGAGAAATAAGCTATGTGAGAGAACCCTAGTAGTTGTGTCCTCAACAACATCGTCGCCTTCCTCCCCGCTCACGCTGTGCACATATGCACACCTTTTCTCCTCCCCCCCAAATTGTGCACATTTGCACGCTGCCAGCTCACACCTCCACCGACAGCCGCCATTTCAACCTCTACTTGCTCTAGCTCCGCGAACAACCTCATGCTGCCCTAAGCAGCAACCTAGCCGCCGCCCCAGCAGCCGACAGTAGCGCTGACGATGCCGCATATAGCGCCACCACTAGTCTGCCAACCAGCCACCAAGCGCCGCCGACGAACGCCCGTGAGCACAACAGTGCCCCGATCGACACCACCAACCAGCCACCTAGCAGCTTCCATCAATGCCACCCGAATCGCGCAGCCAACGATACGCTTTTTCCCCACCTTCTTCTCCACTCATGGCACAGATCTGAGACTGCAAGAAATTTGTAGGTGCACGATGTTCCCATGTTTTGCACGTCGTGCATTCTAGTTTCAGAGTAAAAAGAACACCTTCCAGGTGCACGCCGTGATAGCAATCTGCACACTGTGCACTCCTTCAGAAAGACATGTCATCAATCAAGAAGGGCTCAGGAAGACACCATGATGGAGCTTCATCTTCCATGACACCTTCTGAAGCAGCTGCATTTGTTCCCACCACTCAATTTAGAGTCACCCATGAGGAAGACGTGGAGTACCAGTTCCTCATCACTAGGTGGGTCTTACCTTCTCGCTACATCTGTGAAGAGATGCTTGACAAGTTGGGCTTCAAAACTTAGGTAATGGGGTATCTATAGTTCTTAGGTCTACATCTACTCTACACTAGAGTCACAAAGACCTACCCCCACCTTGTTTATGAATTTTTGACCACCTTTAAGGCGGAAGATGAACCCCAAAACCACTGTGAGGCCTATCCGAAGATCAATTTTCATCTTCTAAACATATACTTTTCTATGGATCGTCCCTGGTTTTGTACTGTTACAACCTCAATTTTGCATGTGTTTGCATAATTGAAATGTAATGATTTTGTGAATATGGACTTAATTGAAAAAGTGGTATGCTTTGCTTCAAAGAATGGTTTTCTTTGCAAATCTCCCTTTTGATAGGAATTTCGTGGTTCCTATTATTATATTAATCCAATAATGGATATAGAAGAGCAGAAAAGAAGAAAAGTTCAAATAATGGAAAAAGATAAAAGATAATGGATATTAAGCAAAGTATTTTTTAGAAATACTTGGAAATATCTAGAAAGTGGCATTAATGGTCACAATTGAATAAAATTCATTTACATATGATTTCTAATAAAAGAAATATGAAAAGAGGAAAAAGGAAAGGAAAAATAAAGTCAAATCCTTGAAAAGAAATATCTTAATAAAGAAATAAGAAAGATAATGAGGAATAATGGATGTAGATGCATTTAGAAGGATAATAAGTATCCTTAAAAAGGAATTTCAAAATATTAGGATTTTTTGGGATCCATGGAGTCCCAATGAAGAAGAGGAAAGAGAAAATACAAATAATACAAAATAAGAGGATAATGTGATACATAACTGATGAATTTTGTGATATTGTTAAAAGGAGGTATTTTCTACTATAAGAAAGTATAATTTTGTGCCAATGGATTAAAAGTCAAGTAGAAAGAGAATAAGAGAGATTATTTTCGAATTCCTAACAAATAAACAATATGGATTATCAAGAAATTATTAAAAGGAGAGAGAATACTTCTTGATTTAGGAAAAATAGGTTTCCTTTTGGGACATGGACTTGTTTCCTCGTGGATGAACATCTTAGGGGGTTGGTACCCTCCCCTATATAAGGGGTAGAGCCTTTGGCCTGAGTTTAAGAGAATCCTAAGCATCCTTCTCTCTTCTCCTTGTTCTTTTCGTACAAACCCTAACCATTAGAGGGTAGAGAGACCCAAGAGCAAACAAGGGAACATGGAGTGGTCTTGATGGAAGAACGATGCTCCTGCACCACCGAATTGAAGCTCAGCGGTCATCCCTTTGCCTTAGCCCAGACGCAATAGCAGCAAGATGGCTGTCAGCCGGCCGCAAGTGCAGACCCAGCAAGCATGACCCCGCTACTCTAGTCGTGAGCTGAGTGCGTCTACGGGGGCGCGGAGGCTCGTCGGAGGTGAGGGGGCAGTCCCTGGTGGCCGTGGGCCTGGAGAGGAGAGGCACGGCCGCACTGGAACCCTGCAACAGCGGAAGAGAATGGTTCCACAAGGAAGAAGATGACCAGGCCACGTTGGATGAAATTGCCCCTCTGAGTTTTGAAGAATCAAGGAGCCATGCGGGGTTATAAGAGTCAATCCATTATGTTTTCAAATCGGCCGCGTTGCATGGGTGTCCTGACGTGTCAGCATGCCATTGGTCTAAGTAAGTAATCCTTGCAAAATTTGTATCTTTTTATTGGTAGCTCAGATGGATGCGTATAAAATATGAATTTTGCTCAGAAAAATGCGAGGAATACATTAAAAATATATTTAGATGCTAATTCTTCTTGCAATTAAAAAAGTACGTAAAGATGCTAGCTTTAATGGTTTAATGCATGAGAAACTCTAATCAATAATGAATAATGACTTAGGAATGGTTATTTGAATGTTTGAGGTTGATATTAACCTGTTGATTATCAAAAGGACACATTAGATCTAAAAATATGATATTTATGTGTAGTTTAATTTATTTAGGGTTGCTTGTGCATAAATAGGCTTTAATGGGCCTTGAAACCTTAATATTGTTAATTGGGACTCTTAATGGCTTTAATTGTTCAAATTCATGAATAAAGCTGAGATATGATGATAAAAGTTTCTAATTGTGAATAAGTACCCTTAATATGGTAATTAGGGTTTTCTAATGGATGAATGTGGAATTAGTGGTAAATAGAGTTCATATGTGAATTAGACTATATGAAAGATAAGTTGCTAATTGATCATCTTCATGAACTCATGGGACCCAAAGGGAAGTGAGGAGAGCACTCTATGGATGCATAAGGGAAGAGGGATGACCCCAAAAGTGTCGGCACCCTATAGACCTAGAGGAGATGACCAAGGATTGTGTGGTGACCCAAGTGGGTTTGAGATCAGTTTTCCATGGAAGTAACTTTGATATCGAGATGATCGTGATGTAGAGACATATGTTGCACATTTCAACTTAGATTTGAAGGTGTATTGGCAAGGTGGGATCTACCATCTCTACTCTTGGAATGGGAAGAACTCTATATTTGGACTGCAGCCAAATGCTTATTTCCTCTTGTTATGGGAGTGAGAGATAGGACAGTATGCATGCCATACACCAAGGATAAAGATGATGTGAGTTGGAACGTTGCTATGAGGTATGAGGATAGAGATGATAACATACCCTTGTGAAGTGGACAATATGTGGATAGAAGTAGATATCCAAGTTTTTGAAAAAGGTATGCAAAGTTTTATTTTAGTACAGCTTTTCAATATAGTCTGGTAGAATTTGATAATTATTATTGACTATTTGTCGAACCTTTGATCTGGAAATTGGGATAACGGCTCTGACCTCTTAGTCTCCCTTAATTGGGGGTTACCGGGAGGCGGGGTCGTTACATTTGGTATCAGAGCTCATCTTCTTGGTTTTCAAACTCAACCTTGTACAAATCATAGCTCATTATGAATATATCCTCATAATATGTCTACCTTAGTTCTCTTGGTGCTTGTACACCATCCACATAAGCATGCTTGACCCTAGCAGCTACTAAGGCACAAGAAGACCACCTACTAGACCAAGGAAGGTCAAGATGCAATATGGGTAATGGTAGATCACCTTACCTAGATGACATAAGAAAGAAAGGATATTGTCAAGGGACGGATCTGGTTAAACTACATATGAAATAGAGATGGTTGAACTACACCATGAGTTCTTGAGTATAACCTAAAGATTCACTTCCATAAGGTAGAAGTAGGAAGAACTCGATATTAGTATAGTTTATCACCCCTAACTAATAGTTAGTATAATCCATACTAGAGGGTTTGATGAGAGCATGTGTGCTTGTTCAGGGTGATACATGGAGATAGTTCTTGTCCTCTATAAGATGTGATGATAACCACCATATCCAGTATCGGGATGTAAAGAAGCTCTGCAAGGGAGGTTTTGTTGGTCACCACTTCATTAAAATGATGTTGGTGAAGGGACCTTGCGAAGGTCAAAAAAGGACCACAGTGTGTGCAGATGAAGTCGCTTTTATCATGTAATGGCTAAAAGAGAGCCCAGGGGCGACATGAGTCGTGAGCTGATGCAAAGCAGACTGACATGCAGTTCACTATGGGAGAACATGTGATATGAAAATCCGACCCCTCTGAGCTACAACTAAGGAAGCTGAATCCCTGATATATGGGTCCATTTGAGATGGATTGGTGGAGATGCTTTTGTGTTTAGGATTTCCCTCAGGATAACATAATGTGTTCCACGAGTCCGATCTAGAGCACTATGTGAGGTACCCAAGCCATGTGTTGAGCCATGAACCTATTCAACTTTATGAGAGGCTGAAATGTCCTGAGCCACCTATGAGGGTATGATATACCAACGTGAGAGAGAAATCAGATGCAATAATATAAAATAATGGAGGTTCTAAGGAAGCACCATGGAGAGGGTGAAGCCACATAAGAGCCATGATGGACGTGAGAGAGTTTTATCCTGCTTGTTTGTATGTTTGATGGAATTTTGAGGGCAATATTCCTCTAAGAGGGGAAGGATGTTACAACCTCAATTTTGCATGTGTTTGCATAATTGAAATGTAATGATTTTGTGAATATGGACTTAATTGAAAAGGTGGTATGCTTTGCTTCAAAGAATGGATTTCTTTGCAAATCTCTCTTTTGATAGGAATTTCGTGCTTCCTATTAATATATTAATCCAATAATGGATATAAAAGAGCAGAAAAGAAGAAAAGTTCAAATAATGGAAAAAGATAAAAGATTATGGATATCAAGCAAAGTATTTTTGAGAAATGCTTGGAAATATCTAGAAAGTGGCATTAATGGTCACAATTGAATAAAATTCATTTACATATGATTTCTAATAAAGGAAATATGAAAAGAGGAAAAAGGAAAGGAAAAATAAAGTGAAATCCTTGAAAAGAAATATCTTAATAAAGAAATAAGAAAGATAATGAGGAATAATGGATGTAGATGCATCTAGAAGGATAATAAGTATCCTTAAAAAGGAATTTCAAAATATTAGGATTTTTTGGGATCCATGAAGTCCCAATGAAGAAGAGGAAAGAGAAAATACAAATAATACAAAATAAGAGGATAATGTGATACATAACTGATGAATTTTGTGATATTGTTAAAAGGAGGTATTTTCTACTGTAAGAAAGTATAATTTTGTGCCAATGGATTAAAAGTCAAGTAGAAAGAGGATAAGATATATGATTTTCGAATTCGTAACAAATAAACAATATGGATTATCAAGAAATTATTAAAAGGAGAGAGAATACTTCTTGATTTAGGAAAAATAGGTTTCCTTTTGGGACATGGACTTGTTTCCTCGTGGATGAACATCTTAGGGGGTTGGTACCCTCCCCTATATAAGGGGTAGAGCCTTTGGCCTGAGTTTAAGAGAATCCCAAACATCCTTCTCTCTTCTCCTTGTTCTTTTCTTACAAACCCTAACCATTAGAGGGTAGAGAGACCCAGGAGCAAACAAGGGAACATGGAGTGGTCTTGATGGAAGAACGATGCTCCCACACCACCGAATTGAAGCTCAGCGGTCATCCCTTTGCCTTAGCCCAGATGCAATAGCAGCAAGATGGCTGTCAGCCGGCCGCAAGTGCAGACCCAACAAGCATGACCCCGCTACTCTAGTTGTGAGTTGAGGGCATCTACGGGGGCGCAGAGGCTCGTCGGAGGTGAGGGGGCAGTCCCTGGTAGCCGTGGGCCTGGGGAGGAGAGGCACGGCCGCACTGGAACCCTGCAACAGCGGAAGAGAAGGGTTCCACAAGGAAGAAGATGACCAGGCCACGGATGAAATTGCCCCTCCGGGTTTTGAAGAATAAATGAGCCATGCAGGGTTATAAGAGTCAATCCATTATGTTTCCAAATCGGTCGCGTTGCATGGGTGTCCTGACGTGTCAGCATGCCATTGGTCTAAGTAAGTAATCCTTGCAAAATTTGTATCTTTTTATTGGTAGCTCGGATGGATGCGTATAAAATATGAATTTTGCTCAGAAAAATGAGAGGAATCCATTAAAAATATATTTAGATCCTAATTCTGCTTGCAATTCAAAATGTACGTAAAGATGCTAGCTTTAATGGTTTAATTCATGAGAAACTCTAATCAATAATGATTAATGACTTAGGAATGGTTATTTGAATGTTTGAGGTTGATATTAACCTGTTGATTATCAAAAGGACACATTGGATCTAAAAATATGATATTTATGTGTAGTTTAATTTATTTAGGGTTGCTTGTGCATAAATAGGCTTTAATGGGCCTTGAAACCTTAATATTGGTAATTGTGACTCTTAATGGCTTTAATTGTTCAAATTCATGAATAAAGCTGAGATATGATGATAAAAGTTTCTAATTGTGAATAAGTACCCTTAATATGGTAATTAGGGTTTTCTAATGGATGAATGTGGAATTAGTGATAAATAGAGTTCATATGTAAATTAGACTATATGAAAGATAAGTTGCTAATTTGAAAGGAACCTGTTACACCCCGATCTCACATTACCCACTAATCATGAGATTAGGGCGTAAGAAGGGTTAACACGTCTCACAAAAACCACACTTAACATTATCTTTTCTTAGTCACATTAAACATGCCAACAGGAAAATCTTACAAATTACTTAAATATTGAAACTTACACAACTTGCGGAGGCATTTCAAATTTTACTTGCTAGAAACATAAACAGAGTAATTGTCATATTACATTTACATGCGGAATATAAAGTTGACATTTAATTACAAAACTGATTTACATATTAAACACACTCTCTCTCCACACCATGTCCCAAGGACTGAGGGGAAAGGACTAAGAGACCACTATCTAACTAACTACATATACCTTCTACTGACTAGGGTGGTAAGATCCTTCAGATTCCTGGAACTGTCGCTGACCTGAAAATGTTTGAGTAGAGGAGTGAGCCTACTCACTCAGTGAATAGTTTTTCATTTAACTATCACTAAACAACTCGTCAAGTTTATTAAATTGAAATAAAGCATAAGAACAATAATATACAGAGCAGTTCTAATGACATAGTGAAACTAGCAGATAGTACATAACTATGAAGCATTTAATATCAGGATTTGCATATCTTAAACATAAAAACAACTATCGAGATTTTTGCACAGTGATTCTAGACTCTTAACATTTTAAATTTCTGTGGTCCTACATGATTACATATTTTATTATGCCCCAATCATATGCAGTGTACTCTGCATATAAAGATCTGCAGCGAACTATGATCCCACCGTACAAGACTTAGCAACACACCCGGGAAATGCTAAGTCTGACTGCTCTCGTCTTGGTCTGCTACAGGACCACAGGCTCTCTGGCCTCACTGCAATCTCGAAGAGTGTAAACTGGACTCCTCCTACCTGAGCACACAGGCGGAGTGTCGAGCCGTGCCCATCTGGACTGTCCTCCAGTAGGTAACACGACTACTCGGACATCTGGACTGTCCTCCAGTAGGCCTCACAAAACTACTAGACCATCTGGACTGTCCTCCAGTAGGTCTCTCTCTCCAACCATCTCGACTGTCCTCCACCAGGTTGCCGACCGTCTGGACTGTCCTCCAGTTAGGTCGTTTCATCCCCCTAAGATCGCAGACCGCACAAAGGGGATTCTACGGTGTTAGGGCACCTAAATCTAATATATTTATTATACACCTAGATGTGAACTGTACAAAATTAAATAAACTATTCGACAGGTACAAAAGTATTCTCAGAGTTAATCAATTATCTAAATTATCCAAAACATAAATATCCACCAAGTATTTCAATTTCAGCAATTTCATTAAGCACTTTTGGTTTCCATTGCACCACATAAAATCTTTGATCTGTTCTACACTGATCAGAAGCTGTTCTAGATCATGTATAATCATACAGAAGCAATTTATAAAATAAAATTCAAGTTTCATCAAATACTGATAAAACGCCTGATAACCACTGATATCAGTGCAAAAATGCACAGTTTACCGAAAAATTCCAACGAAGGAGTTAAATGATGATAACTAAATGAAATCCTACTCACCGCATTTCGAACTGTCCGAGTTCGTCTGGAATTGCGTCTAGAGGCCTATTTCTCGGGGATTTATATTGTCTTCTACCCTTGAATTAATTAGCTTATTGTTCCTGCAATTCAACAGTAAAATAGCTTCTTCACGCAAAGAAATCTGAAATTGGCTCGATCAAAAGCTAAATCTTGGGCTAAAGCTGCATAATCAGATCCGCGGCCATGAATTAGAAGTAGGGAGTACCTTCACAAAGTATTTGATTAGCCAAACGAATCCCTCCTTGGCCGTGCGCCACGCAGCAGTAGCTGCAGGTTGGCCGTCGTTCAGCCAGCTAGGGTACACGGTGGTTAAACCATGGCCAGGCTCTGGATCTTGGCTAAAGCTAGCTAAAAAGCTCTGCACCCTTACTTAGTCCCCAAAACGGAGCTAAGGGAGGCTTCCTTTCCTGCTGCTGGCGCCCCCACGATCCCTTCTTGCTGTTGTTGTGCAAGAGCAGCTAGAGTAGTTGGGCTACTAGCTAAGGCAACCAAAGGAGAAGGAAGGGAAAGGGAGGAGGAAAAAGAAAAGAAGAAGAAAGGTAGAAGAAGAGAAGGAGGTCGATCGCTGGACGGAGCTCCTGCTTCAGAAAATTGCGGCTACAACACCGTTCTACAGCCTCAAGCGGTTTCCACTCGAAGAGATAAAGAAGAAATAGAAAGAAAGAAAGATTTATAAAGTCCAAATTGGGAAAATTGTAGAATTGGACCCCAAACTGAAAACTATCATAACTTTTTCCTCAACGGTCCGTTTTGAATGATTTCTTTTGTGAAACTTCAAGAATGAGGCCCACTACAAACCCAAGGCATGAAAACATGCTAATTATATTGTTTTACGGATTCAACATTCCAATTGCATCCAATTATTACTTTACTCAAATTAATCATCTTAATTATGCACTAATTGATCTTATGTGCTTAATTCAACTAAATCAAGTTAATGATGCACTAACCATCACATGAGCACATAAGTTGGCTCAAATCATAATGCTTACCAATAAGCTTTGAAACGGGTCATAACAATCTCCCTCCCTTATAAGAATTTCATCGCGAAATTCCTAAAAGAGAAAAGGAAACTTGTTACGCATCTCAGATTCAAGCTCCCACGTAGCTTCCTCTAGGTTATGATTTCTCCACAGAACTTTCACTAATGGTATCTCACGATTCTTGAGTTTCTTGATCCTTCGATCAACTATCTGAATTGGTCCTTCAACATAGGACACATCTAATCTGAGTTGTGCAGGTTCTGGGTCAACTATCTTTTCTGTACCAGGATAGCATTTCTTCAACATAGATACATGAAACACATCATGTAGATTTGACAACTCAGATGGCAATTCTAACCTATAGGCTACAGGTCCAATCCTCTCAATGATAGGATACGGGCCCATAAACCTAGGAGTCTATTTGCCTCTCCTACCAAATCTCAGCACTCCTTTCCATGGTGAAACTTTCAAGTATACCTCGTCACCAACCTCAAACTCAAGAGGTCTACGTCGTCTCTCAGCATAACTCTGCTGCCTGTCATGTGCAGCTTTCAACTGCTCTCTGATCACATATATCTTCTCTGTAGTCATATCCACTATCTCTGGCCCAAGAATCTCTTTCTCACCTACCTTGTACCAACATACATGTGATCTACACTTTCTGCCATACAAAGCTTCATACGGTGCCATACCAAGACTAGAATGGTAGCTATTATTGTATGCAAACTCCATAAGGCTCAAGTGTTCTTCCCAACTTCCTCTGAACTGCAGAACACATGCTCTCAGCATGTCCTCGAGAGTCTGAATGGTTCTCTCAGACTGACCATCCGTCTGTGGGTGAAAAGTTGTACTGAACCTCAACTTAGTGCCCAAAGCACGATGTAACTGATTCTAGAACCTGGATGTGAACTTAGGATCTCTATCAGATATAATAGAAATTGGAATTCCATGTAATCTGATTACCTCATCCACATATATCTTAACCAGCTTCGGGACATCAAAGGTTGACTTAACAGGAAGAAAGTGATCAGACTTAGTTAATCTATCCACAATCACCCATATTGAGTTAGAACCTCTAGGTGTCCTGGGCAACCCTACCACAAAGTCCATTGTGATATGTTCCCATTTCCACTCAGGTATAGGAAGTGATTGCAAAGTACCTGCAGGTTTCTGATGCTCAGCTTTAACCTGTTGACACACTCCACATCTAGCCACATACTCAGCCACATCTTTCTTCATACCAGTCCATCAGTACAACTCTTTGAGGTTCCTGTACATCCTAGTGTTACCTGGATGCATGGCATACATAGAAGCATGCGCTTCTTCAAGAATATGTTCTTTCAACTCACTGTTTTTAGGTACACACAACCTACCGTGAAGATACAACAAACCATCATCTGAAAACCTGAACTCTGGTCTTCTCCCTTCAGACATATCCTACATGATCTGCCACAACTCACTGTCACTCTGCTGCAACTCTTTGATCTGATCATAGAAGGTAGGTTTAACTTGCATCTGTGCAATCAAACCACTCTATTCTGACACTCTCAAGTCTAAGTTCAACCTTCGCATGTATACAAGAAAGTCTCTCTTGAAACATGCCATAGAGTATACATCAGCTGTTGAACTTGACTTCCTGCTCAGGACATCATCTACCACATTCGCCATTCTAAGGTGATAATCTATCGTCACATCATAAAGATAGTGGCGCCATGTCTTAAGAGCATGAACTACAACAACTAATTCCAAGTCATGTATCAAGTAATACTCCTCATTCTATGCTACTTACTTCTTGTTATTACTACAAGAATTTATTTTGTAACACACTTCACTTATATTATATTTCTTCTTGTATTCAAAACACACTTATTACATTTCAACTTTGTATCTTACTCTTTTCTCCAAGTCATTTTCATATTGTTTATCTACCTTTCCAATTAGCTACCTTTCAGATTGGCTACACTTAAACCCTGGATCACTATCAGTGCCAGTTTACTTTTCATAGAACAAATCTCATGATCTTATTTATAGAGATGCTAGTACTCAAGGTCAAATCACTAGTGACATCCCTTGAACTACTACAACTTTAAACATTCTAGGGTTTGGTCATATCAATAACATAGTGTTATTATTATGTGACTTTGCTCCCTTAGTTTGAAATCCAAACTTGGATCTCATAAGTTTTACTAAAGTCTTCCTTATCTTATCATTGGAATTTCCTTTCTCTTACTTGGGCATTCAGATAAATTACATTCTCAATTTTACCTTACTAGGGTTTCATCATCATATTGTGTGTCATTATTTTATTCGCATAGACGTCACCACCATGGTAATTATGCAACATATATGATGCATTCATTTTCTAAATTACACATCTGTTCTTTATTTTAGGAACTAGTTTATTAGTTTATAAAGACTTAGAATCCCAAAGGTAGTATGTATGAATGTATTAAACTTTATATTTAAGATATACATTCCATACTCTTAATTTTTTCATGAAATCCTCATTCCTTAATCAAGATCATCATTTCTGATATTTCTTTTGATTGAACTAAGTTCCTTGTCCTCGTCTTATAATTTACATATTCATCTAATTCTTTATGTACTTATTGTATACTTAACTCTTTTCTTCTATTTTTCCCTTTGCTTTGAAGTACATAAAAGTATTTTACTCTATTCCATGATCCAACCCAAAGTTGATTCTTACTATCTTAGCCTTTACATACTCTTCTCATATCATTTCCATATTCTCATATTTAGAGTTCGTATAATACTAATCATTATATTTAATTTGAACCTTATATTGTGCTCCTTTATTCCCAATTAAGGATTACACATATGAGGTTCCAACGTTGAGCCTCCAATATCAGTTCCAGCTACTTCTTAGTTGTTCTAATCTTTCCCTTATATCTCAACATCTTAGTGTATGTACATTCTTACTATGATGTGGGTCTAAATTATCCAGAGTCTACTCTTATTATACTGTTAATAGGAGTCATTAGATCCCAGTAACGCATCCTGCCAGCTGGACCAGGCCGAACCTGTAGTCCTGAAGCCAAGAGCTACTCAGGATTAACCAACTCCTATTAATCACAAACATGTGGAAAGAATATCCACTTAGGGCAAACTCATTTAACATAAATTCCGATCTACTTAATACAAAGAATATAAACAATAAATAAATTGCTTCATGATACACAACAATATAAAAGAATCATATTTATTCTACAAACTGAAAATCCAAATTCATACATATAAGAGCATTTCTAGTGATCTCTAATCAAATAAGCAATATTAAACAAGAGATGTATCACATCCTATATTTAATCTCTTATTCCCACATTAATTTCCAATTTCTTAACCCTAAAAATTTCTAGGGTTTCTCTCTAGCCTATCCTCTCTCTACATACCTGGCCAGGTTATCCAGAGAAGAATAGACAGAGTAGCTTGATACTGGTCAATCTAAGTATTCAGACACCTGGCCAGGGTATCTAAACACTCAGACCTCCCAGAGCTAAAAACACATCACTTCTTATCCATCTTAATCATAACTCTATCTTTTGATCCTAATGATCCCTGATAACTCAGCTTAAACTCTCAACTTGATTCTCGTGACCACGTCCTCTTCCTTCCATCTGCAATACTATAACAGAACATTTCCTGTTATAAAATTGCAGTTAGAAGGAAGACACTTAAGTCCTAATCCTATTGGTCTCTTATCATCCCCTGACCTTGACTTAGAGTAACCATGTACTCAACCTATGCTCTGATACCAAAAGTGTTACACCCCGATCTCACATTACCCACTAATCATGAGATTAGGGTGTAAGAAGGGTTAACACGTCTCACAAAAACCACACTTAACATTATCTTTTCTAAGTCACATTAAACATGCCAATAGGAAAATCTTACAAATTACTTAAATACTAAAACTTACACAACTTGCGGAGGCATTTCAAATTTTACTTGCTAGAAACATAAACAGAGTAATTGTCATATTACATTTACATGCGGAATATAAAGTTGACAGTTAATTACAAAACTGATTTACATATTAAACACACTCTCTCTCTCCACACCATGTCCCAAGGACCGAGGGGAAACGACTAAGAGACCACTATCTAACTAACTACATATACCTTCTACTGACTAGGGTGGTAAGATCCTTCAGATTCCTGGAACTGTCGCTGACCTGAAAATGTTTGAGTAGAGGAGTGAGCCTACTCGCTCAGTGAATAGTTTTTCATTTAACTATCACTAAACAACTTGTCAAGTTCATTAAATTGAAATAAAGCATAAGAACAATACTATACAGAGCAGTCCTAATGCATAGTGAAACTAGCAGATAGTACATAACTATGAAGCATTTAATATCAGGATTTGCATATCTTAAACATAAAAACAACTATTTAGATTTTTGCACAGTGATTCTAGACTCTTAACATTTTAAATTTCTGTGGTCCTACATGATTACATATTTTATTATGCCCCGATCATATGCAGTGTACTCTGCATATAAATATCTGTAGCGAACTACGATCCCACCGTACAAGACATAGCGACACACCCGGGAAATGCTAAGTCTGACTGCTCTCGTCCTGGTCTGCTACAGGACCACAGGCTCTCTGGCCTCACTGCACTCTCGAAGAGTGTAAACTGGACTCCTCCTACCTGAGCACACAGGCGGAGTGTCGAGTCGTGCCCATCTGGACTGTCCTCCAGTAGGTAACACGACTACTCGGCCATCTGGACTGTCCTCCAGTAGGCCTCACAAAACTACTAGACCATCTGGACTGTCCTCCAGTAGGTCTCTCTCTCCAACCATCTGGACTGTCCTCCAGCAGGTTGTCGACCATCTGGACTGTGCTCCAGTTAGGTCGTTTCATCCCCTTAAGATCGCAGACCGCAAAAAGGGGATTCTACGGTGTTAGGGCACCTAAATCTAATATTTTTATTATACACCTAGATATGAATTGTACAAAATTAAATAAACTATTCGACAGGTACAAAAGTATTCTCATAGTTAATCAATTATCTAAATTATCCAAAACATAAATATCCACCAAGTATTTCAATTTCAGCAATTTCATTAAGCACTTTTGGTTTCCATTGCACCACATAAAATCATTGATCTATTCTACACTGATCAGAAGTTGTTCTAGATCATGTATAATCATACAGAAGCAATTTATAAAATAAAATTCAAGTTTCATCAAATACTGATAAAACGCCTGATAACCACTGATACACTACTACAGAAATGGCTTATAAAGTCGGTTTTCAAGGTGTCGGTTGTATACAAAAACCGACACATAAACCCTACTGTGTCGGTTTTTAACAAATCGACATCCAATATGTGAAGGTCAACCAGACACGTGTACCGCTTTCAATAATTGTCAGTTATTTAATAAACAACCGACACTTAAAATCAACCGCCAAAACCAAAATTCCAGTGAAAAAATTACCTTCAAAATTGGACATATGTTGTCAGTTTTTTAATAAATAACCGACAGCTAAAGGGTATATGCGAGACAGGAATAGTTGTCGGTTGTCTTTTATTTATAAACCGACGAATATTGAGTAGTATAGTTGTCAGTTTTTTTGAAAGAGCTGACACTGTTGGTTTAGTTGTCGGTTTTGTTAAATAACCGACACATATTGTCAACTTAATAGCCCCGCGAACAGAACTTTTCCCCATTGTCTCTGTTTCATTGCCATGCGCTAGGGTCTGGCGATTTCCCCCGCCGTCGTTGCCGGTTGCCTCCCCGCGCCGTCGTTCGTCTGTCGCACGCCGCTCGCCGCCGTCACCGTCGTCGCCGTCGCCGCCGGTTGCTGCGCCGTCAGTTGCTGTTCTCGTCGACGCCCTCGCCACCGCTCCGCGTCGTCGCCAGTTGCTGCGCCGCCGGTTGCTGGTCTCCTCGACGCCCTCGCCGCCGCTCCGCCAAGCCGTCGCCGGTTGCTGGTCCTCCTCTTCTCGCCGCCGTCACCTCCAGCTGCTCTCCTCTGCTCCGGCGTTGTCAGCTTCACCTTGCTGCCCTTAAGGTACGCCAGCTACTTCCTTCTTCCTCATCCCCTAGCTTAATACTGCCTGTCTAATAGACTCAACTCAAGTTTTTCTATCTTTACATTTGCATTATTCATTGCCATTGTTCTTTAAAATGTCAATGAAACTATAATGGTTATCCAATGTTAAAGTTGAATACCTTGTTGTAGGCTACACAACAGATGAAACTATAGTAGTGTTTTTGTATATATGTGTTTGATATTCTTATATCACTAGAAAGAAAGACAACCATTTTCATTACTAGTAGATGAATAAATACATTAAATACAAATCAATTGGTAAACTAATATAAATCAGTAGATGATTACATAATTCCTAAATCAACACATAAATAAATACAAATAGTAGATGAATAAAATACAATAAATACAGTAATAGAGTTAAATCAGTAGATGATTAAATGATATCAAAATTAGTACATAAATAAACACAAATCAATAGATAACTAAAAAAAAATAGTAATAAATAAAAACAAATAAGTAGATGAATAAATACATAAGTGGAAAAGTAAATATGAATCAGTTGATAAATAAAGTTACATCAGTAGATTCTTACATAATTTCAGAAGCAGTATAAATAAATTCAAATGAGTAAATAGCTAAATAAAAAACAGTACATGAATAAATACAAATAAGTAGATGAATAAATACAAATCAGTTGATTAACTAATATAAAATTATAAATCAGTGATGATTAATCAATTCTCAAATCAGTACATAAATGAATACAAATAGTAGATGAATAAATATAATATAATCAAATCAGTTGATAATTAAAGTTAAACAGTTGATAACTAAAGTTAAATCAGTAGATGATTAAATAGTATCAAAATCAATACATAAATAAACACAAATCAGTTGATAACTAAAGTTAAACAGTTGATAATTAACTAAAGTTAAATCAGTAGATGATTAAATAATATCAAAATTAATACATAAATAAACACATGTGACATGCTTGGAATGTAAATGATGAACTTTTCCCTAAATTGCCAATCATGCTTTTAAAGACATCAATAATCACCCTAACTTGAAGAACTAGGATTTTAGGTACAAGAATGACAACACATTATTTGTTGGCCTAAAAACCCGTCCAAATGCTACCGAAATTTTCTTAATTTATAATGTGAGCTTAATTTATAATGTGAATATCTTTACAATGTGAATGTGAACTTTAAAATGTGAGCTTTAGAATTTGAATTACTTTACAATATGAACTTTACAATTTGAATTACTTTACAATGTGAGCTTTACACTTTGAATTACTACTTTACAATGTGAACTTTACAATTTGAATGTGAATTTGCAGATGGCTGACCATTCTCCTGATGACCGTCTTGATGACTACCGTGAGGGTGAGGACATCAATGCGCCGCCTCACAATGTAAGTTTTAAAAATATATCATATATTTATATCTATATGTCCATTTATAGTTATATTTTGTAAATGTGAATTATTTTGTCAAATTTTAGGTTGATGATGCACAGGTACCATGTGCAGCACTTGAGGCACTTGATCAACAACACCAAAAAGTTGACAAGAGAAGGGGCATCACTATGATGAAGAAGTTAATTGTGCAAAAGGGCAATGGACCCAAACTTGTTGTGGATTTCGATAATGCAGGAAATGCATGTGGTGTGAATCGCAATTTATTTATTTCATATCTTGGATATGTTACTCGTAGCCATTGCGGTTGTCGCTTAGATTCTTGGCATAATGTTTCTAAGGAGAAGAAAGATTTAATATGGAGGGATTTATGCGTGAGTTATTATTAATTTGCAATTCTATTTTGTAGATGACTAAATTTTTGGATACTAGTTAATAGCAATTCTATTTTGCAGAGTATATTTGAATTGAATGAAAAGTTGCATCGTAAATGCATGATGCAACGATGTGGGAGAGTCCTAAGGAACTATAGGACAAATCTCACCAGAGAATACATACAAGAAGCCGACAAGAGGAAGAAGACAGCCACTGAACAGTGGAACTTCCTGGACAAAGAAGAATGGGACGCGTTTGTCGCTTCAAGACAAACTGATGAATTCAAGGTATTAGGCGTCAGTCTCAATCTCATTAATTAATATATGTTGTATTCACTTATTCAAGATTAAAAATTTAGTGTTACTAGCCAATTCATTAATGTGCATACTAACTAGGCCCTCAGTGATGCACAAAGATCAAGGCGTGCGATGAATGTGCACGACCACACAATGGGTCCAAGAGGATATGCAGGCGTTTGCCAAAGACTAAAGGCTAAGGCTGATGTTGCTCAGTCTGCTGCTACTCAGGAGTCCTCTACCATAGGTAGCACACCTCTACCTCGCCATGATGTCTAGATAGCTGGGAGGCAAAATAAGAAGGGAGAATTAACTAAGGCTGCAACTGCTGAGGCGGCTGCAAAAATTGTAAAATACAACTCTTACAGCAATCATTCGAATATTGATTATTTGTGTTGTTTACTTAAGTACAAATTTTTGTTTTGGCGATTAGCGGGAGCTGCACGAGCTGAGGAAACAAGGAAAGTTCATCCCTGAGGGCACAAGGGATGAATTGACAGTTGCTCTGGGTAACCCAGAGCATCCTGGACGTGTTAGGGCTGCAGGCGCTGGTGTGGGCATCAAAGCATTTTTTGGGCCTACCCAGCGCAAACATGTCCCAAAAGCGGGACTTTCACAAGAAGAGGTAACATATTTTTTCCTTGTAGATGTTACTGTAAAAGAGAATTCAAAAATTAGAATTTGACGTTTCTTTTATCCATGTATAGGTGGATAAGCTATTTGACAGGAAACTCGAAGAAGCAATGCAAAAGTGGCAGACATCTGAGACTGCCACTTACCAGACAATATCTACTGCAGCCTCTACTCCTACTCCTACTGCAGAGGTTGGGAGTAATCCTGTAGACCCACCACCTAGCACATCCACTGTAAGTATTTTTATGACATAGTAACTAGTTTTTTAATTCAAGATGATACGTATATATGAAATTGTAGTCGTTTCAAAAAATATGATATGTATATATGTATATAACATTCTTTACACAAAAATTTGTAGGGGTTGAAGCCATGCCGTCTAAAAAGTAAAGAATATGTCATGGTAGAGGCGTCGGCTTACCCATCCCTACCAGGGGAAATGTGTCACGGGTCTCCAGTACCAGCTGGTTGGATTCAGGTGAGCCCGATACATATATTCCCCCAATTTCAGGAACTGCAACTGCCATATGCCCACCCAGATTGTGAAACGCTTGGTGATGCAGTAGGCGGAGTGATATTGTGGGAAAAAGTGTATGTCTTCTTTACTGAAAAGGTGTGGTAAATTTACATTACGTTCAATTGTTAGTGTGTGTATATGCTGGCAGTTGAACTGAAATTATTATGTATATATATATATATATATATATATATATATATATATATATATATATACAGGTTAAAAAGAAGACACCCACAACATCTAGGCCTCCACTTCCACCTCCTGCATTACCTAGTTGGGTTCCACATGACCTACCTGTCCCGTTAGGTCCTAACTATAGGGGTATGGCAGTATGGTTAGGGGAACATGATAAAAACTCCCCTATTACTGTTTCTTCTGATTCAGATTCTACAGGTCAGTCATATGAAACAAAAATATTTATACAAGATATTTTGGAGTTGTTTTGAAATGATTAGCTAAATACATCTGTGATAGAGCTATGGATAAGGTGAGATATTCTTTATACATCCATATACCTTGTGTATGATCTGGTGATCTGGTTTCTTATTTATTAATGCATGCATAATTAATACATATTTTGCAACTACTTAGACAACATATGTGCAGATTTTGGATTCGAACATGTAGGGTTTTTTATTCCATCCTTGATTAGTCTAGTAGCTAAAGACCCTACATCAGTTCAAAAATACTGCTGTGAGGCTTTTTCAATTTTTGCTATAAATAAGAAGGTGATAATGGCTCCATTCAATGTAGAGTAAGTTTACTTTGCTTATTATAATTTGGACTTAAGAAAATTACATTTTATTGTGGATTTTGAGTTATTAATTTTTAACTTTTTTTTCCTCTAGTGGTAAGCATTGGGAGTTATTGGTTATTGCCCCCGAGACGTTCATTGTGTATTATCTAGATCCTAAGGGGTGTAAATTGAATACAAGATTTGGACACAAAATGAAAATGGCAATATTTCAGTGAGAAATATTTCATTTTTCATATTCGTTAACATATGTTATTACATTACTATTTAATTGCAATGTTTTGTGTTACATTAACATGTAGGGGTTTTGAGGAGTACAATAAGGCTGGAGGAAAGGTCCCCATGAAAAAGAACCAGCAAATAATTTGGAAGAACGTGAAAGTAAGTTCCCTACTGCAATATATTATAGGTGTTTAAAATGGACCCCACATGAAAGGACTTACCAGATGTACATGAGCCCTATACGATGGGAGAATTAAATGAAGTAGTAGAAGAATGGGCAACAACCATACAATTAGTGGGGGCTTTAAAATATAATTGGGATCCTGATAGCAAATAATGACTAAACAATGATACTTTGTAAATGAATTTCTGAATTATAATATATGTGTGAATGTTTCTACATGTCTGGATGTTTCTACATGTGTTTGAATGAAAATGAATGAAAGTGTTGGTTGCTATATGAAGTCTACATGTGTGAATGTGAATCAATGGAACTACAGATTGCTAGCATGTGTGAATGTTTATAAATGTGTGAAAATAAAATGGAATTGCAGGTTGCATTGCTATATGCATGTGCTACTTTTTTATTGTTAATTTTGCAGGTTTGCGGCCTGTTGTCGGCTGATATCAATGGATGTCGTAAAACCTGCAGTTCATAACTGAACTGAACAGGTTTCTCATCTTGCGACCAGCCACAACAGGTCTGCAGACTGACAGAAAAAAAACCAATAGTCATCGGCTATTTGTAAATAACTGACACATAATGTTATAGTGTCGGTTTTTTACAGATAACCGACATCTATTTCGTGTGGCGCGAAGGGCTTGGTTGTCGGTTATTTGTAGATAACCGACACTGATGGTGCCCAACATGGCGCCCTTTCTGTGGCATGAAGGGTTTGGTTGTCGGGTTCTTACCTAATAACTGACACCTATAGTCCCATGATGGCTCGTTTTTGGTGGCGCGCGAAGAGTTTGGGTGTCGGTTATGGAACCGGCGACCAATGGTTGGACTTTTAATGTCTCCCACATAGGTGTCCCTTATAAACCGACACTAAAGGCTTTAAATAACCGACACTAAAGGTAGGTTCTGTAGTAGTGATATCAGTGCAAAAATGCACAGTTTACCAAAAAATTCCAACGAAGGAGTTAAATGATGATAACTAAATGAACTCCTACTAACCGCGTTTCGAACTGTCCGGGTTCGTCCGGAATTGCGTCTAGAGGCCTAATTCTGGGGGATTTCTATTGTCTTCTACCCTTGAATTAATTAGCCTACTGTTCCTACACTTGGACAGTAAAATAGATTCTTCACGCAAAGAAATCTGAAATTGGCTCGATCAAAAGCTAAATCTTGGGCTATAGCTGCAGAATCAGATCCGTGGCCATGAATTAGAAGTAGGGAGTACCTTCCTGAAGTATTTGATTAGCCAAACGAATCCCTCCTTGGCCGTGCACTGTGCAGCAGTAGCTGCAGGTTGGTCGTTGTTCAGCCAGCTAGGGTACACAGTGGTTAAACCATGGCCAGGCTCTGGATCTTGGCTAAAGCTAGCTAAAAAGCTCCGCACCCTTGCTTAGTCCCCAAAACGGAGCTAAGGGAGGCTTCCTTTCCTGCTGCTGGCGCCCCCACGATCCCTTCTTGTTGCTGCTGTGCAAGAGCAGCTACTGCTGCTGGCCGTTGGCCAAGCAGCTAGAGTAGTTGGGCTACTAGCTAAGGCAACCAAAGGAGAAGGAAGGGAAAGGGAGGAGGAAAAAGAAAAGAAGAAGAAAGGTAGAAGAAGTGAAGGAGGTCGATCACTGGACGGAGCTCCTGCTCCAGAAAATCGTGGCTACAACGCCTCTCTACAGACTCAAGTGGTGCCGCTGGAAGAGATAAAGAAGAAATAGAAAGAAAGAAAGATTTATAAAGTCGAAATTGGGAAAATTACAGAATTGGACCCCAAACTGAAAACTATCATAACTTTTTCCTCGAAGGTCCGTTTTGAATGATTTCTTTTGTGAAACTTCAAGAATGAGGCCCACTACAAACCCAAGGCATGAAAACATGCTAATTATATTGTTTTACTGATTCAACATTCCAATTGCATCCAATTATTACTTTACTCAAATTAATCATCTTAATTATGCACTAATTGATCTTATGTGCTTAATTCAACTAAATCAAGTTAATGATGCACTAACCATCACATGAGCACATAAGTTGGCTCAAATCATAATGCTTACCAATAAGCTTTGAAACGGGTCATAACAGAACCAAAGATGATAATTGGGCCTAATGATCGTGTCATGACTTAAAAGGATAAAAATGGTTGTTTTAATGTAAAAGATGCATAATAGACTTATTTGACATTTCATTGTGCCCGTGATGTTGAAATTATGCTTTGTGGACTAAAAGAGCATTAAATGTGATGAAAGTATTATGGAGGCTAAAACCCTAAAGTGGGCCTAGAAAGTCAAAGGGGGAATACACGTCTATCTTGATGATGTTTTGGATAAACTATAACACTTGGGTGTTATGCAATAATTTCAGGATATTGTTGATTGCTTGTTTGATTGTTCTTTATCCTTATTGCTTGGAAATCAAGTTGATCTGGATCAGGTATGTGGTTAATTATGGTTAATCACATTAGTTTCCCGAAGGTTTTCTGGAAGATTAATTGCATTAGATGCAACCTATCAGTTTGGATGTTCATACTTGCACATTATAAAGTCACGATGGTTATCACAATTATAAATAAGTGTGTATTCTTGCACCTACATGCCACCCTGATGGATGATGCAAAATGGTCAAGCCCAAGAGGGAAGACCCATGGGCACCATGAAGGGTGACCTCATGCACCAAGCTCGGGATTGAGAAGGTGGCCTATGATATTGCATGACCAAAGGGCACCATGAAGGGTGACCCCAGACACCAAGCTTGGGACTAAGAAGGTGGCTTTAAGTCATTGGCAAAAGAGAAACCCTAAGGAGGGTATGCCAGGGTTAGGGAAAAGTGGTGGAGAATGTCACATTGAAAGCGTAAATTGGCTTGTTAATTAATTTGATTGTGATATTTAGATTGTTAGCCATATTTGTGAAATTTTGATTGTCCCCACATACCAACATATTCCTATATGCTGACATACATTTTGTTTGTCAGTGTTTTAGGTACAACAATTGAAAAGAACAAATAGTAAAGTGACACATTGTGGAAATAAGAAATAAAATGCAAGGAGGATTAGATAGAATAGAACCAAGATGTGGATAGAAGTAGATTACCAAAGTTTTAAAAAGGTATATAAAGTTTTATTTTATACCAGATTTTAGTATAGTTAGTAGAATTTCATAATTATTACTGATTATTTGTCGAACCTTTGATCTGGTTTATTGGGATAACAGATCTGACCTCTTGGTCTCCCTTAAGTGAGGGTTACTAGGAGGCCGGGTCGTTACATTTGGTATCAGAACATAGGTTCCTCATTTAATCTTTAATAATTATTAAATTTTACAAACTTTGTAGAACCCAAGGGAGTTATTAGAGGATTTTCCGAAAGATAGAGGTGTCTAGAAAAGGATCACGCCTGGGGGCTGGCAATATTTTCCTCCGCACCGCTAGTCAGAATACGAGGACTCTCAGATTGGTGTGACTGCCTGGCCAATGTCTCAGGATTTGACTCGAAATAAGATACCTTTAGGACTCTCTCATATTGTTCATCCCTTCTCAACTCAAATGATGTTAAGGATTTTAAGGAATATGATTTTCTCTCTCTTCCTCACCCTCTTGAGGGTAGGGTATGCATGATAAGGTTAAGGAATCCTCCACCAAATTAATGAAAAGCATGTAAATAAGATGTCATGGACATAATCTTAATAGTTTAAGTGTAAACTAAAGAATAGTTGCATGCTTAGGTCATATGACATATGTTGTCATGCCCTCAGGAGAGACCTAAGGCTAGACCCCCTTGTGAGGAGGATGAGTAGAGTAAGTTATTCTTGGAGGTAGAGACCTCCATTATATGTAGAGACTTGGCACATCCTCAGAGGATGATGCTAACCCTAACCCTAAGTGGTGGTTAGAGAGAGAGATGGCATGATGAGTCAGATGCCATGGTCGACCATGTGTGTGAGTGGACATGTTTTTAGACGATATGAGCCATGTGAGGTTGGATGACCTAGTGCCTTTGGCGACCCAACCGTGGGAAGGGTCATGCATGTTAGAGTGAAGGATAGCTCCTTCATTGATGAGGTTAGAAACCCTATGGGCATATAGGAGCATGGCTTAGTTTGCACCCAGAGTACATCAGTAGTGTGGGAAGTAGGTTGAAACCCTGGCCAGGAGAGTATGTTAGATAGCTTATGAGATAAGCATAAAGGGCTATGGATAATCTTGAGAAAACATAAGTTTGAACATTGGCTTCTCCCATGTAGGGGTATGCTTGTGAGATTAATCCTTCATGGAGAGAGAACCTCCAGTAGTAAGTCTATTTGTAAGGGTATCTCTAGAGAGACAGAGAGCATGACCCAAGCAAGAAGGTTGGAAGCTTAGTACTCTGAGATATGAGGAATAGTGGGGAGTTGAGTATGATGCGACCTAAGTGGATGATAGCGGTTGCCTCATGCATGATCCCTGAAGGCTGATGGTATCTTGGTTGCCTTTAGAGGAACCAAACCCTAGAGAGAAGATGAGACTATTAGTACCTTTGTGCCTATGGTATAGGTGTTTACCTTCTAGGGTTAAGAAGAAGAGTTCCTTAAGACCATGAAGAGGTTTAGCAACAAGTTGTGAGGCCTTTTACCTAGTTGGGTGTCCTTGAGGAGGACTCCACTCTAAAGTGTTGTTCAAGTGGAATGATAATGGGAAGTGCATGTCATACCTTGAACATGCTTGGTTCGTGGTTAAAGGTTGAGCATGCAGTTGGACAATTGTCGCATAAAGAGGTGAACCAAGGGTTCCTAAACCTAAGAGGGGAAGTAGTAGTGCCTGTTCCACCTGATGCTCATGACAAGACTTGAGTTTCTATAAGATTTGAGCATGGAACTCCTCATGTTTAGAGGAATGGGAAACCCCTCAGATTAAGGAGTATGTTTGATGAACCCCTCACATTTAAGTTGGTGACATGGGCATGTATGATGTTAGTCCAATGAGAACAAGTATGACTTATCAGGGAGACCCAACATGGTTTAGTAAGGGGACTACTTGTCAGCTACGTCCTTTATTAGATTAATTGGACTAAGTGTGATCATGTGGATGTAAACCCTAGACATAAAGACGTTTGTGACCTTTGTTATCAAGATGTAGTTTCCTCCCATCCTGGGAGAGGGACCCTATTGTAGGGTGTATACTAGTTTTTGTTGGTTTTGAGGTAACCTAAAGAGGTCTAGTATGATCTTGAGAAGCTAAGTGAAAAGTACATAGTATGTGAATGAACCTGTAGACCCATATATAACCATCTCTAAGTGCATGTGGATGTGTTACCATAGAGGTAACCAGTATGGGGCCTGACCAAGGTAGGCAAGTCACCATGACCCCTATGAAAGAATGAAAGTCAGCCCATGAATGCAGAGAGAGATGATGGAGACTTGGGTAAGGTTCTAAGTTGGACATTTGCTATATTAGAATTCTAAGTCTATCCTAGGGTTAGGTAGGGATAAGACTGATGGAAGTAGGAGTTATCTAATTCCCTAGTTGCACATGACCATAGGGTCGAGAGGTAACAACTATCATTGTCTGAGGGCCATGGGTTAGGAGATTGATCATCTTAATGAACTCATGGGACCCAAAGGGAAGTGAGGAGAGCACTCTCTGGATGCATAAGGGAAGAGGGATGACCCCAAAAGTGTCGGCACCCTATAGACCTAGAGGAGATGACCAAGGATTGTGTGGTGACCCAAGTGGGTTCAAGATCAGGTTTCCATGGAAGTAACTTTGATATCGAGATGATCGTGATGTAGAGACATATGTTGCACATTTCAACTTAGATTTGAAGGTGTATTGGCAAGGTGGGATGTACCATCTCTACATTTGGAATGGGAAGAACTCTATATTTGGACTGCAGCCAAATGCTTATTTCCTCTTGTTATGGGAGTGAGAAATAGGACAATATGCATGCCATACACGAAGGATAAAGATGATGTGAGTTGGAACGTTGCTATGAGGTATGAGGATAGAGATGATAACATACCCTTGTGAAGTGTACAATATGTGGATAGAAGTAGATATCCAAGTTTTTGAAAAAGGTATGCAAAGTTTTATTTTAGTACAGTTTTTCAATATATTCTGGTAGTATTTGATAATTATTATTGACTATTTGTCAAACCTTTGATCTGGAAATTGGGATAACGGCTGTGACCTCTTTGTCTCCCTAAATTGGGGGTCACTGGGAGGCGGGGTCGTTACATTTGGTATCAGAGCTCATCTTCTTGGTTTTCAAACTCAACCTTGTACAACTCATAGCTCATGATAAATATATCCTCATAATATGTCTACCTTAGTTCTCTTGGTGTTTGTACACCATCCACATAAGCATGCTTGACCCTAGCAGCTACTAAGGCACAAGAAGACCACCTACTAGACCAAGGAAGGTCAAGATGCAATATGGGTTATGGTAGATCACCTTACCTAGATGACATGAGAAAGAAAGGATATTGTCAAGGGACGGATCCGGTTGAACTACATATGAAAGAGAGATGGTTGAACTACACCATGAGTTCTTGAGTATAACCTAAAGATTCACTTCCATAAGGTAGAAGTAGGAAGAACGCGATATTAGTATAGTTTATCACCCCTAACTAATAGTTAGTATAATCCATACTAGAGGGTTTGATGAGAGCATGTGTGCTTGTTCAGGGTGATACATGGAGATAGTTCTTGTCCTCTATAAGATGTGATGATAACCACCATAGCCAGTATCGGGATGTAAAGAAGATCTACAAGGGAGGTTTTGTTGGTCACCACTTCATTAAAATGATGTGGGTGAAGGGACCTTGCGAAGGTCAAAAAAGGACCACAGTGTGTGTAGATGAAGTCGCTTTTATCATGCAATGGCTAAAAGAGAGCCTAGGGGCGACATGAGTCGTGAGCTGATTCAAAGCAGACTGACATGCAGTTCACTATGGGAGAACATGTGATATGAAAATTCGACCCCTCTGAGCTACAATTGAGGAAGCTGAATCCCTGATATATGGGTCCATTTGAGATGGATTGGTGGAGATGCTTTTGTGTTTAGGATTTCCCTCAGGATAACGTAATGTGTTCCACGAGTCCGATCTAGAGCACTATGTGAGGTACCCAAGCCATGTGTTGAGCCATGAACCTATTCAACTTTATGAGAGGCTGAAATGTCCTGAGTCACCTATGAGGGTACAATATACCAACGTGAGAGAGAACTCAGATGCAAGAATATAAAATAATGGAGGTTCTAAGGAAGCACCATGGAGAGGGTGAAGCCACATAAGAGCCATGATGGACGTGAGAGAGTTTTATCCTGCTTGTTTGTATGTTTGATGGAATTTTGAGGGCAATATTCCTATAAGAGGGAAAGGATGTTCCAACCTCAATTTTGCATGTGTTTGCATAATTGAAATGTAATGATTTTGTGAATATGGACTTAATTGAAAAGGTGGTATGCTTTTCTTCAAAGAATGGATTTCTTTGCAAATCTCCCTTTTGATAGGAATTTCGTGCTTCCTATTAATATATTAATCCAATAATGGATATAAAAGAGCAGAAAAGAAGAAAAGTTCAAATAATGGAAAAAGATAAAAGATAATGGATATTAAGCAAAGTATTTTTGAGAAATGCTTGGAAATATCTAGAAAGTGGCATTAATGGTCACAATTGAATAAAATTCATTTACATATGATTTCTAATAAAAGAAATATGAAAAGAGGAAAAAGGAAAGGAAAAATAAAGTGAAATCCTTGAAAAGAAATATCTTAATAAAGAAATAAGAAAGATAATGAGGAATAATGGATGTAGATGCATCTAGAAGGATAATAAGTATCTTTAAAAAGGAATTTCAAAATATTAGGATTTCTTGGGATCCAAGGAGTCCCAATGAAGAAGAAGAATGAGAAAATATAAATAATACAAAATAAGAGGATAATGTGATACATAATTGATAAATTTTGTGATATTGTTAAAAGGAGGTATTTTCTACTATAAGAAAGTATAATTTCGTGCTAATAGATTAAAAGTCAAGCATAAGGAGAATAAGAGAGATGATTTTCAAATTCCTAACAAATAAAGAATATGGATTATCAAGGAGTTATTAAAAGGAGAGAGAATACTTCTTGATTAAGGAAAAAAAGGTTTCCTTTTGGGACATGGACTTGTTTCCTAGTGGATGAACATCTTAGGGGGTTGGTACCCTCCCCTATATAAGGGGTAGAGCCTTTAGCCCGAGTTTAAGAGAATCACAAGCATCCTTCTCTCTTCTTCTTATTCTTTTCATACAAACCCTAACCATGAGAGGGTAGAGATACCCTGGAGAAAACAAGGGAACATGGAGTGGTCTTGATGGAAGCATGATGCTCCCACACTGTCAGAATGAAGCTCGGTGGTTATCCCTTTGCCTTAGCCCAGACACAACAACACCAAGATGGTTGTGAGCCGGCCGCAAGTGCAGACCCAAAAAGCATGACCCCACTACTCTAGTTGCAAGATGAGGGTGTCTACGGGGGCACGGAGGCTCGTCGAAGGTGAGGGGGTTGTCCCGGGTGGCCGTCAGGGCCAGGGGAGGAGAGGCACGACCACATCAGAACTCTGCAGCAGCGGAAGCGGAGGGTTCCGCAAGGAAGAAGACAACCAGACCATGTTGGATGAAATTGCCCCTCTGGGTTTTGAAGAATCAATGAGCCATGCGGGGGTATAAGAGTCAATCCATTATGTTTCCAAATCGGCCGTGTTGCATGGGTATGCTGACGTGTCAGCATGCCATTGGTCCAAGTAAGCAATCCTTGCAAAATTCATATCTTTTTATTGGTAGCTTGAATGGATGCATATAAAATATGAATTTTGCTCAGAAAAATGTGAGGAATCCACTAAAAATATGTTTTGATCCTATTTCTACTTGAAATTCAAAAAGTACGTAAAGATGCTAGTTTTAATGGTTTAATTCATGAGAAACCCTAATCAATAATGGTGAATGAATTAGGAAGGGTTATTTGAATGTTTAAGGTTAATATGAACATGTTGATTATAAAAATGACACAGTAGATCTAAAAAGATGATCTTTATGTGTAGTTTAATTTATTTAGGGTTCCTTGTGCATAAATAGGATTTAATGGGCCTTGAATCCTTAATATTGGTAATTGTGACTCTTAATGGCTTTAATTGTTCAAATTCATGAATAAAGCTGAGATATGATGATAAAAGTTCCTAATTGTGAATAAATACCCTTAATATGGTAATTAGGGTTTTCTAATAGATGAATGTGGAATTAGTGACAAATACAGTTCATATGTGAATTAGACTATATGAAAGATAAGTTGCTAATTTGAAAGGAACCAAAGATGATAATTGGGCCTAATGACCGTTTCATGATTTAAAAGGATAAAAATGATAGTTTTAATGTAAAAGAGGCATAGTAGACTTATTTGACATTTAATTGTGCCCATGATGTTGAAATTAGGGTTTGTGGACTAAAAGCGCATTAAATGTGATGAAAGTATTATGGAGGCTAAAACCCTAAAGTGGGCCTAGAAAGTCAAAGGGGGAATACACGTCTATCTTGATGATGTTTTGGATAAACTATAACACTTGGGTGTTATGCATTAATTTCAGGTTATTGTTGATTGCTTGTTTGATTGTTCTTTATCCTTATTGCTTGGACATCAAGTTGCTCTGGATCAGGTATGTGGTTAATTATGGTTAATCGCATTAGTTTCCTAAAGGTTTTTCGAAAGATTAATCGCATTGGATGCAACCTATCAGTTTGGATGTTCATACTTGCAAATTATAAAGTCACTATGGTTATCACAATTATAAATAAGTGTGTATTCTCGCACCTACATGCCACCCTAATGGATGATGCAAAAAGGTCAAGCCCAAGAGGAAAGACACATGGGCACCGTGAAGGGTGACCCCAGACACCAAGCTCGGGATTGAGAAGGTGGCCTATGATATTGCATGACTAAAGGGCACCATGAAGGGTGACCCCAGGCACCAAGCTCAGGACTGAGAAGGTGGCCTTAAGTCATTGGAAAAAGAGAAACCCTAAGGAGGGTATGCCAGGGTTAGGGCAAACGTGGTGGAGAATGTCACATTGAAAGCGTAAATTGGCTTGTTAATTAATTTGATTGTGATATTTAGATTGTTAGCCATATTTTTGAAATTTTGGTTGTCCCCACATACCAGCATATTCCTATATGCTGATCGACGTTTTGTTTGTCGGCGTTTTAGGTACAACAATTGAAAAGAACAAACAGTAAAGTGACACATTGTGGAAATAAGAAATAAAGTGCAAGGAGGATTAGATAGAATAAATCCAAGATGTGGATAGAAGTATATTACCAAAGTTTTAAAAAGGTATGCAAAGTTTTATTTTATACCAGATTTCAGTATAGTTAGTAGAATTTCATAATTATTACTGATTATTTGTTGAACCTTTGATCCGGTTTATTAGGATAACAACTCTGACCTATTGGTCTCCCTTAAGTGGGGGTTACTGGGAGGCGGGGTAGTTACATGTACTTTTCTTGGGTACAACTATGGAGGCTATACTGATTATCCGCCTGCCGTCCATAGTGACACTTTTTGGTCTGAAATTACTAGTGAAACGGTGCACAAGGCTAGGAATGCTCGAGCTTCCTCACTCCATAACCCGATTTTTAGAGTTGTGCATCGCCTTCTAAGTACATGTCCCTTTGCCAAAAATGAAACTCAAGGGGTCATGGGGAAAACTGACCTTTTCTTCTTGTGGTTCATGGTCAAGAATGAGCAAATGAGTTCTAGTTACTACATTGTAAATAAACTTCTAGAAGCCAAAAAGAAGAAGCAAAGAGAGGCGGGTGATATCATGTGTGGTGGGTTGATCACTATACTTGCAATGAAGCTAGGGTAAGATTTGGCTACTTTAGAACCTGCACCGGGGAAAAACCTTATAGACATCAATTATCTTATTTCTTGTGGTCTAATATCAAGACATGGTGATAGCAATAGAAATTTCAAGGTTTTTATCACAAAGAAATAGTTCATTGTCATCCCCGATGCAGCCCGCAATGACCTCAGCAACAAAGCCAGTTGGAAGGTTGAGTTACAGCCCGAGGTCGGCGAGGAGGCACCCACTCATGGCGCCAGTAGCTCTACAGCCTCATCTACAGTAGTAGCTATATCACCACTTCCACCCTCCACTAGTACTCAGACGGAGTACGCTTGGGTGATGCCTGATGTGAGGCACCTTTACGGTTATGTTCAGCAGCAGTTTGACCACATCGATGACCGTTTGTACTAGATGGGCATGTAGTACACTGCAATGTATGAAATGGTCACCCAGATGGATGCTTGGCACATCTCTCAGGGCCATTACTCCATCCTATTGCCGTATCAGTCACTGCCACCATAGTAGCCCGAGTTTCCACTGCCTAAGTTCCCACAACAGCCACCTCAGTTTCCCAGCAGCATGACTCCACGGACCAGTAGATGGACATTTCAGACCTAGTTAGCCAGTTCTTCCCTGATCAGGGGACCAATGGCCCTCCTTTTTGATATTTGATTGATGACATGTATCCGGTTGTGAACTCCATTAGTTCGATTGATGCAGTGAGGACATTACTGATTTCAAGCTTGGGGGGGGCACAACCGGCCAGTATTTCTATTTTTTTATTCAACATCTCTTTATTTTTGTCAGTTGTGTTAGTTGTTTTCCATTTTTATTCCATGTTCAGTTTCCTTGATGGTAAAATTAATACGATTTGAGACTACCTTATTAGAATGAAACCCCCTTGTATGCTGGAATTATTCTGTCTTTATGTTTCCTGGCTACATGAAAAGAAAAATTAAGAGAATGTATGAATGAAGTGGAAATTGAAAAATCCCCATGTACATGATTTTGCCTTGTGTTTGTTGTTTGAAATCTCAAATTTTTACATCTTTAATTTATCAATACATGTAACAATTCCAAATTTTGAGCGAATGAATCAACTTGACAACATTTAATAGAATAGGGGATACTCTTGCCAAACCTTTAGTGCATTTACAATAATTTTTTTAGTGAAAAATTTGCAAAACAAACACTGAAATCTTGTTACATCAACATTCTTGTTGACTCCTTGGTTATGAATAATAAATGGATCCCTTGTTCACCCTTACCCAATAAAAAGATGGAAAATGGCCCACATATTATGCTAGCCTAGTGTGAGTCTGATCTGGCAATGATGGTTAGGTGATATGAATATCAAAAGAGGGTAAAAACAACACCCCAACCGGCATTCCACGTGAGCATAAGCCTAAATTAGCAGCTGAATGTCAGAAACCCAAAAATTTCCATCATGATATCCTTGAGAAAAAGAGTACAACTAAGTTTGTTAATGTTAGCACTGATTTCATCGTCTTACATCCATACTAGCTGGAAATTTTGTTATGTACATGCAATGATTATTTGGCTTGATTATCCAAATTCTATTTTGTGTTGTCTAATTGATCATTTCATTTGATTTGGAACCAACCTTGTTGAACTTAATTTATCTATCTTGGATGTTGAAAATTTGAGATGATAACAATGAACACAAGCACAATGTACATGGTTGGTTGAGCTGATTGCATATCTTCTTTTCATTTAATCCATGCATGAGCTTGACTATTCTTCTTGAATGTATCCCTATTGTTTTTGCATAAGGACAAGCAATAGTTCAAGCTTAGGGGGATTTGTTGTGTGATTTCTACATCATCTTTTCACATGTTATCATGTACAAGTTTGGTTCATTCTGATATTATTTAGCCTCTTTTTATACTACTTTTGCCATCTTTTTGTTACTTTAGTTATCACATAACTTGCATTGCAGATATGTTCCAAGAAAGGCTGATTTCAGAGCTTAATTCGGCTGAAACAACAGAATGCACGGTGTGAAGGATGAATGCACAGTGTACATCATTTCAGAAGAATTTTTGTTTCACCCTGACAGCAACATGCATGGCGTGTTCTGGCCTTTTGCATAGCGTGCGAGTTTCCAAAAACGTGTAGTAAAGCAAATGCACGACGTGCACCTGGAGCGTCAAGCAAACCAAAATCTTATGGAAAGTTGCACGGCGGGTATTTCTTCTGCACATGTCATGCACAATACATTCTGGAGTAACTATCAGAGATTTTGCACGATGTGCACTTATGGTGCATGCCGTGTGGCTATCAGTTTCAGAAATTTGAAAGTTACAACCTTTTGTTTAAAATGAAGGGGGAACTTAATGGGCGGTTATGCACAGTCATAATTCAAAGTTCTCTAATCCCAGAGCAAGTCTAGAGCAGAGGAGGGAGATCTTGAGGAGAAAGGAGGTGGTTTCTTGCCAAAGGAGCCCATTTCTTCTTCTCCATTATCTTCTCCAAGGTGCATCCAAGATTCCCCAACTTTGTGTAGCTTCTCGGGAGAGGAGCCAGTTGTTTTGGAGCAGTTAAAGGAGGAGAATTTCATCCCCAAGCTGGAATTCCTCCTTCTTGTGGTTACATTTTTAGGTCTCTTCATTTTTCCTCCACTAGATCATGTTAAAACCTGAATTTTCTATAGAAAATCTGCAAAGCATGATTATGGACGAGTAATTCCCTTTTCTTGGACATGGGAGAGTAGTTCCCATGTCATAGCATGTATGGAACAAGTTAATTTCATACTAAATACTATGTTTCTTGTTTTTCTACCATGAAAGTATTGGTTTTATCATCTCTTGCAAATATTGTTGGCCACTTTCTATGCATGTGTTCTGCTTTCTTGCTTGACCTGAGAAGTAGGAATGTATGCTCTTCTTGGCAACTCTTTTTCTACCACGAGAGTGGAGATAAATGAGTTGAGGAACAGGTTGTGATAAAAAATGAAATGTATGCATGAGAATGTGTATTTGAGTTGATATCATTGCACTTATAGTGGGAGGTGAAGTGCAACACAACTTTTACTTTAAAACAAGTGCTTATGTATGTTTAGATTTTCGTGTTCCTATGATGTGCTATGATATGTGAGTGAAATTCTAATGTCTAAGATCCATTAACATCTTAATCTAAACCCTGTTTAGTAATCCTTTCCTTACTTATTTGTATTTGAATTTCTGCAATTAGATAAACATCACCATCCTTTTTAAACCGATCTAGATTGTTGAACTTTAGTGTTGTTGCACTCAGTTAATTACTTAAGCTCCTTGTGTTCGACCTCGACTACACTACCTTCGTATACTTGTGAAGATTGGTTAAGTTGGGTAAACTTTTCTTGTTAGGATTGAAACTCATTAGCCTAAATAGCCAACACCTTATCTTAGGAAGTCCACTAGAGTGAGCTCAAGATGCCTAGGCTAATGTTGCCCTTGTGCTAGGGCATTGGTGAGTGCTTGTACAAGATCTTCTATGGTTGAATTATTGTTCTCTCTTGGTCCATTTTCCCCTCTAGAAGAGCTAGCACCATCATCCTTACCATTTCCCTTGTTTGCTCTCTTAGGGGCCATCTGAAAAAGGGTCATACAAACCTAGGGTTAGAACATATGAATCAAATTGTATCTTTGGTGGTCATCCATTTATTGGTTGTAATACCACTAATGTAACACTCCTCCTTATGATTTTCAACATAACTTAGCGGAAGCTTTTATATTTTAAGGGGATGTCACATTTATGAAATCATTGCAAATAAAAACATAATTCACCATTAAGATTCATACATTGTTCTATTGAATAAGGAATTACAATTGAGTTCTATAACATGTCTAAACATTACTAAACATGAAATCTATTCATAAAGGTAAACATAATTGGATCGGCTAGTATGGATGGCACCCCACCAGATAGCTCTTGAAGGTCTTCTAATCCTTACTTGCTCCTCCTGAGTCCTTAGTTGCTCCAATTCCTGGGGACATCGCGTCCCTCACCATGCGAAGGGGGAAAACAACATATTAGTAAAGTGTACTGGCACATTGTAGCATAAGAAAAATAAAGTATATTTGACATATAAGAAAAAGTTGGCATGATTTGACCATAAGCATTCTTGAATAGTATTCTTGAATCATTATTAACATGAAGAATTGAAAAGTAATTGTATGCATCCCTCTATAACGCCGCATTAGGAGCAAATGATTGCTAGGAAAACCCTTGATTGCTAGGAAAGCCCTTGATTTCTAGGAAAGCCCTTGATTTCTATAAAAGCCCTTGATTCTAGGAAAGCCCTTAATGACCCCTTGAGGTCCATGATTTGGGAGCATATAAAACTAGTTCAATTCTGATTAACTTGATCATCAACATAACATTAGCATTAACATTAACATAATCATGATTCTTGAACTTAACATGATGGGATTTCTCCCTCTTAACATGATGTCTTAGCATGATGGATATTCTCCCTCTTGATCACTAACATGAATTTCATGAGTCCTTAATCATAAATTTAATCATAATGAATATTTTAATCATAAGACATAACATATAGCAGTCATCAAGCAATAACATAAAATGATCATGATTAAAACTGTAAACTTGTAATGATAATGCCTACTTGTACTTAACATGCAATCAACCATTAATACTAGTGCTCAGTAGTTTGTCCCGTTTACCTTGAAGCAAAGATGATCCTTTGAGTCAAGTATAGGTCAAACTCCCTCCTATCTTGATTAGAGTCTAAGTACCGGTTCATAATCATCAATAATCAATACATTGTATTGATCTTAGGTTGATTTAGGGCTTGAGATTTTGAGTGAATCAGGTTTAGGATTATTGATTGCCATCACTAAAATAGAAAAACTTGGTTGACTAAGGTCGCATGAATTTAGATTGATACATAATTGGGGTTTCATGGGTTCTTATAGGGTTTCTAATAAAACTCAGAGCAGGGGAATAAAACATGATTCAAAAACCCTAAAATCAGATTCCACTCAAAAAAATCCTTTCTAACAACTACTTATTCATAATTTTATGAGAAACCATCTATTTACTACAAATTTTCAAAGAACTAGCCAATCATAAATCAAAGAAAAGCCAAGTAGGTCTCGTTATCCAACACAGCGAACCACTGGGCGTGGTCCCGCACTGAGGTGGACGTATTATAGAAGACTCACCACTACAGATCCATGGTCAAAGGAGGAAGGGCAGGGTATAATCACTTAATTGTCCTTGCAGCATTAATAATCTAATTAAACATCTAGGGGCACAAGGGTCATACCATACCCTTGCATCTTCCTCCCTTGAGGCACAGGCATGAGGCATGGCTCTGGAGGTGAGAAACAACGATCAACGTGTCGAGATACTTGGTCGTTTTCAAGAAACCAAGACCGGGGGTGAGTTCTCCAAACCATGGCGGATGCATCGGGCCAACTCACCAGCTCTGGCGTGGACTGGAGGTGCACTTCCATGGTTACCACCATGGCCAACAGTAGAAAGGGGACTGAGCAGAAAACATCGGGCAAAATGAAGACATACGACCAACTGAACGCTTCTCCAGGTCAAAACGAAGTCAAGGCACAATCTCGCGATCACAAAGAATGCTAGCGTACACTAGTCTGTCAGAGCACAATGAGAAATAGGGAAAGATTGGAGCTTTTAAAAAACTAGAGAAACCACAATGACAACACCCTCCGAGGGTTGGGACACATTATCAGTCCCCAAAACCGAAGAGGCACAGAAGCATCGAGACACAAACACGCAGGTGAGGACACCCTCGGTACCTATACGGTATGGTGTTTGGGGACCCGAAGAGCCAAAGTGATGGTACAAGGATGAATAATAGATGTTGAGGATGCTTACAGTCGTTACAATTGGGCTGTGAAGGTTAGAGCAGCTTGCTCCAGGTCTTCATCTCTATGATAGAAACCAGAGCAGGTTCAGGAGTTCGGCAGCACGAGAGGGAAATTGGGAGAAGGGAAGGACTACTAGGGCGTTACTAGAGCTAGAGAGTGCTCGAATAGGTCCCGAGGAGGGTTAGGGTGGCATCCGCATAACCCGGCAGAGAGGTAGACGACAACCCTAAAGGGTGTTTCTTATATAGAGAGAGATGAGGGGTGAGTAATGGCTCGCCGAGTTTGGAAAAAACTCGTGAATCTTTTGGAGAAAGAAAAACATAACGAGAATCAACGATGAGGGAGAAATCAATTGCACAAATAAAACCCCAAACTGGTTCCTGTTGTCAAGAACTAAATGAAGGGGATAAGTCAGGTGCCTTCAGATCTGGATCATTTTAAACAGCGACCGTCGGATCGCGGGAGAAGATATAAGAAAAAGGAAAGAAGCGTGATGGGAAATACAAATCCAAAACTATAGGGAATTCAGAGACATTAAATGCATGATTATCATTTCCTATTCCAAACTATACTATAATTTGTCTAATCAATTTAGAGAGTCACACATCGTCAAAACGAGTCCAAATTTGGATCATAAACTAACAAAGTAGTATAGATTCTTTCCATAAAGTTAGATGTTCGTTTTTCACATGTTTTGTCTCTTATTTTCATAAATGTTATCTTACTTGTTTCTAATTCTTTAATTGATAAAGTAATTAGATAACTCTTTCCCTTTGTGTCCTTTGGAGTCAAAACGAAATAAAGATTCATTATTTTCTCAAAAGTAATGTATTATGTATATGTATGCCTTTTTGAGAAACTTTGTTGGAGGAGAGAGAAATGATTTTCTTTTTATTAATAATGTGAAAGGAAAGGATATTACTTCTCTCTTAAGGTATATAAAGTATAATTTCGAAATCTGAAATCTGAAATCTTTTATTCCTCTCTTCCACTTCCTTAAAACATTATTTAAGGTTAGGAAAGATAAAAAGGGTGAGGGACCACATCTATTCTCTTGATTGCATAAAGCATAAAAAGGATAAAAAGTGGATCATCCCAATGTTGTTTTCGTACATTATTATTATTAAAAATCTTCTTTAGGGTCTTTCTCTAATCAGCCTCTTGATTATCATTTATTCAATAAAACCACATTTTAAGAGTGAAATTAATATTGAAAAATTCAAGATATTGCAAGTTTGGACTATCTAACTGGTTCTTGCTTGAGATTCAATTTTTTTAGGATTAAGGTTCTTATGTTTGCAGAATCGAGATTTCCTAAAACAATGAAGATATGCAGTAATGCTGGTGAGGAAAATATTGTAGCAGTTGAATACGAGTGGATACCTTATAAATACATTTCTTATGGATTGTTTGGCCATGATGACTTCTCGACAGAGGCAAGTCATAGACAGTAGGTGCCAATCTAGTAGGAAGGTATGGGAAAGAAAGATTGTACCAGCTGGTCCTATTTCTGAATCCATAGTAGACATAAAAGTTATTTTTGTACACTTTATAAACTCTAAGCTTAAGAACGATGAGGCTATAATGAATGAGGTCATAAAACAATATGACCAAGAAGTCCTTTCCCAAGCAAGTTTATCATATAACGATGGAGATGGTCTAATTTCTAAGAATGGGAATGGTTCGATTCCTTCTTATCTTGTGCCTATTTTCTCTAGTATCTCTCTTGATAGTACCAATACTCTATCCAATTCATGTGATGGAGGGAGCAGGAAGAGAAGTATCTTTCCTCCAGAATGTCAATCGAAAACAACAACTAGCATCTATAGCCGAGTTATTAAGTCTTCTTTCTCTCCATTACCTACTCAACATGGTGGTCTGGTGATAATCAGTGAAGAAACTGAGGTTTTTAGTTCAACAACCCTTGGTATCAAATGACTTCATCTTTCAACATTTCCTCTTGGAACATCAGGTGTATAAGAAACAAGGCCCAGAGTGTCCAAGAGGAACTAAGGAGGGCAAAAAGTGATGTTGTTGTCTTGAATGAATCCAAACTTAGATCTAATAAAATTGATAAGTTTCATGAGAATTTACTTCAATGAGTATAGTTGGTTTTCCAATCTAGAAAGTCATCTCCTTGGGACAACAGTGATTCTTTGGAGAAATTGCACTATTTATAATATCTCAAAGTGTGATTAGGCTCTCCATGTTAAAGCCAGAGTTGATAATGAAAGCTTTGTTCTATCTATAGTCTATGTCCATAATCCAGACATTGATAGAGTCAACCTATGGAATGATTTGGATAGGATTAATGATAACATCAACCATCCTTAGATTATTATTAGTGATTTCAACACTGTGAGAAGGATGAAAAAAATTGGAAGGCGACCACCCTCAAGAAAATCCATGGAGGACTCCAACAATTTTGTTCCTAAAAATAATATGTTTGAATTGAATCTTTTTTGGCCCTTTTTCACCTGGGATAATCATCAAGAAGATGATGATTTTGTCACTTCTAAGATTGAAAAAATTCTTTATAATTCTAATTTCCAAAATCCTTTTGAAGAGTTTCATGGGAATGCATTTCCAATATTGTTAGTGACCACAAGAGGATTTGTCTCACTGTGGGGAAATTGAAGAAAATCATTTCTCCTTTTAGATTTATTAATAGTTGAACCAATCACAAGGATTTACCTATTCTTCCTAAAGAAGTTTGGGGCCTGGACGTTGAGGGTTTTGCTATGTTAAGACTATACATGAAGCTCAGAAGACTTAAAGATAATCTTGTCAACCGGAATAAATCTATCTTTGGGGATGTCCACGATATGGCTGTTGTGGCTAAAGATAGAGCCTGTGAAACCAACTTACTGTTGATCTGGACCCTTTAAATGCAAATGCTAGAAATAGAGCATCCTTATTGATAGTTGAGGATAAATTGGCTTATGATAATCAAGAGTCTCTCCTTAGACAAAAATCATGAGTGCAATGGCTGAAAGAAGGTAATCCTAATATGAGATTTTTTTATTCTTCTCTTGAAACTAGAAGAGATAGAAACTCTATTAAAAGTCTTCTCATCAATGGAGAACTTGAGAATGATAGCAATGTTATTAAAGAACACATTTTTATTTTTACTTTGATCTTTTCTGTAAAGGTGAGCTTGGCTCTTCCTGGGTTGGCAGTTGGGATGGTCCTCGCTTAACTAAATAACATTGTATTCTTCTCTCTAGAAATGTCACTAGAGTTTATATTGATGATGTTATCAAGAATTTGAATGAAGATAAAAGCCTTGTCCCCGATGTGTTTAATGGCTATTTCTAGAAGTATGACTGGGATGTCATTGATGACGATGTTTTTGAGGATGTTAATGATTTTTTTATAAGAGGTAATATTCTCAAAGAGGCTAACAGAACGTTCATTACTCTAATTCCTAAAGGTCTGGTTCATCCATTATCTTGAATTGGAGGCCTATTGCCCTATGTAACTATTTCTATAAAATTATCTCAAAAGTTCTTGTGAACATGTTACAACAAGTTCTTCCTAGTATTATTGATGTGAATCAGTGTGCTTTTGTAAAGGAAGAAATATCAAAGATGTTGTGCTCTTGTATAATGAAATTATGAGTGATTTCAAAAAGAGTAGAAACTCTAATATTTGTGTCCAAGATGAAATTTCTAAAGCTTCTGACTCTGTTAGTTGGAGATTCTTATTTTCAATTCTATACAAAATGGGCTTCTCTTCCAGCTATATTATATGGATTGAAATGATCTTTCATTCAACTTCTTATCAAGTTTTGTAAATAGTAAAACTATTGATTATAGTTGGCCTTCTAATGGTGTGAGACAAGGGGACCCTTTGGACCCTTATCTGTTTGTTATTTCTATGCAGGGGTTCTCTAAACTTATGAAAAGAGAGATTAATTTGTAGAATATCACTCCTATATATGCTTCTAAGTCCCATTATTTCTCTCATCTTATTTTTACAGATGATCTTATGATATTTGCTAAGGCTGATGAAAGAAATGATGTCCATATAAAGGAGCTTCTGACAAAGTTTGTTAGAGTTTTTGGATTGAAAGTTAATAGCTCCGAGATCTCTGTTATGGCTGGAAGTAAAGCTGATAATCAAAAAATTATTGAAATCCTTGAAATGCAGAAAGGAAGGTTGGAGAATTCTAAATACTTGGGTCTTCCTCTCTTTGTTGGAAAACTCAATACTGTGCTATTCTTGTTGATAGAATCAGGAAGAAACTCACAAATTGGAAAGCTTGCATGTTATCCTTTTCTAGAAGGTTGGCGTTAGTCAAATCAACACTCACCGCTATGCATATCTATTGGGTGATGTCATTCACCATTCCTAGTTCCACTCTAGAAGTCATTGATAAAATCTATTGTGACTTTTTGTGGTGACAAACTGAGTCTAAGAGAAACTTACACCTTGTTAAATGGGATGTTATTACTCTACTAAAGGGTGAAGGTGGTCTAGGTGTGAGAAAAAGCAAAGATGTAGCCAAATCATGCTTGATTATCAATTCCTGGAATGTTACAAAGAAAAAAGATACCCTTTGGGTGAAATGGATAAGTGAAAAATACCTTATTAAAAGTTCTTTTTGGGCGATTTATGAGTCCCATAATTTCTCTTGGATGTTTAATAATGTTTTGAGAACTAGAAACATTCTTCTCCCTTTTATCCATTTTGTCATTGGTTCTGGTTTTTATATTAAAGTCTGGGAATACCCATGGTTTTTTGGAAGATATCTTGAAGATTCTATAGGCAGCAACATGATTATAAGATCATGTATCCTCATTTATCTAATTTAGACACCATTATTAGGGACAGAAGATGGAATCTCCTTGAGTCCAAATGCTCTCATATTCTTATGGGCCTTTTGAAGGTTGTTCCTACAGTTGGTAAGGAGGATGATCATATTCTTTTCAATAGAAAAAAATTTGTTAGTATCAAATATGTATGGGAGACTATTCATTTTAAAAGTGAGAAGCAGGATTGATTTTATGGATTTGGAAATGTAAAGGTCATGTTAATAGTCTTGTTCATTTATGCAAAGCTGCTCATAATAAACTTCCCACTTCTGACTATTCCAGAAGAAAGAGGTTTACTGGTGGGTTCTATTTTCTTTCTTTGCATGCAGATTATGAAGATACTCAAAACATATGCTTTGATTGCAATTTTGCAAAGGTTATATGGAAATTACTATGTATGAGAAAATTATTTATTATTGTCCTTGCTCTTGGGATGATCTTATTTGTTGGAAGGATATCAAGGCTAGAACTATATGTCCTATCCTTCTTTATCAACCTGGGATGAGAGGAATAAGAGATTCATGACAATAGAAGTAGAAATTTAGATGGTGTTTGGAAATTCATTAAGATAGAATATGATATTCCTGTCAAATGACCCTCTTTCTTCTTTTGGATATATTGGTTCTAGTTTTGTTTTGGTTCTTATGGCGGTTGATATTCTATTTAGTTTTGTTCTCATTCTTGGCTTCTTATCTTGTGGACTTATTTAGCTATTATGTCTCCTCTCTTTCTGGAGAATGTTGCTCTGAGTAAAATTCTCTTGATAAGGTTCTTCTGCTATCTAAGAATACTTCTTGAAGATTGGTTTGCGTAACACTCTGGTTTTTATTCTCACTCTGACATACAAAATACTACACAACTTGATTCCCTTCTGCTGAGTCAAAGCTTTGAAATTCAAATTTTCTTTTACTGTTGGAAGCTTGGATTCTCTTCTGGAGTTTAGCCTCTCTTTTGATAGAGGGAGTGTACATATAGTTTCTTTGTCTGATTATTCTGAGATTTGGATGCTTTTGATGTTACTTTTTCCCTTGGCCTTTGCTTGTTCTGATCATTTTCCTATGAGGCAGAGGGTGTTTACTCTAGAGTTTGGTTTTTTTCATTTCAACTATCCAGGATTTTTCTGTTCCTTGGGCAGTTGAATATCTTTATGTCCCTATTTTTTGTATCTTCCTTGATGATGTATAGATAGTCATGTTGCACAATTACCTTTGTAGTTTGTAATAGCTCATTTTTGAGAAATGAAAAAAAGGAAGGCACATTTGGATGACCAAAATAATAAAGGCAAGCTTCCTATTTAGTCTATTTCACTCAGTTATGAGATAACGAGGAAACATAATGAATGTCTAAAGGATGGCATTACTCAATGACATATGTTTTCAAGTGCGTGACTTGAATAATGGGATCATACAAATGTTAAGAGTATGAACATTCTTGGTGTGTCCCTAGTCATATGTTACTGTGGAAGGCTGATAGAAAGAAGTAACACTCAATACTACAATGTATGTTGGTTGATGAGAAAATCTCATCAGTCATGATATGTGATATCAAACCAAGAACATAGATACTTGTTGGAGAATAATGTATCAGACGGACTCACCTTGAGAGTGACACATGGAAACCATAATTGGTGGTCATAGTCATCTCTCATAGTGAAGGTGGTGATTGTGGTTCTTACACCTGAAATCAGTACACTCATCACATGTCATTCAGTGCATTTTGACATCGTCCATCGTAACCTTGAATAAGGGTTGTCATAAAGGTGATGATTGGGTGCATTGTGACACATGGTCATGACTATGAGTGATGTAGATGGATTTTGTCCCTCCTACTGGAGTTGATATCCAAGCCACTTGATAAGAGAGACTGATAAAAACATGCACATGTATATTTTGAATCAATATATGATATTGAGGTCACATATATCTTAGATAGTTTTCTCTAGATCAAGGAACATGGATTGAACATTTAGAGGATGATGATTCCATGACTTGAGTTCATTCTGAATATCAGAGACAAAGGAATTATATAATCACTATAACACCTAACACAAATTATAGTTGAAGTTTTTCTCCAACTTTCCATTTACTTGGGTAACAGTGATGTGTGATTAGGCACCACTCTTTACTTATGATGTCATAAACTAGTTATGGGCATTCACTGCCAACATAAATCAAAACCTATAGGTTCATACACATAGGATGCACCTATAAGAGTTCAATATGAATCATAATTAAATTCATAACTAATGTTTATATATTCAATTTAAGAAACAAATTAACTTGCTCCCATTGGACCATTTGGGGTACCACATGAGTACTCGACAGTAGCAGGTATTGAAGAATCCATACATGAAAATTTGGAAAATCCATATGGATTATGACCTGGATTAAATCTATTCTTTTTTTAATTTCTATACGTGCAATTCCTTCAAAATTTGGTTATTCACGATGTACGATGATCCCTATTAAGTGACTAAATAAAAAAATGGATTATTATCTCAATTAAAAATTTCAGTTTTATCAATTGAAATTAAAGAATAATTAGGAACATTAGCATGGCACTTTAAGTTCGACATGAACAAACATTTTTTTGTTTTTTCATAACAAAAGATTACATATCGAAATAGTAGTATGAAACAAAGATGATTTCCAATTTGGTCTTATCATTTTACATTTCTTGACAAATCTAATCTGTTTCGTTATTCAAAGCGGTTATTTGGGCATCCTGTATTACTTAATAGAGCACCCACCCTACATAGATTAGGAATACATGCATTCCAACATATTTTAGTAGAATCTTATTACATACAAATAAATTTTTGAAAAGAAAATCTCTTCTCCCCCTTTTTTCAAAATTTTTTCTCTTTTTTGGTCTCATATCAAAATATGTGGTACAAAAAATTGGGATTCATTTATCAATGGATTTTTTTCTTCCATTTAACTAAGGAAGAAATCAAATAGAGTATAAATGGAACAATAAAAAACAAATACTGAGTCAGGAATTTCAAACTCATTGTCGATACTAAGTAGCATTCCCAAATTTGTATCAATATGTACATGAAATCTTAATGAATTTTAATCAAAATAAAAAGACCAAAATGGAAATCACTCTACCTTTGTCATATATTCCATATATCAAACTATACAGATATCATATTCCATGAATATGATATCTATATAGTGTGATATATGGAATATATGACAAAGGTAGAGTTTTTGTTGGAGTATTTCTATCGATCGGTCAATATTGATACATGGACTCCTATGCATTGTGGTACCAAGAATCAAAATACTAAGATGAAAATTAATATTTATCAAATTCAATTAAGGATGGAAGCGAGAAAGGAATTTATACAATAATTACAAAGCCCCCCATATCATTTTGGAAAGAAAGGGTTCCCTTCTGAATCAGATAGATTCATATTTGAAAAAGGATGACAATAACCAACTAACCGGTCGTAGTGTCACGTGGATTGTAAATTGCATTGGCTGAATTTTGGATAAACCAGGGTGTGAAACGACCTGCTCACTTAGTGAACCAATTGGTTCAAGTTTGCGAGACGACCATTTTGTGAAGCGACAAGCCCGATTTATGGCTCAATTCGATTGAATCAAGGATTAGTGATGACATCATGTTGTGTATTAATTGGATTAGGATTGCCAACACAATGGTGATTGGTAAACATGACAAATGACTAGTTCACTGGATGAACCAATCGGGTTACATGCCAACCGATCGGTTCTCCTACGATCCAACCATTTCTCCTATCATAGGTTATGAATCTTTGTGAAATTCTGATCCCTCCCACTCCCACTCAGACTGGGAACCCTGACCCTAACCCTCCTATAAATAGAGTGGTACTGGGGGCTTATGAGATACAACTCAATTGCCTCTAACAATTGTTTGTCATCTCTGGTTGTGGTAAGTAGTAACCAATAGAGAGATCAAGAAAGTACTACTTGATAAAGGGATGGATAGCAAGGGAGAACAATTGTGAGAGAGCAAGTTGGTGACTAGTACACCAATGGACGAGTCAACTCCTTGCTATCTGTTTAAGTAGAATGACATGAGTTCTAGGTGATCCGTGTGGACTACTATAGAGTAGAATGACATGAGTTCTAGGTGATATGTGTGGACTACTATAGAGATGAGGAGGCCATTGCCTGCTGCTAGGAGGAAAACATCAACCTATGTCTGTGGTGGAGACCAAGAGCTGTTATAGACGCCTTCCGAGTACAAATAGAAGAAAGTTGCACAACTACAATGTGGGATTAGTCACTGGACTTGCTCTAGGACCATGTAAGACATCATCAATCCATTCTTCCCATTAATACTTGTTGACACGATCAATTGGATATGGGGAATAAGGATAGAAAAGTGTTGTTTCCGCTGCCTATCTGATCCCCATATTTAATAACAATGGTATTAGAGCCACATCAATTTACTATGTTTTGGGATAATCGATATAATTGGATTTTTGGTTTTCATTGTTTGTTTATTGCATACAATGTGAATACTTAAACTGATTAATGCACATATCCGATCAAAGACCATATACCATCCCAAACTAATATATATATATCTATATATATGCAATTTACGTGCACCGCCCTAAAATTGATTTTCATGGTGGATGTGTAGCATGGTTATAGCCAACAACCCAAATATTTGTGTCTGGTTGAATGGTTTATTTATTCTTGTTATATCTCAGTTTGCATATCGAGCCTCTACCTTCTTCTTCCTAATGTAAAAGTATTATTATTTCCTACCTTTTCTCCCCTCGAATGTAACTTGAGGTTTCTCATTACCATGTAATAAGTGTAACAGCAAAAGGATAGTTTTTTTTCTTGGAACAATGTGATGACGATCAACATTAGGCAAGATGAATGCTTCACGAGATGAGACGATCAGATGGAGGACAGAGGAGGGAAGACCGTAGGTGGAACAAACCGATCAGCTGGTGAACCCAACTAATCATTTGGAGGTGTCCAAACATCGTTTGGAATGGAGGCCAAACGATCGTTTTAGACAATCAACCGACCAACCAAGAGGCGAGACGACTGGTTCAAAGGTTAAACCAATCAAACTAGATTGGCAAGCATAGATCTACACCAACAATAGGTTCTTGCATGAGACGTAGAACTAGGTGGTAGTACTTCCTTGTGGCTCTAAGGAATTGTAGTAGAATATCCATAACCATCACTAATGTTTTATATTGCATGTTTATGTTGTTTGAATATAACATGTATATGATACATATTATATATATGTGGTGATTGGATAATATCTATATATTTATATATAAAATCCCTCAATCAAAAACATATTAAGTGTAAGATTCTTTCTATTAGCAACAAACATGAAAAGCTTGATCGATTACTCATGGGCACCCCAAGGGTGGTCTGCCGCCTATCACATGGAAGTGTGATGGTAATAATGTGAGCCTACCAAGCGAGGTGCATTACTATTATGTTGGCTTTTGGGTCAGGCTCTGAGTGTCCTTAATGAGATAAAGAACCAAAGGCATGCGAATGACTATGGCAAAGAGTTTTGCATATAATCTTTCAAGAATTGCATAAGATGCAATTGGAAAACATTGCCTACCTTAATGATTCATTATGGACGCTGACGTTGGCCGAATTATAACTGAACTATTTTGGATCTTGGCTCATTAGAAGTTTGTGCATTGCAATCTTATGAATTGATAATTGAGGGTAACCAATTTGAACAAAATGATGAGAGTTATAGTTAATTAAAAGCCGAATAAACATCGTCAAGTTTTATACAAATCAAATTAAATAAAATCAAATTGAGTTTTTGACAAAATTACAAATTCTTTTGTAGAATCAAATGGCAACACACAAAAAAAACTTTTCTTTGTGACCAATCCTTGTGAAGGATAGGTTAAATGGGAATAACTTCTACAGTCACTTCAGGAAACTGAGAATATTTGTCACATAGGAGTGTGAGCTTTATGTCCTGGACACAACAAAGCTAGATGAACCTCTTCTAAATGCACCTAAGGCTAACATGGATGCTTATAAGAAGCATATTGAAGATGTCGTTGATGTCAAGTACCTAATTCAATGCTCCATGGACTTTGAGTTGCATATACAACATGAGAATATAGATGTTATCAAGATGGTCACAATCTTAAGAACATGTTCAAAGATAAGGAAAGAAAGGAGAGATTTGATGTTTCTAAGGCGTTGTTCAAATATAACATGGCAGAAGGGGATCCAATAAGTCCTCATGTGCTCAAACTCATAGGGTATTTGGAAAACCTTTCTAGACTGGGATTCCCCTTGGGTTAAGAGTTGGCCACTGATGTGATTCGACAGTATCTACCACAGTCATACATTTAGTTTATCATGGACTACAACATGAATGACTTTTACAAGCCTTTGATAGAGTTACTTGGCTTGTTGAGAACAAATGAGGCATAAATGAAGAAAGACAAACCCATGTTTGTGATGATGATCAAAAAACCAAAGGGAAAGTCTAAAGGAAAAGGCAAAGCTATGAAGAGTTCTAAATCTATCTAGAAGACCAAGTCTTCAGCTCTTAAGGAAAAGGGAGGAGTGAATAAGAGAGGCAACTGTCACCAGGGTGGACACTAGAAGAGGAATTTCTCACTCTACTTGGAGGAACTAAAGAAGAAGAAGGAGGATATATAGATCTCTATTTAGGTATATTGTTGACTGCCTAAGGCAAACAAGTTTTCATTCTTATATATCTCAACTCATCAATTACCCGCAAGTATACACAATCAATTATAGTCGAGGTGAACCGTAGAGAGATAGGCTATCTAGGCACAAAAGAACTAATTTTCAACAATCTAAGTCGGATTACAACAGTTGATTTATTTACAAATAACTAAAAGAAAAAGCTTAAGTTAAAGATTAAGATTAGATTTTAGAAGGTCTTGGATAGAAGATTTCACTACCATACTATCACAAAATGTGTAACTATGAAATTTAAAAGATGCCATTAATCTACAAGGAGTTTTCCGTCGTCATTCATCTCCCGGTGACATGAGACGATTCTCATCTTCACGTAGAACTCTTGTGCCTATGCTCATGTTTGAATGCAACCTTGTACACTCACCATTCTCCAGCAACTCCTGTGGTCAAGAACATATTGCCATGAGATCTACTCCCTACTCCCTCACACATTCTCCCGAATAGCACAAGGAAGCATAAAACATGTATAATTGGTGGCCTACCAAGAGATACAAGTAGCAAAACACCATAGAAACTCATGAGAAGCAAATTAACTAGAATAAGATATGAATTACAAGTTCACATGAGTCATAGCATGGGAGCTAATCTCCCATACCCAAGAATAAAGGTTCTACTCATACATGATGATGAAATACAAGTAAACTACATACTTTTTAGTGTTTTCCATGAGTAGACAGAAGAAAAGCTAAAAGTAACCAAGAAATAATTTGAAAAGTAAAAATACAACTTGAGGATGAAGTCCCACCCCTATAGCTACTCCAAATCATACTATCTTCTCTCTCGAGAAGCTTGGTCGAAGTAGAGAAGCTTTTTTTATCAATAAGCGTGCTTCCTTCTATTCATATACAAGTAACTTTACAAGTGGGGGGAGCTGAGATAAAAAATGTCCTATCTATGCAGGGCATTATAATCACTATCTATTCTTCTCCAAACATGAATAGTAGATGGAGCTATATTATCAAAAATAATTTGGTTTCTACCTAACCAAATATGGTAAATGACTGATAAACCCAACAACTTGCTATTTCTATCAGGTATCTTTATCAAGTCTTTGAAGGATCTAGGCAGCCAGGGAAACCTAGTTTTGGCTCTATCCCAGATCTCCATGGAGAAACTACATGACCAGAAGATGTGGAAAATATTTTCAGAATGTCTGGCACAGAGACTGCAACTAGATGCTAGTTGTATCCCTTTTCTCTATAGAAAATCCTCAGTAATAAGGCGGAACTAAAGAATCTTCCAACAAGAAACTTTTATGCGGTTAGGAGCCAAAGACCGCCTGAGCCATGCAACCCAATCAACTAAGTCATGTTTGGACCTGCAAAGTTTCCAAGCTCCCTTCATAGAAAAAAACTCTAGACCTTCAATGTAGCATTTTTCTTCATCTTTAAGGGTGATAACTTCACAGAGTCCACGAAGCTCCTCACACCCTCTAAATTCAGGAATCATCCATTTTCCATCAGAAATAATGGAGTTCAAAGAAGCATTTCTGCCAAAGTTAGATCACAGCTTCAGGGACCTTGAGTCTGAGATAACATCCTCAAGGAAAACCCCTTTAACCCATGAGTCTTGCCACATGGAAATTGAGATGCCACTACAGATGTTGAATCTCACCAATGATAGAAACTCATATCTTACTTTAATAACTGAACGCCACATCCAGCTGTCATTTTGCTTGCTAGCATAGGTCCAGATTATTGTATCTTTTAGATACTTGTTATGAATCCATTTAATCCACAAAGTATTTTTATTGTTAGAAATGTACCAGAGAAGTCTGAGCATTCCAGCTTTTGACCAATCATCCACCTTTTAAACATCGAGGCCACCTTCTAGCTTGGGCCTACAGATGTCATCCCATGAACTGGTGTGGAAGTGTTTGCTGCCATCCTTATCACCCCAAAGAAAAATTCTACAGAGTCTCTTAATATCTTCCATAGTAGACTTAGGAAGGGGAAAGACATCAGACCAGAAAAGGTGATAGGCTGATAGAATTGCGATAACCAACTTCAGTCTGCCTGCCATCGAGAGGTACATCATCTTCCAAGATTCAAGATTAGTTTTGATTCTATCGATGAGGGGAGAGCACATGGACTTAGTGAGTCGACCTACAAAGAGTGGAAGGCCCAGATATCTAACAGGAAACTCACATTCTTCAACATTCATCCTCCTACTAAGAGATTTTAGAGTAGTGCTGCTAAAAAAGAGTTGGCATTTGGTAGGATTCATCTGAAGCCCCAACAATGCCTTGAACTTATTCATACACACAAGTATGACATCCACATTATGGTCATTTTCTTCAGAAAACACAAGGAGGTCATCCACAAATATAAGGTGGGAAACTTTGAGGTCACCGATAGTAAATGGGTTTATAGTGCCTTGATCAACAACCTCTTTAATAATGGATGAGAGACCCTACATACCAATAATGAACAAATAGGGAGCTAAGGGGTCACCCTGACATATACCCCTAGATGCTTGAATAATATCAGAGGGTGTGTCATTAATAAGAACTTGGAAATAAGAAGTGTTCATGCATTACTGACCCACTGCAACCAACAATCTGGGAAATTCATGCCCCTCATGATGTCAAGGATGAATCCCCTATCAGTTGATTCATATGCTTTGCTTAAATCTTCCTTTAAGCATAGTTTCTTCTTAACAATATGTTTCTTGAAATCATGGATGAGCTCATTTGCCAAGAGGATTGCATCTAAAATATGCCTCCCCTTTACAAAATCACATTGATTAATATCAATCAAAGAAGGAAGAATGTCTCTGAGTCAATTTGCCATGATCTTTGATATGACCTTATAAGCAAAATTACATAAGGAAATGGGCATCCATTCTCCTAACATCATCGATTGCTTAATCTTTGGAATTAAGGCAATGTAGGTCTTATTCATCTCTTTAAGAATCTTTCCTTTTGCAATGAAATCCTTGTTGGCGAGGCAAAAATCATCTTTTATCACCTCCCATGAGGCCTTGTAAAAACAATCATTCATTCCATCAGGACCAGGGGACTTATCCTCATTTGCATTTTTTACTACATCATAAATCTCCTCATCAGTCACTAATGTGCACATGCTCTGTAAGTGATTGGTTTGGAGTTTGGGAAGGTTTGTCCAGTTGAAAGAGGCCTTGAGGCAACTAGAGTTAAATAGATCTTTGTAATGTTGGTCAAAAGTAACCTTAATATCCAGTTCATTGCTGAAATGAGTACCGTTGTGCTCAACAACTTTAATTTGGTTCCTTCTCCTCCTGGTTTTCAAAGAGGCATAGAAGAACTGGGTATTGGAGTCCCCATTTTTAAGCCAAAAGATCCTGGACTTATGCCTCATCAGAGATTCCTCAATAGACTTAGCATTCACAGCTTCTTCTTTTTTACTTTTGGCAATTTCCCAAAGAAGATGATTATTCGGGTCCTCAAGAGCTTCTCATTCTTTGTTCACAGCTGAGTCTGTAAGGTCACCCTTACTCTCCCAGTTCTAGGTCTGTAAGAACCTTTTGGTACGCTTAATCTTTTGCATGAATCTGTACATTGGGGGGCATTGTCTTGTACCTTCCATGCCTTTATAACAATATGATTATATCCTTCCATACCAGTCCAAGCAATGAAAAACCTGGTAGGATATTTTGCTGTAGGTTTCTCCTCATCGAAATGAAGAACTTGAGCATAGTGATCGCTATAAATAGACGGCTTAATCTCTAACCAGAGATTAGGCAAGTCCATCTGGGTCTGGGTGTTGAAGAAATATCTATCAATATTGCTTCTCGTGTTGTTTACCCCTAGCCATCGGTTGTTCCAAGTGAAATAAGGGCCTTTAGCCTCTACCTCCAACAATTCATAGCTAAGAATGCAATCATTGAAATCGAGCATTGACTTCTCAGAGGGGGTTGCTCTTCCTTTTCTCTCTTCAATAAGACGCACCACATTAAAATTTCCTATCACCAGCCAAGGACCCTATACAGAAGATTTAATGCGATTGAGCTTAGACCAGAGTTGTTGTCATTTGCAGTCATCATTATCAACATAAATGGCAGTGACCTCCATCTTGAAATCATCAACGCATAGGACAAAATGAATATGTTGTCTAAATTGACCAAGCAAGGTAATATTTAAGTCATCCCTTTCCCAAAGGATTAGGATTTGTATTTTGTTGCAGCTGAAAGAATTATCAATCCATTTGGCACTAGGCCAAGTGTGATTCATTGATCGCGCGATCTTGTTTCTTCTATTCTTCACTTCTGTTAGAATAGCTATATCAGTAGCTACCCTCCTGAGTTCAGCCCGGACGACATGTTGCTTGTCCCAATCAGACATGCCCCTTATGTTCCAGGATGTAATGGAGTGTTTACTAACCATTGGGGGGGGATGGCTTACTGCCACCCACAACCTATGAGTTTGAGTCTAGGTTCTTGAGTGACTAGTATTTGTTTCTTGACTCCTTGTCTTTCTTATCCATGCTAGGAGTATTCTAGCTTCGAGTGAAGCACTTCTTTGGACTTTTGTTTCTGCGAGGCTTCTCAAAACCATCTCCTTCTTAAGCGGGTTTAGAGGTGTTGACAGTCTGTTAAGTGGCAGGAGTGTTCACAACATTTGACTTCTACTCAGCCACATTATTTTGAGCATTTGTGGGTTGTTCATGGGCCTCAATGTTGCTCTTCTCAGCCTCCTTGCTCTGAGGATCATCAGCTTGTTCAGGTTCTTTTGTCTTTGAATAGAGAGACTTCTCATGCCCAAAGTTGTGACAGTGTGGACACTTTTGTGGAATCCATTCATATTCGACCTTGACCGAATATACTGACCCTTTATCAGTCTTTAACTTGATAGTGGTTGGAAACTTCGACGAGGCACTCATCAGAACATTTATGCATGCAAAATCGATCCTGCTTCAGGCCTTTGTCTGTCTATCCAAGCATTGAGGCTTTCCTAAGAATGAAGCAATGCAAGATAGCATAAGTTCATTCCACAGTTCTAGCGGGAGGTCGAGGATCTTCAGCCAGACTGGTACAGAGGAAAACTTCTCCTGTTCCAGTGGTTCACCCTTCTCCCATTTTTTGAGTATCATCGGATTACCCTTAACCTGCCATGGACCTCCTTCGAGAGTGTTGGTCATATCACTTCCAATTTGGAATTTAATGATGAAGCTATTGCAGGCTCTTCCCACGACTTCAATCTCCCCCTCTGACTGCTAGAGTCATTGGAGAAAATCTTGGAGAGAAGGGATATGACGTCTAAAGCCTATGATGTATCTGGCTGCAGTGTTCTTCCATAAGGCGGCATTCCCATTGACTTCATCTTGCGGGGTAATAATCGTATCTTCTTCGAGTGTGATATCATTCTCCTTTAATCTTGTGTCCACATCACCCACTGGGTTCTTATAGACTACATACCACTTCTTAGGTCTATCAACAACTTTAACAACCTCTAAGAAGGAGCATCGTTTCGGACGAGGTTTCTTGTCTCCATGCTGAGGAGGGAGACGGTCGTCGCCTCCAGTGCTGCCACTCTGTGCAGCCATACCCAAGGCTGTTCATGATCTTTCTAACTTTAGGCATTAAAGTAGAGAAGCTTAGCTACACCCTTCAAGAAAGAGGAAAGAGATGATGAAGAAATGAGGTTCTCTCTCAAGAAACCTTCCTCTTCTTCTCCAAATTTCCCCCTCCTTTTCTCTACTACTCTCTTTAGTCAAAATATGCTTCAAATGATGAGTGATAATCTCCCCAAGTGGCTACACTCATATTCAAAACAAGGGGCAGTTGCTTTCAAAATCTGTAGAAAACTGATAAAGGCATGGCCTGTCTTTGTGAAGACATGCCATGTAGCATAGTGTAACTGGATTTTTGAACTGCTTCTCATGATAAGTACCCCACATGTTCCAATAAAGACATGTAGTGTATATGCAACTGGAGTCGACCTGGGAAGGTAGTTCACATCATTTGTTAATAAACACACACTCATGTTCTTGGGTAGAAAGCTGAACTTGGCCTTTACATGTGTGGACATGTCGTGTCTAAATGATGACACAACATGTCTTTTGTTCTGTAGTTTGGAGACGAAGGCCTCTGGAAACTTACACGCTCGTGTGTTAAATAACACACAACATGTACTTTGCTTTGTGAGGGAAATGCCCTTCCTAGAAATTAGACGCCATGTATAAATAAAGACACGGTGTGTCTCCTGCCGTTTCTTTAAGATCAACTCTCTATCAGCTGCAAGTCAATATGGAATCCAACTAAGGTCGGATTTGGGTTGGATTATCTTCATTTTGTCATCTTTAACGTGTACCTGTGATCAACATCATGCATCAAGTAAAATAACTAAAGGATGACAAATTAAGTATGATTAGAGGCTAAATGGTAGTAAAAATGAACTAAATGTGTGTGTGAATGTATGCAAAAAGTGGATATGAAACATGCACATAAAATCCCACTAAGCTTGAACTATTGGTTGTCCTCAAGAAAAAAGAGCATTGAAACATACATGAAGGGATTGCCAAGCTCATGTGTAGGATATGAAATGAAAGATGTAAACGAGGCCAAACCAACCATAATCATCAGGTTTATATTCATAGCCTTGATTTCAACTTAGACATCCAAGAAGAAAAATTTAAGTTCATCAAGGGTCGTAACACATTAAATGAAATAGTCAACTAGGCAATGCTAAATGGAACTTGGATGACAAAGCCAAATAATTAGTGAATCTGCAACAAAAACTTTCAGCTATTAAGGATGCAAAAGATGGAATCTTAGGTAATGTTAACAAGATTTAGCTTTCTATCCTTATTTTCCCAAAAGATATGAAATTGGACTAGGGGTTCCGACACTCAACTGCTAATGTAGGGTTATGCACATGCGGAGTGCCAGTTAGGATATTTTACCCTCTTTTTAGGACATATCACCTAACCGTCATGTCCAGAGTGGACTTACACTGGGCTAGTATGACATGTGGGCAGTTTAGCCATCTTTTATGGGGTAATTAAGGTGAAGTGAACCAAAAGGAATTTTTAATTCATCTTGGGTTTCACTTATTTTTCCAAAGAAAAAGAGAGATAACTACATTGCAACATTAGCTAGATTACATTCATTTGATTTGAAAAATTTTCACTAAAAAGGGGTGGTTATAAAATCGCTAAAGGTTTGGAAAAGTCATCTCGTGTTCTAGGTAGTGTTGCAAAGTTGACAAATTCACTAAATTTGTTACCATTACATGTATTAGGCAGTTCAGAATGAAAAAGATGAAAGTTCAGGATAGAAACATAAACTCAAAATTGAACACATGTGGTGGCCAAAAAGTTTCATATGATTTATGCATGACTTTTACAATTTCTTCAGATGACATTTCTCATAAGGGAGGACACGATAGTTCAAACTAGGAGGAAAAACAATCCATTACACAAGATAAGCCTCATATCGTACTAAACATGCCATGTAAAAATAGAAGCTAAAAATAAGAACTAAAGAAAAGATGATGAAAACAAACTAAAAATACAACTACATTATGGACTGGTTGCTCCCCCCCCTAAGCTTGAAATTTGTAGTTTCATCACTGCATCAATCAAACCTAAGGTAGAGGCAACCAATTACCTATCATGGAGGAAATCAATAAGAGGGGCCAACACCCCTATGACTAGTAGGGAAGTACTCATCATCAGGAATATCAACTGACATTGACTATGGAGTGGGATGTGGTTGGGGTGGTGGAGGTGCATGCTATGGAGGGTGAGCATGGGATAGTGGTTTTGAGAAATTTTCCACATATCCATCCTTTGAACCATACTGTGCATAATAAAAAATTGTTGAACCATCAGATCAAGACTGCTATCCAAATGGTCAAAAAACGTTGTTGAAGCCATAAAGATGCCTACATCAGGTATAGCCCAAGTGTACTCAGTTTGGGTGTCTATGGAGGGAGGTGGCTGAGTTGTTGCTGCTATAAAAGGTGCATTTGGAGCAGCTGTCTCTTCAGGAGCATCATCATCTTGGTCAGTTACATCGAACTTCAAGTTGTCTTTATTTGTTAAGGTCATTATCTCCAAATCAGATAGCTCAATATACTGATCATTATCAAAATACTTCCTAAACTTTGTTTCATCATTGTGGACTTTAGCAATCAGACCAGAAGAAACAAGATACTGAATATCCACCACGTTCTTTCATGGTGCATCCTCAAGAACTGTGAAGTCTACACCCAACTTCCTAGCTAAGTGAGTGATCAATACCCCACACATGATGTTACCGGATTCTCTCTTTTTTTATCTTCTTTATATCAAAGAACCTGCTGAGAATGAAGTAACCTGCATTGATTTGAAAATCATATACCATAGCCCATAGAAAGAATAGATCCTTCTTACCACACACACCTTGGGTTTCTTTCTTAGCAAAAACACTTGTGCTAAGAACCCAATGGACATATCTTAAGATTGGTTTATGGATAGCTATTTCCCTAGCTTTCTTGGCCTCATGAGACTCCTCATCAATGATCTCACTTCAAAATACATCATTGTCAAAAATGGAGGATAAACTAATGCATCCTCATAGTGGCACTCCAAAATCTCACCGAATTTCTTGAATGTAATTTAGTAACTTTGCCCCAGGAGGCAGAAGTCAATGAAAGAAAAAGGTTCGAGCATGTTCTTTGGGTCATCCTCAACCTTAAGGGTAATAAGAAACTCATAAATAATCTGAGGGTATGCCCATGTAATAGATGTACTTGAGGCCCAACTCGTTCAGATGCTCTTTAACTTTATCCTTGAATCCCAAGGCTCTCATGGTTTGTTCACAAGAAAAATGTGTAGGGAGGACCCTATGAGAAATGTATAATTGGTATGTGGGATCTTCGTCTGTAGTCACCCTGAATCGGGTTGTGGAGATATAGGTGGGGGCTGAGGATTAGCTTACTCCATTCTTGTAGTTTGATCCTTGCTTGACTGGGGCCATCGCTGCTGAGATTGTGCTGGAACTCCTTTAGACATGACATGTCTTTTTCTAGACACAACGTGTATTCTAATAAAAGATTGGAGAACAAATGGATGGACATGATGTGTCTTGAAAATGACACGGCGTGTACCTGGAGACCAATAGTGTCTGGAGGTTGACAAAGGCAATTTTTTACAGTGTGACAAGAGTGGCTCAGGACGTGTCTTCTCTCACCGGTGATGAAGTAGAGCTCGATGATGAGGTGGCAACAAGGTTGCCTTACTTTGTGGAGACAAGGATGTTGGTATGTATGCCCTGAGAGTCAATCATGGATGATTGGTGGGATACATTAAGAATGATTTGATAAACATCAAAGGCAAGCTTCCAATTCCTTCTGGTTCAGTCATATGAGATAGTGATAGAACATATTGAATGTCTAGAGAATGAAAATACTCAATGACGTATGCTTTCAGGTTGAGGACCTGAATGATGAGATCATACGGATGCTAAGAGTTTGTACATTCTTGTTATGTCCCTAGTCGGATGTCATTGTGGAAGGTAGATAGACAGAATTGACACACAAGACTAGATTGTGGTGTTGGTTGATGACAGAATCTCATTAGTCATGATATAGAGATATCAAACCAAACACATATGTACTTGTTAGAGAACAAGTGTACCGGACAGACCCACCGTGAGTTTGACACATGGAACCATGACATGGTAGTCACATTCAGTACTCACAGTGATGGTGGTCAGTGTGATTCTTTGACCTGAAATCACTACAATCAACACATGTCGTTGGGAACACTTTGACATCATCAAACGCAGTCCTGAAACATGGGTTGTTATGATACTTTGATGTGTTCAAGGAGATCAAGAATAAAGTACACAACTAACTTGGTAAAAGTGTCAAGATACTTTGATGTGATCGATGTTTAAATATTTTAAACCAAGAGTTTGAGCACCTTCTGGGAGACCATGATAATGTATCATGATCACTCCACCTAAAACACAACGATATTGTATCAAAAAGGAAGGAATGACACCCTATTAAGTCATGCTAAAATTATTGATAATTGCAGCTAATTTTCAATTTCCTTTTTAGAACATGCTTTACACTAAAATGATGTATCACCTAAAATGGTTCAAAAGACACCATATTATATGGCATGAGAGGTGTCCCAATATGTCATTTACAAGGATCAAGATTGTAATCTTATTTAAGAAAATATTTTCTTGAAAAAAATTGTCCACAAATCACATAAATGTTATTTTGTTGAATACTACTTTTATATTCCAACCCAACAACAAAGTTGTTTGTTGATCAATATGGTTGTATTCCTGAAAGGGAACTTGGCTCCAAAGGAATAAGTGGGAGATAATTATAACTTGAAAAGTTTGAGATAATAGGAAAATATTGAACCTAAAGAGGTACAATAGGAACAATGAGAATCACAAATTGTTGTGGAATCTCAAGTTCCATATGTAACACAAAATCTCAGAAATTTAGTAGAACTTGCCTTGTGATCAACAAATTGTCATATCTTATGGAATAAGAAGGCGGTGAGTTGATCATAGATTATGAGCCAACAACCTACCTAGAAGAGATTTAGGGACCAGCATCTGAGAAATGGTTTGAGGCCATGAGGTCTAAGCTGGAGTTTAAGTACGCCAACATGGTATGACCTTGATGGATCCACCTGAAGGGGTAAATCACATTGGGTGCATTAGGGTCTTTGAGAAAAGACCGACATGGATGGTAATGTACAAACCTATAAGAGAAGATTGGTTGTAGAGAGTTTTAAACAAGTTCAAGGTGTTGAACATGATGAAATCCTTTCACCAGTTGCCACGGTTAAATCCATTAGGATAATGCTTGATATTGTAGTAATGTGACTATAAGATTTGGCAAAATGGATTTTAAAACCAAATTATTTAACTGGAATATTGTACAAGATGTGTATGTGACACATCCTAAAGGTTTTATAGATCCATATAATGCAAATAAAGTCTATAATATACGAAGGCCAATCTTAAAATTGAATCAAGAATCTTAGAGCAGGAATCTTTTATTTGATAAGACAATGAAAAAGTTTGACTTGACTAAGAATGAATATGAAATATCTAATTACAAAATATTTAGTGGGAGCATATTTAAATTCCACATAATGATGGGGAAAATATCCTTATGTTGCATATATTACAACTTTTCAAGGAGAGTACCTTCTCTATGAAGTGTTTAGGTGAAGCATCCTATGAGATAGGAATTGAGATCTATAGAGATAGATCTAGAAAGATTCTCAACCTAAGAAAGAGAACAAACATTGGCAAGATGTTGAAGGGGTTCATCATGAAGGACTCAATGAGAGAGAAAAAAACTTGTCCATGTTCCATGAAATTTGTCTCTCAAGAGCCTAGTATCCCAGTTCATGGGAAGAATGGGAAAACATGAGTGAGATGCCACATGCATTCAAAATTTTATCTATCATGTATGAAATGTTATGCACTCATTCCATTATCTTGCATGTATTGAAATGATGAGAAGATATGTAATCATCCATTTGTCTCATATGTATTGGACATGATGAGTGGATATCTGTCAGATCCTAGTGAAGGTCACTTGAATTCCATAAGAGCATCCTTTACTACTTGAGAATGATTAAAGGATTGGTTCCTTAATTATGGTAATAACAAAGACTTGGGAATAAAGGGTTACACCGATGCAAGCTTCCAAAATGATAAACAAAATGAATGATCTTAATCTAAATTTGTGTTTGACCTTAAATGAAAAATTTTAAGTAGGAAAAGTTCTGATCTAGAGATAGTTGTTTGATTTTGCAATATAAGTCGAGCATCGTGGTGTTATGATAACATCAGAGGATACTATATGGACATAGAAGTTCATATAGATGATCTTGTGGGAGGTTCCAAACCATTGATGACATAATAGAGACAATGTGACAACAATGGAGCTACTAGATAGGCAAGGAAATTTAGATAGAATACTACAACACCTCCATATCATATGAGAATTCTTACAGTGAGGAGAAGTAAAACTTGTAAGATACCAACTTGAAGCAAACATTGCTCTTGAATAAGCACGTGTGCAACATAAACATGATGGATGTGTTAAAAACACTTGGAATATTAATTTGTGGGTGATTGGCTCTAATTGCAAGTCAAAGTCTCTTGTTTGTAGAGATCCAATCATTTGATGATTACAATAGGGAAGTAGGTACCTGATTTGATAATAATAAAGGTATTATATCTATAATGTTTGTCTCACTCATGAGATGATGACACATACATAGTAGACATCTAAAGAATGATATTACTCGATGACATATGTCTTCAGGTTGATGACCTAAACAATGAAATCATATGTATGATAAGAGTACATACATTCTTGTTATGTCCTAGTCAGATATTATTGTGGAATAAAAATAGACAACAATAATACAAAAAACTAGAGTTTGTATTGACTAATGATAGAGTCTCATCATTCATGATATGTGATATCAAGTAAAAAACATAGGTACATGCTAGAGAATAGTGTATTGGACAGAACCACCTTGAGAGTGATACATGGATAGCATGGAATGGTAGTTAGAATTAACTATCATAGTGACAATGGTGATTATGGTTCTTAGACCTGAAGTCACTACACTCATCACATGTTCATTGTATTTAGACATTATCCAATGTGATCTTGAATAATGGTTTCCATAAAGGTGATGCTCAAGTTCATTGTGACAAATGGGGATTGAGTGTGAGTGATGTACATGGGATTTGTCCCTCTTATAGGATATTGATATCCATGCAACATGATAAACGAGATTGAGAAATGCATGGCCATACTCTTGTGACTTAATATTTGATGTGTGAGATCATGTGCATCTCAGATAGTCTGGTCTAATTCAAGGAACATGGATTGAATGTTGAGAGGATGATGATTCCATACCTTGAGTTCAATCTAAATATCAGAGTTTAAGGAGATATATGAACATGGTAACACTAATCATGGATTGTAGGTTGAAGTTGTTCTCCAACTTTCCAAACTACTTGGGTAGCAATGATGTGTTGCTAGATACCACTTATTTCTTGGGATGTCATAAGTTAGTTATGGACATTCACTACCAACGTAATATGGGATCTACAGGGACACACACATAGGATGTACTTAAAATAGGAGTATATTCATGAATGATGTTTAGATTGATTACAAAAAATGTTTATGTATTTAGTTAAACAACTAAGGATGAAAGTGACTGACTGCACTTTGAACTGTCCGATTCAAGTGTTGAAACTAATCGGTTTGAGTGTCATTCCAATTAGAATAAACATTGGTTGAACAATGCCTGAACCTAGGCATGAACCGACCAATTCATGGTCCCCACCGACTGATTCATATGATGAACCACCTGGTTCAATGGTCAATTCAATTGGATCATAGATTATTATTGATGTCATGTTATGCATTAATCATGCATTAAATACTAATGCGGTTCAGAATAGAAAACTGCACAAACCAACTGGTTGGGTTGGTGAACTGATTGATTCACCATCTGAAGTTTCCAGAAAATTTGTGAATTTAGTCCATTCAACTCCCACACTGACTGGCAACATGTGCCTAGCCTGTCGTATAAATTGAAGGGTACTTGGGGATTCTCAAACACAACAATAAGCTCTAACAATTTTTGTCCTCTCTTGTTACAGTAAGCAATAGAGAACTTGAGCAAGTACTACCCAAAAAAGAGAGGGATAGCAAGGGAGATACAATTTTAGGAGAGTGAATTGGTGCTAGTACATTGACTTTCAAAGGGACAACTCCTTCCCATTGGCTCTAGTAGCACAACTTGGAGTTCCTGGTGGTCCGCATAGAATAGTCTGGAGGTGAGGAGTTTTTCCCCCTAGGAGGACAACGTCAGCCGCCATCTGTGGTGCTACACTGGGAGGTTGTTGGTGACGACTGCTCAAGTGTTGTTGAAGGAGTATGTTGTTGTTGAGAGAAGAAGCACGACTTTGTATTAAGAGTTGTCACTGGACTTTCTCTAATACCAAGTATAACTCTTGTTACCCTCTTATCTAGATACATTTTTGTTGATATGATCTTGCTGATTGGGGAATTTGGCTTTTTGTTTCTACTTCCTTAACTGTTGCCCCGATTTCCCAACAGTCGTATCAGAGCCACACCAATTTACATTGTATATGGATTTCAATTGATGTGATCAGATTTAATTTTGTTGTATATGAAACAAATATTATACTGATTAATGTGCATATTTGATTAATTACCACATACAGTTCCACAAACTAATATATATATACATATATATACATATATATATATATATGTAATTCACATGTGTCACCCTAAAAGTTGGTTTTGATGGTGTATGATAGCATGGTGATGGATAACAACTCTAGATATGTTCGTATTATTCTAGTTGTCTATTCCTATTTATATATTGGCTTTCATATTGAGCCTCTGTCCTCCTATCTAACTGTAAATTAATGATGTTCTTCCTATTTTCACTTAAATGTAACTTGAGGTTTTCCCTTTCACAATGTAATATGAAATAAGATAGTTTTAATTTATGTTTCTTCATGATAAGACATTTTGCAACAAATAAACCAACTGACTTGTGAGACGAACAGATCGACTACAGGACTGAGGAGGCCATATGAAAGGAGGATGAACCGATTGACTGGTGGCTCAACAATCAGCTGCAAGAGTCCATACATCAATTGAAACTGAGACCAGATGACTGTTTCAATAGTGCAACCGACCAGAAAGGAAGCGTGCCAATCAGTTCAAGTGTTGAATCAATCAACCTGGATTGGTTCAACCACAAATCTTTACCAACAACTGGTTGTTACATGTGATGTAGACCTTAGGTGGTAGTAATTCATTGTGGCCCCAAGGAATTACAATAGTTGGCCATAACCATCAGTTGTATTTATAATTGCATATTTTTGTTGTGGTTATAGCATGTATATGATACATACTATAAGTATTTGGTGATTGGATATGTATATCTATTTATATTAAGATCCCTCAATCTAAATATTAAGTCTTAAATGCTTTACATAAGAAACACACTTGAAAAGCTTGATCAACAATGCATGGGCGCGCTAAGAATGGTGTATAGTCCATCTTGTAGAAGTGTGATGGTTGTTATGTGGGCCCGTCAAGCGGGGTGCATTACTATTGTGTTTCCTTTTGGGTTAGGCTTAAATTGATGTCCTTAATGAGATTAAGAACCTAGAAGAATGCAAATGGACTATGGCAAGAAGTTGCGCATACCATCTATCTAAGAATTGCATGAGATGTGATTGGCAAAAGTTTCCCACCTTAATCATTGGTTATGGACGCTAGCATTGGCTGAGTAATAATTCAATTATTTTTTATCTCGGCTCACTAATAGATTATATGTTGCAATCTTTCGAATTGATACATGAGGGTTATCAATTTGAACAAATTATTGGGAGGGATAATTAATTAAAAGCCTAATTAATATCAATAAACTTATCAAATCAAATTAATCAAAAACATTTCGACTAAAAGTTGTAAGATTTCTTTTATAGGCAAACAAAAACACATTATCAAAGTGATCAGTCCATAATTTGAACAAACTAAACAAGATTTAATTCCATATCTAGTTGAGGACTTTGAGAAGCATTCTCAATGAGAAAATGCTTTATGTCCTTAAAAGACCAAAGCTAGAAGAACCCTCTCCTAATGTGCCTAAGGCTTAAATGGATGTTTACTTAAAGCATGCTAATGATACCACAGACATTGAGTACCTTATCATGTTGTATGAACTATGAATTGTATGAGCAACATGAAAGACATTCTTGAGATGGTAACACATCTTAAAGAATCATGTAAATAAAGAAAGGTATAATGTCTCCAAAGAGTTATCTGAGTGTAAACTGAGAGAGGGAGATCCAATAGAGCCCCATCTTATCAATATTATTGGGCATGTGGAGAGACTGGGATTTCTCTAAGGTTAAGAGTTGACCATGCATATGATTATTCAATCATTGCCTGAATCATGTAGCTAGTTTATCGAGTGTTTGAAGCACTAATGAAGAGGACAAACCCCTGATGGTAATCAAAGGAATGATTCTAGGTGCAAAGCCAAGGCCAAGAAGAAATATGAGGCTAAGTTGAAGTCCAAGTCTTCTGCAATCATGATAAGAAGAGGGGTAATTGCAAAAGGAATATGTATTTTTTTTCTTAAATGATTAAGAAAGGAAATTCCACCACTATCACTAGCTGGATATAGGTAAAGGAACTACCCTCTTTATGTAGATAATCTCAAGAATAAGAAAGAGATCTCTACTCCAGGACCTGAAAAGAAGTAATCTAGAAACTGTGCAAAGGATGGGTTGCTTCCACTATAGTTGGAAGTTGTCATTCATGGACTTGTAATAGAATTAGTGATTTGATGTTATGTACATTCAATTGATGAAAAAATCATGCATCTTATACGGATAATAATATTATGAATAAATTGATGTTTCATTTCAAAAGATGAGATGTTATATGGCAATCTATCACAATATATACTCAATAGTTGTAGAGACAAATGTGTATGATGTAGATACTGAATGATTTGATAACTAAAAATACTTGTAGCATTGAGCATACAAGATAAATGCATTTAAATCCATAATGATGGTTATCTAGTCTCTTTTGGTTATTGAACCAATAGAGACATTCATGTCTTATTTATTGGGAAATCTAACAAAATCATCTTCATTATATGTAGTGGGAGAACAATGGTTCTATTCGGGATTATACGTACTGATGTATACAAACCTTTTAGAATAAATGATAAAGGTAGTTACAAGTACCTCATTATATTTACTAATTCTATCAGTTAATATGGAATTTTGAATTTAATGTAATACAAGTATAGATATCTTGAAGTGTTCAAGGAGATCAAGAATGAAGTATGTCATTAACTTGGTAAAAGTATTAAGATAATGCAATGTGATCAATGTTGAAATGTTTTAAAACAAGAGTTTGAGAACCTTTTGGAAGACCATGATTATGTATCATGATCACTCCACGTAAAACACAATGACAGTGTATCAAAAATGAAGGGATCACACCTTGTTAAATCGTGGTATGATTAATGATTAATCTAGCTAATTTAAATTTTCATTTTTGGCACATGCTTTACTCTAAAATGATGTACCGTCTAAAATGGAAGACACAATATGAGGTATGGCATGGAAGATTTCCTGATATGTCTTTTTTTAAGGATTAGGATTAAAAACTTATGTAAAGAAATTGTTTATTGAAAAACATTGTCTACAAATCACATTAATGTTATTTGTTGAATACTAACTGTATATTCCAATCTAACAACAAAGTGGTTTGTTGATCATGATGGATGTATTCTTGAAAGGGAACTTAGTTCCCAAGGAATCAGTGGGGGTAAAAGTAGAACTCAAAAAGTTCAAGAAAAACTAGAAAACATTAAACCCAAAGAGGTACAATAGGAACAATGAGAGTCACAAATTTTGTGGAATCTCAATTTCCTTATGTAACACAAAACCTCATAAATCTAGTAGAACACGCCTTGAGCTTGTAAGATTGTGATATCATTTGTCTCAACAAGCTGGTGAGTTGATCATAGATGTTGCATCAACAACCTACCTAGAAGATATTGAGGGACCAAAGTATGAGAAATGTCTTGAGACCATGAGGTCCAAGATGGATTCCATGTATGCCAACAATGTCTAACCTTAATGGATCCACATGAAGGGGTAACACCCATAGGGTGCATTTATGGTCAATGAGAAAAGATCGACATGGATGGTAGAGTATAAACCTATAAGACAATATTGGTTGTAGAGAGTTTTAAACAAGTTCACGGTGTTGAACATAATGAAATCATTTCACCAGTTGTCATGGTTAAATGTATTAGGATAATGCTTGCTATTATGAATTAATGTGACTATAAGATTTGGCAAAATGGGTGTAAAAATTGCATTCCTTAACTGGATTATTTTACTAGATTTGTGCGTATCACAATATAAAGTTTCTATAAATCCATATAATGTAAATTAAGTGAATAAGCTACAAACGTAAATTTTTGGATTGAAGCAAGCATCTCACAACTGGAATATTCAATTTGACATGACAACAAAGAGTTCGAATTGAATAAGAATGAAGATGAAATATGTGATTACAAAATATTTAGTGGGAGCATATTTATATTCCACATAATGATGGGGAATAACATCCTTATACTTCTGATATTAAAACCTGGCAAGGAAAGTACCTTCTCTATGAAGGGTTTATTTTAAACATCCTATGAGATGCAATTAGAGGTCTATAAAAATAGATCTAGAAAGCTTCTCGACCTAAGCAATTGCACATACATTGTCAAGATGCTGAAGGGGTTCATCATGCATGATTCAATGATAGAAAAAAGAATTTTTCCATGTTCCATGGAATTGGTTTCTCAAGATCCCAGTATTCCAATTCTTGGGAAGAATGGAAAAACATTAGTGAGATGTCATATGCATTCACAATTGGATCTATCATGTATGAAATGATATGTACTCATTCCATTATCTTATATGTATTGAAATGACCATAGCATATGTAATCATCCAGTTGTCTAGTATGTATTGGACATGACGAGTGGATATCTATCATATCCTAGTGAGGGTAACTAGAATGCCATAAGAACATCCTTTAGTACTTGAGAAGAACTAAAACATTCATTCCTTGATTATGGTAATAAGGAAGAGTTGGGTGTAAAGGGTTACACTGATACAAGCTTCGAAAATGACAAATAATATTAATGATCTCAATCTTATTTGTGTTTGACCTTAAATGAAAAACTATAAGTTAGAAAAGTTCTGATCTAGAAATAGTTGTTTAATTCTACAACAGAAGCCAAGTATCTTGGTGTTATAAAAACAACATAGGATAATTTATTGATCTAGAATTTCATATAGAGGAACTTGTTGTTGATAAGGTATGTCCATACAACCAATCATATGATGACTGACATGGCATATACCATAAAGGATTTGATTAATACTCATATAGGCAAGCGTTCGATTCATTGTGTTTCACTCAGTTATGAGATAATGAGAAAATATAATGAATTTATAAAAATGACAATACTTAGTGTGTATGTCTTCAAGTGTTATCCTTGGAGGATGAGATCATAGGAATGTTAAGAGTGTGTACATTCATGTTATGTCCCTAGTCAGTTGTTACTGCATAAGGTAGATAATCCCATTAGTTATGATACAGAAATATCAAACCAAGCATACATATACATGTTAGAGAATAATGTATCAAACATACCCACCTTGAGAGTGACACATGGATTGGTGGTCATAGTCATCTCTCACAGTGAAGGTGGTCATTGTGATTCTTAAACCTAAAATCACTGGATTTGTCACATGTTGTTGGGTACACTTTGACATCATCAAATGCAGTTCTGAAACATGAATTGTTATAAATGTGATGATTGGGTGAATTTGACACATAGGGATAGACTGTGAGTCATAGATATGGCATTTGTCCCTCTGACGGGAGTATGATATCCTAGCCACTTGACAAGCGAGACTGGGAAACGCATGCACATGCACATGTGAATCAATATATGATAATGAGATCACATTATCTCAGACAGTCTACTCTTGGTTTAGGAAGCATGGATTGAACTTTGAGAGGATGACAATTCCATGCCTCAAGTTCATCATGAATAACAAAGAAAAAAGAATTATACAATCACAACAACATCTTACATAGATTGTAGGTTGAAGTTGTTCTTCAAGTTTCCATTCACTTGGGTAGCACTGATATGAGACTAGGCACCTTTCCTTGCTTGTTATATCATAAGCTAGTTATGGACATTAACAACCAATGTGATATGGGACCTATAGGGTCATGCACATAGGAACTCATCTAGAAGAGGAGTTTATCTTAAACAATGATTGGATTGATTGCTAAAGCGTTTATGTATTCAGTTCACGCAACATATTGATAGATTGGCTGACTAAACTGCTAAAGAACAATGTCAAGTGTTGATACGACCATTTTGACATGCCAAATGAGCGTCTCAAGTGTTGATATTGTTGTCTGGGTGCTCAGGCTAATCAGAGTTTGAATTGACTTAATCCTGCCCCATTTGAGGAGTGAACTGTCCGGTTCAATCTGTTGAACTAACCAGCTTGACTTATGTTCACCAGACGACCATCTAAGTGAATGAGAAATGCGTCTCACATGGGTGGGATAGCTCAGTTGGGCCAAATGAAGGTTATGGATGTTTCCTGAACTTGTTTTGATTGCACATTACTTGTGGGGCAAGGAATTAATATGTGATATTAATTGGAAATGAAATTGCCAAATTTGTGTATGATTGGAAAATTTCTAAACAATCGTTAGGTAGTGTGATACGACCATCTCACGCACCAGGAAACTATTGGTATGTATGCCCTGAGAGCCAATCATGGATGATTGGTGGGATACATTAAGAATGATTTGATAAACATCAAAGGCAAGCTTCCAATTCCTTCTGGTTCAGTCATATGAGATAGTGATAGAACATATTGAATGTCTAGAGAATGAAAATACTCAATGACGTATGCTTTCAGGTTGAGGACCTGAATGATGAGATCATACGGATGCTAAGAGTTTGTACATTCTTGTTATGTCCCTAGTCGGATGTCATTGTGGAAGGTAGATAGACAGAATTGACACACAAGACTAGATTGTGGTGTTGGTTGATGACAGAATCTCATTAGTCATGATATAGAGATATCAAACCAAACACATATGTACTTGTTAGAGAACAAGTGTACCGGACAGACCCACCGTGAGTTTGACACATGGAACCATGACATGGTAGTCACATTCAGTACTCACAGTGATGGTGGTCAGTGTGATTCTTTGACCTGAAATCACTACAATCAACACATGTCGTTGGGAACACTTTGACATCATCAAACGCAGTCCTGAAACATGGGTTGTTATGAAGGTGATGATTGGGTGGCTTTGACACATGGGGCTTTTGAGGGGTGAGTGATAGATATGGGATTTGTCCCTCCTGAGGGAGTATGATATCCATGGCCGCTTGATGAGTAGGATTGATAAAGGCGTGCACGCATGAGTGAATCAGTATGTGATATTGATGTAATACATATCTCTTCCAATCTACTCTGAGATCAAGAAAGTGAATGAACGTTGACAGGATGACTGTTACATGCCTCGAGTTCATTCGGGATATCTCTGACAAAGGAATTATACATTCACTGTAACACCATTCACGGATTGTAGGATTGAAAGTTGTTCTCCAACTTTCTATTTCACTTGGGTAGCACTGATGTGTGACTAGGAACCGCTCTTTGCTTGTGAAGTCATAAGTGTTATGGACTTTCACTGCCAACATGAAATGGACCTATAGGGTCACACACATAGGATTTAACCTGGAAAAGGAGTTTTGTCCACAAACAATGTTTAGATTGATTACTAAAGGAGTTTAGTAGTTCAATTAAACACTCAATCAATTGATAGCTTAGTATCATAATGTTCAAGGTGTTGGACTGATTGATTAGAGTATCAGATTGATTGAAACATCAATTGACTGATTCTGCACAATCTGCACTTCCAACCGATCGGCTCATGTGATGAACCGATCGGCTCAGCTTGGTGAATCGATCGGCTCAGGTGGTGAGTCGATCGGCTCATGGACAGGGTGAAACGATTGCTTCAAGTGTTGAAATGATCGATTCAACTGATGCAACCGAGCAAGTTGGGAAAGTAGGATTGGTGAGAAATTTCTTTTCGTTTCACTTGCCCAATTTGATCGGAACAAGGATTGGTATTTAATACCAATTAGAAATAAAAGATGAAAAGTCAATTGGGAACTGATCAGGACCACGAACCGACCGGTTCAGAAGTGAACTGACCGTTTCATGGGTCCCAACTGACCGTTTCAGTTGTGAAACAATCGGTTCAGGTTGCAAGTTGGTTGTTTTTTGTGGAAAATCTCAAACCCTTCTACTCCTGCTTTAGTCCTGCATTGCCCGGGATGGAGAACCCTGTCCCATAACCCTCCTATATATAGGGGTATTGGGGGCTTCTCAAAGTACAACTCAGTGCAAACAGTTGCTCTGTAAAGTTGTCGTTCTCTCTGGTTTTGGTAACCGAGAGAGCCCGAGCAAGTGCTACCCGATAAGGGAGGCACAACAAGGGAAAGACAACTGTAGAAAGCGACTGGTGGAAGGAGAGTGTGTCAGTGACTAGTACACTGTCAGGAGGGTGCGAATCCTTCTAATTCCTTATGGGACAAGGAGATTGGAGTTCCAGGTGGTCTGTGTGGACTACTTCAAAGGAGGGAGTATTATGTCCCTCGGAGGACAGCTGTCAATCCTGACAGTCTCGATGAGACCAGGAGTCGTTAGTCCCGGTGCGACCAGGAGCTGCACAGACACCGTCCAAGATTGAAGGTGAAGACCGCGCAAGCCGCGAGGTATTGTCGCTGAGCAAGTCTCGGGACAAGGTATGATTCCACAAACCATCCTTTCCTATTGTATAGACGTTGACGCGTTTCCTTGTTCTGGGTTTGGGGAGGAGAAAATTTTTGTTTCCGCTGCCTACTCTGCCTCCCTAAAACCCAATAGTGGTATCAGAGCCATGTCAACTGCTCTATACTTTAGGATTATCGATATGATCAATTTTGGTTTGTCGCCTTTATTTATTGCATAAGATGCGAATAAAATTGTCTTTATGCATGTCCAATCCTAAATCCACAAATCCCAATATACATATATGATATGTAATATGAATGCACTCAATACGCGTCGCCCTTAAATGAGTTTTGTTGTGGATGTATAGTTTGGTTATGGCCTATAAACCCTATATGTGTATGGTTGTATGTGGTTGCTTGCATCTCGGTCTGCGCACCGATCTTCCTTCTCCTATTCCTGACGTAACTTGAAATAATTCGAGATTTCTTTCCTACCGTTGCTCCCCTCGAATGTAACTCGAGGTTTCTCTTTTTACAATGTAAAATAGGATAGATTTTTATTTCCTGTTATGTCGAAGAACGGCGGACATCCTGACGACAGCTGAGACGATCGGTTCAAGGCATGAACCGATCGGTTGATGTTCGAGACGATCGGTTCAAGGAGTGAGCCGATCGATTGATGACCGGTTCGAGGAGCGAGACGAGCGGGTTGCGGCCATGATGAGATGCACGATGACCAGGCGAACCGATCAGTTGGAGGAGCCAACTGATCGGCTGGTGGCACCCAGACGACCGGGCTAGAATGAGCAAGGCATTCATGTGATGAGTTGATCTACTCAGAAGGCATAGCACAGAGTTCATCTTGTACAGGTTGCATGTGATGTAGACCTAGATGACCGTGATTCCTCTTGGCTCGAGGAATCACATTAGGATGGCCATAATCATCGCTTTTATCATTTTGCATGTTTTCTGTGGGAAATAGCATGTATATGATACATACTATGTATTGTGGTGATTGATATGTATATGTATATAAAAACCAAATCCCTCATTAAATATTAAGCTTTGGATGCCTTCCAAATGCGACACACATGAAAAGCTTGATCTAACAAGTGTGGGCACACCCTAGCATGGTGCACCATCTATCTCGTGGAAGCGTGAAGGATGAATGTGTGGGTCTGCCCTAGCAGGGTGCATATACATCGGGTTGGCTTTGGGTCGGACTTAACAAGGTGACCTAGATAGGATCTAGCACCTTGAGGCATGGAAATGATCATGGCAAGGAGTTGCATATGACATCTGATCAAGAGTTGCATATGATGCAATTGGTAAGAGTTGCCTACCTGAGAGATCTAAGTTGTGGGTGACAGCCCTAGCTGGTCCATGACTTAGAGGATTTCAGGATCTTGCCCACTAGAAGGTTGTACGCTACAATCTTCCAAATTGATGGTGAGGGCTATCAATTTGAAGTAAAATAGTGGGACGGATAATTAATTAAAGGCCTAATTATATTGTCATCTTTTCAAATCAATCAAATAAGTCAAAAATGAGTTTTTGGACTAAAATGCATATTTCCTTTTATAGTACATATGGAAACAATCAACAATCACTTTTTTTTGCGATCAGTCCTTGAAAAGGACAAGCTAAATGGGACAAACTTCCATGACTGGTATAGGACATTGAGAATTGTTCTCACTCAAGAGCAAAAGCTATATATCCTAGATACTCAAATTCTAGAGGAACCTGCTCCTAATGCACCAAAGGCAGAAAGGGATGCTTACAAGAAGCATTCCGATGATGCAATTGATGCAAAGTGCTTGATGTTATGCTATATGAACCACATGTTGCAGAGACAACATGAGAACATGGGTGTCATTGTGATGATTCAGCATCTCAGGAACATGTATGAAGATCAGGCACGGTAAGAGAGATACAATGTCTCAAGGGCACTGTTCAAGTGTGTCATGATATAAGGAGATCCAGTTGGTCCTCACACACTCAAGATGATTGGGTATGTAGAGAACCTGACAAGACTGGGATTTCCACTAAGCCAAGAGTTGGCTATTGACGTGATACTGCAATCGTTGCCAGAATCCTACAGTCAGTTTGTGATGAACTACAACATGAACAACTTTGATAGGCCACTGTCAGAGTTGTTGGGCATGTTGAGGAGAGTCGAGATACAGATGAAGAAGGACAAGCCCAAGTCTGTGATGGTGATCCTGAGTAAGAAAGGCAAGGGCAAGGGCAAAGCTAAGAAAGGTTCTGATGCTAGCCAGGAGCCCAAGTCATCTTTAGCTCTCAAGGCCAAGGGAGGCGTGACCAAGAAAGGCAATTTCCACCATTGTCAAAAGTCAGGACATTGGAAAAGGAATTGTCCTCTCTATCTGGAAGAACAAAATAAGAAGGAGGCGACTGATGTCTCCACTTAAAGGTGTCATGAAAGTAAACTTGTAACACTTTTGAGGTATATGATACCAAGATGTAAAGTGTAAAGCACTCATAATTGGGGCAAGTGTTGCCTCCATAGATAGGAGTACTTTAGTTTATTTTCAGCCTATAAGGCATGTAATACAGTTATGAACTGCTATTTCATATTTTCCAATAGATAGAAACACTTTTTTTGCATATTGTATGACAATGATGGTAATCAATAAAGAGATGTTTCAATTTCTAAATATATGATCTTTGTGGAAATGCCTTGTTTATGTTGTGGTATTTGATATGCATAAGATAAAATGATACCTAAAAGTTATAGATAACTCAAACAATCAAATTAGCATCAATCATGAGAAATTCATTTCTAGTTTCCATGTGATGGATAAATCTAGACTCTTTTGGTTAGAGAACCAGTAAGAGACATGAATATCTTGGACATGATTAATCAATCTTCACTAATGGTAGTGGGAGAATGATTGTCCTATTAGGTATAATACATGTGATGTACTTACATACCTATTGGAACAAATGCTCATACTTCAATGGTGTTTAGAGAAATACCAATATGAATATCTTGAAGTGTTCAAGATTATCATAGATGAAGTGCAAATTTGGTAAAGTGTTAATTCTTGATGAGATCAATGAATGAAATACTTGGACCAAATGTTTGAGATCCTTATGAGTGATTATGATAGTGTATCATAGTGAACTCATGATTAAGGCATGGTGATGTCTAAATCAAGAAGGAATCATACTCTAAGGAGTTAGAGAATGATTATCAAATAACTGAATTCTTCTTAATAAAAGAATACCCCACACTAATAAAGGACATTAAGAATCACAAGGAGTTGTAAGTTCTTATATCCTTGACGGATACACCTTGTTTATCTATGTGATGAGTTGTTCATATGATGACAAATATCCAGATGAATATGAGGAACCGAATTTTGAGTTATGGTTTATGACCATTACATCCTAATACATCCATGTGAACCATAAGGTATGACCTTGATGGTAGCACCCATTGGATGAAATCCATAAGTGCATATGAATCTTAAGTGTTAAGGCACATGGATAACATTTTGAGAAGGATGATGCTTGTTAATTGCAACTTAATGACTAAGACATTTGGCATATGGATACTAAAACTACATTCGTATAAGGAACAGAACAAGGATGTGTACGTGACACAACCTATAAGGTTTATGAATCCACTAATGCAAATGAAGTCTATAAGTTACAATGGACTAATCAATGTGATTGATTGAGTACAAGCAACTCAAAATATTTACTTTGATGATATAGTCAAAGGGTTTGACTGATATGTCAAAGATAAAGAAGGGATTTGTGATTTAGTGGGAGCGTGTTCACATTCCACATGTTGATGTGAAATGTAAATGTTCTAGAATGGAAATCCAAAAGTGGAAATTATCTTTAAGGAAGATAGAGATGTTTCCTATGTGATAGGAATAGAGATCTATAGAGATAGTTCTTGAAAACCTCTTGACCTGAAAAAAGAAAGCATACATTGGCAATCTGTACTGAAGGGTTCAGTATGCACAGATTCAGTGGGAGAAAACTTGTCCATGTTATATGGAGTTAGTATTCTAAGGCCAAGTGTCCAATTCTTATGAATAATATGAACACTAAGAATAGATATGGATCTATCATGTATGTAATCATCCCATCATCTTGCATGTATAGACATGGCAAGAACAAAATGCATTCATCATCTTGTATGTAGGACATGGCAATATGATGTGCTCATCCTTATAAACTCGTATGTGAGACATGACGAGTGGATGTTTGTCTACTTCCAGTAAGGGTTACTGGAATACCATGAGAACTTGATAAATACTTGAGAAGTACTAGTTCTATGGAGATAAGGAAGAGTTCAATGTAAAGAGTAACATTGATGCGAACTTCTGAAAGGATAGAAAATTAATCGCAAAATATATGTAGGATATATAAAAGTGAAAGCTTGTTGATAATTGGAAGTGTACCAATAAAACCATTTAAAAGGAAATGTCGAGTATCTATGCGTTAGAGAACAGCAGTGGATACTATATGGATTTGGAAGTTCATGAGATGAACTTATAGATATTCTTCTCATTGATGACAAGTATGGAATCCTTGATCATGCAATGTGGCTAAAGGTTAGCAAAGGAATACAAGATCGTATATTACAGCAACTCCATCTCATACGTGTGACTTACAATGAAGAGATGAGAGACATGTAATTTATATTAACTTTGGCAAGGTGTTTCCATTACTCACTATGATCGCACTAGAACAGAGTAACATGTGGGACATGTTTGAAGATCACTATGAATATGATTCAAGGGTGATTGGCTTCCAGTGCAAGTGGGAGTCTGTTGGTATGTATGCCCTGAGAGCCAATCATGGATGATTGGTGGGATACATTAAGAATGATTTGATAAACATCAAAGGCAAGCTTCCAATTCCTTCTGGTTCAGTCATATGAGATAGTGATAGAAAAGATTGAATGTCTAGAGAATGACAATACGCAATGACGTATGCTTTCAGGTTGAGGACATGAACAATGAGATCATATGAATGCTAAGAGTTTGTACATTCTTGTTATGTCCCTAGTCGGATGTCATTGTGGAAGGTAGATAGACGACAATGACACACAAGACTAGATTGTGGTGTTGGTTGATGATAGAATCTCATTAGTCATGATATAGAGATATCAAACCAAACACATAGGTACTTGTTAGAGAACAAGTGTACCGGACAAACCCACCGTGAGTTTGACACAAGGAACCATGACATGGTAGTCGAAGTCAGTACTCATAGTGATGGTGGTGAGTGTGATTCTTTGACCTGAAATCACTACACTCAACACATGTCGTTGGGCACACTTTGACATCATCAAACGCAATCCTAAAACATGGGTTGTTATAAAGGTGATGATTGGGTGGCTTTGACACATGGGGCTTTTGAGGGGTGAGTGATAGATATGGGATTTGTCCCTCCTGAGGGAGTATGATATCCATGGCCACTTGATGAGTAGGATTGAGAAAGGCGTGCATGCATGTGTGAATCAGTATGTGATATTGATGTAATACATATCTCTTCCAATCTACTCTAAGATCAAGAAAGTGTATGAACGTTGACAGGATGACTGTTCCATGCCTCGAGTTCATTTGGGATATCTGTGACAAAGGAATTATACATTCACTGTAACACCATTCACGGATTGTAGGATTAAAAGTTGTTCTCCAACTTTCTATTTCACTTGGGTAGCACTGATGTGTGACTAGGCACCGCTCTTTTCTTGTGAAGTCATAAGTGTTATGGACTTTCACTGCCAACGTGAAATGGACCTGCAGGGTCACACACATAGGATTTAACCTGGAAAAGGAGTTTTGTCCACAAAAAATGTTTAGATTGATTACTAAAGGAGTTTAGTAGTTCAATTAAACACTCAATCAATTGATAGCTCAGTATCATAATGTTCAAGGTGTTGGACTGATTGATTAGAGTATCGGATTGATTGAAACTGCAATTGATTGATTCTGCACAATCTGCACTTCCAACCGATTGGCTCATTATCATAATGTTCAAGGTGTTGGACTGATTGATTAGAGTATCGAATTGATTGAAACTACAATTGATTGATTCTGCACAATCTGCACTTCCAACCGATTGGCTCATGTGATGAACCGATCGGCTCAGCTTGGTGAACCAGTCGGCTCAGGTGGTGAGTCAATCGGCTCATGGACATGGTGAAATGATTTCTTCAAGTGTTGAAATGATCGATTCAACTGATGCAACCGAGCAAGTTGGGAAAGTAGGATTGGTGAGAAATTTCTTTTCGTTTCACTTGCCCAATATGATTGGAACAAGGATTGGTATTTGATACCAATTAGAAACAAAAGATGAAAAGTCAATTGGGGACTGATCAGGACCACGAACCGACTGGTTCAGAAGTGAACCGACCATTTCATGGGTCCCAATCGATCGGTTGAGGTGTCAACCGACCGGCTCAGGTCCCCAACCGACCGTTTCAGTTGTGAAACGATCGGTTCAGGTTGCAAGTTGGTTGTTTTTTGTGGAAAATCTCAAAACCTTCTACTCCTTCTTTAGTCCCGCATTGCCCGGGATAGAGAACCCTGTCCTATGACCCTCCTATATATATAGGGGTATTGGGGGCTTCTCAAAGTACAACTCAGTGCAACCAGTTGCTCTGTAAAGTTGTCGTTCTCTCTGGTTTTGGTAACCGAGAGAGCCCGAGCAAGTGCTACCTGATAAGGGAGGCACATCAAGGGAAAGACAACTGCAGAAAGTGACTGGTGGCAGGAGAGTGTGTCGGTGACTAGTACGCCGACAGGAGGGTGCGACTCCTTCCAATTCCTTATGGGACAAGGAGATTGGAGCTCCAGGTGGTCCGTGTGGACTACTTCAGAGGCGGGAGATTTCTGCCGCTCGGAGGACAGCTGTCAATCCCGACAGTCTCGGTGAGACCAGGAGTCGTCAGTCCCGGTGCGACCAGGAGCCACACAGACACTGTCCAAGACCGGAGGTGAATACCGTGCAAGCCGTGAGGTATTATCGCCGAGCAAGCCTCGGGACGAGGTATGATTCCACAAACCATTCTTTCCTATTGTATAGACGTTGACGTGTTTCCTTGTTCTGGGTTTGGGGAGGAGAAAATTTTTGTTTCCGCTGCCTTCTCTGCCTCCCTAAAACCCAACAAAGGATGGAGCTTGAGCGGGTTGTGTATTATGGTGGCTCACAGGGCTGCTTCTTGATTGGGTAGAGAGGTGGTGGAGCTGCTTTGGCAGTTGCAGAGCTGACACGGGGTGGCGAAGCTACGTCCAGAGAAGGGCGGGGATGCCTTGTTGATTTTATTTTGTCGATCAAAAGGGTGGTGGAGTCGCACACGGCTGAGGAGATTCTCACACGATTGAGGGACACAACTACTTACAAATGTGAGTGAGAGAGGCAGCTGGAGATTAGGATTAAAAACCCAATTCCTATGTTTAGACACAAGGTGTCTTTTTAAAGACACGATGTGTTCCCATGTTCAAATCATCTCCTCATTTGAAATTCAATTTAATTGAAAAGTGTGTGTGGTGTTCTATTTAAAACATGCCATGTATGTTTCCAACATCATTAGTTTTCCTCAAATTGATAAGAACACGCAATGTTAGAATACAGACACAACATGCGAGTTTCCATCAAATCTCTCAAAGAGCAACATCCGTGTCAGAATTATAACACATCATGTAAGATTCCAGTGGCCTGTGAATTTCTTTTACTAATGAGGACACGACGTGTTCTATTTAATACATTCTGTGTGAGTTTCCAATGACAGGATTCTATGATCATACACGCCGTGTCGAAAATTGAACACAATGTGTGTTCTAGAGTTTTTCTTAGAACTTTCATATGTGAGGGTGGACATGATGTGTTCAAATAAAGACACGCTATGTCTTTTTGAATTTCTATACATTTCATCTTCTTTTGTTCAACACTTGCAGATATGATGATATATGGCTATGAGATTCTAAATTATTATATTCATCCACGACAAATTTATTTCTAAATGAAAATGTTCTTGAGTGATACTAAATAAAGAAATCATCCTAATATTGGGTCAACTCCAACGAGTTCCTCCATTTAGAGTCTGGAGTGAGAATCTTCAGCTTCATGCATCTAGGAGGGAGCAAGAGGCTCCCTTGTCAATCTCTTCCCCATCAGTGTATAACTTGCATCGGTATCCATTAACTTTGAAGGTTGATTGTTTGCCTTAGATCTCTACTATCCCGTAGGGATAGACCTTCAAGACTAAAAATCACCTAGACCATTTAGATCTAAGTTTCCCAGGAAAGAATTGAAGTTTAGATTTGAAAAATAGAAATTGGTCTCCTTATTTGAATTATTTGACTTTGATTCTCTTGTCATGACACCTCTTTATCTTTTACTTATAGATCTTTGCATTTTCATATGCATCAATTCTGAGTTCTTCAAGCTCCTGGAGTTATAACAATCTTTTCTCCCTTACTTTATCAGATCTGAATAATTTGATCGCCTAAAGTTTTATATGCTCCAATTATAAAGGTAAGTGACAATATTTATCATAAACTAGCTTGAATGGGGTAGTGCCAATTGGAGTCTTGAAATCTAACCTATATGCCCATAGTGCATCATCTAATTTCAAGGCCCAATATTTTCTTAAGATGGAGATAGTCTTTTATGATATAGCTTTCAATTACCTATTAAATATTTCCACCTGACTTGAAGTTTGAGGATGATAGGGTATGGATACCTTATGCTTCACTCCATACTTGTTAAGTGGGTTTTTGAAGTTTCTTTCATTGAAGTGACTGCCACTATCATATGTGATTGCTCTTGAGACTCCAAACTTGGAAAAAATGGTTTTTTTGAAATAGTTTTGTCACATATTTTGGAATCTGGTGATTGAGTGGGAATTTCCTCTACCCACTTGGATACATAGTCACATGGTACTAGGATGGAGTTGTAGCTATATGAGTAGGGAAAAGGGGCCATATAATCTATGCCCCACACATCAAAGACCTCTATCTCTTGGACTGAATTGACATCTCATCCTTCTTTGAAATCCCCTCCAGATCTTTGATACTTGTCACAAGCTTTAACAAACACGTGCACATCACGGAATAGAATTGGATAGTAGAAACATGCTTGAAGAATCATGGTCGACATCTTATCCACTCCAAGGTGTCCACCATAAGAAGAGGAATGATAATCTGAAGTTACACTTGCAATCTCTTCATTGGGAATGCATCTCCTAATAAGCCCATCTGCACATTGCTTAAATAATTTGGGATCATCCCAATAATAGAATTTGACATAATGAAGGAACTTTTTCTTCTATTGATATGTGAAATCAGGGGGAAGGCATCCAGTGGCTAGATAGTTTGTAAAATCGGCAAACCATGGCATAGCAAGGGAGTTTACCACATACAACTTCTCAATGGGAAAATTGTCATCAATTGGAACCTTGTCTTCAGAACTTGTTGAGAGACATGAGAGGTGATCAACTACATTGTTTTTTGTCCATTTCTTGTCTTTAATTCCAAGTCAAATTCATGTAATAGCAAGATCCAACAAATTAGATGAGGCTTGGCATCCTTATTTCTCATGAGATTCCTAATTGCAACATGATCCATGTACACAATGACCTTGGAACCCACTAGGTACTGTCTAAACTTATCAAAAGCATAGACGATAGTGGGCATCTCTTTCTCAGTTGTGGAATAATTGATCTGCGCATCATCTAGGGTCTTACTTGCATAGTGTATGCAGTGGAGTTTGTTATCTTTACTTTGACACAAAACTACTACTATAGCATAATCTCTTACATCACACATTATTTAAAAAGAAGCACTCCAATCAAGTGCCTAGATGATGGGAGATGAAACTAGAGCATCCTTTAATCTCTGGAAGGCTATTTGGCAGTCATCATTAAGCACAAACTCAGCAAGTTTGGCTATCAGGGAACATAGAGGCTTTCAATCTTAGAAAAGTTTTTTATGAATCTTCTGTAGAGCCCCATATGTCCCAAGAAACTATGAACTTCTTTCACATTTGTTGGAGTCAACATATTTTCAATAGCTTCTACTTTTTCTTTGTCCACTTTAATTCCTATTCTTGAAATGACATGGCCCATCACAACCCCTGTTTGCACCATAAAATGACACTTCTCCCAATTAAGGATGAGGTTGACTTGTTCATATTTCTGCAAAACTTTAGTTAGATTCGACAAAGAGTCATCAAATGAGTTGCCATAAACACTAAAGTCATCCATAAATATTTCCATTATCTTTTCAATATAATCAAATAATATAGCCATCGTACACCTTTGAAAGGTGGTGTGTGCATTGAAAAGCCCAAAAGTCATCCTCCTATAAGTATATGTCCCATAGGTGCATATGAAAGTGGTCTTTTCTTGATCGGGAGGGTAGATAGGAATTTGAAAGAACCCACTATACCCATTAAGATAGTAAAAGTAAGAATGATGGGCAGGTCTTTCCAACATCAAGTCAATAAAAGGTAAGGGGAAATGGTCCTTTCTTGTGGCTTTTATTTAATTTATTATAATCAATACACATTCACCATCCAATGACAATTCATGTTTGTATTAATTCATTATTTTCCCCTTTTATTATAGTAGTTCCTCCCTTCTTGGGTACAACAAGTATATGGCTCACCCAAGGACTATAACTGATGGAATATATAATTCCTACGTCTTTAATTTTGAAAATTTCTTTTTTAACAACTTCCATCATATTTTGGTTAAATCTTCTTGGAGGATCTATGTAAGGTTTGGCATTTTCTTCCAAAGCTATGCGATGCATGCAAATAGATGGGTTAATTCCTTTAGGATCATCAATTAAGTACCATATTACATCTTTATAGATTCTAAGTTCATTTAATAGTTTTTCTTCTTTTCTTCATTCAATTCAAATTTTATAATAACTGGAGAGGTGGAATTTGGGTCAAAGAAAGCGTACCTCAACCCCAATGGGAGGGGTTTTAATTCTACCTTTTTATTTAGAGTGGCGGTGTTGCTTTCCTCATTCTCCTTTGATTCTTCGTCACATATTGGAGTCTTTAAGGCTTCAAAATTCTTCTCAATAATAGTGTCTTGTGTGTTTTCTTTTTCATATTCTCCAAAGTCATCAAGAATGGTCACAACAAAATTATTTTATTCTTCAAGCAAGGTATCAATTCTATCTATCAAAAAATGATATTACTTAGAGTTGGGTGCTTTCCTAGCATCATAAATAGAAAACACAAGTGCTTCATATCCAACTCTGATAGTTCGTTTTCCTTCTCTTACATACATAAGACAACCTACAATATGGAGGAATGGTCTTTCAATGAGGATTGGGTTGGATGGATCCTCATGCATGTCCAAGACTACAAAGTCACACGGAATGAAAAACTTCCCTATCTGTACATGAACATATTCAATCACCCCTATAGGATATTTAATAGAGAGATCAACTAACTAAATCACCATTGATGTTTTTTTTAAATCTCCCAAGTCAAGATTTTGCCATAGAGAAATAGGAATCAAGTTGATTCTAGCACCAAGATCAACTAGGCCTTTATCAAAAGTTGAATATCTGATTTTACAAGGGAGAGTGAAAACACCTAGATCATATAGTTTTTCAGGTGAACAGTTCTGGATGATAGAGCTCAACCTTTCAGATAACATAATAGTTTCATCTTGACCGGATCTCCTTTTCTTTGTTAGAGTGTCTTTCAAAAACTTAGTATAAGAAGGCATTTCATCTATGACATCAACTGAAGGTAGATTCACATATAGTTTGTTCAAGATGTCCATAAACTTATTGAACTTAATATCATCTTTGGTATTAGCAAACTATGAGGGAAAGGAGCATTAGTCTTATAAGAAGAGTCATCTTAATGCAGACTTCTAGTATATTTCTTCCTTTGGTTTTGAGCAGTCTCCTCCATAGTTTTGTCAATAACTTCATTAGATGTTCTTTTAGAAGGAGGTGATGATCCTCCTATGACAGTTCCACTCCTTAGTGTCACAAATTTGCAAGTTTCCTTGGGATTCATCACCAGTTGACTGGACAAGGAACCTGAAGGTGCTCCTTGGTTCTAAGGCTTGTTGTGCGATCTGGTTCTCCAACATCTTGGTATGGGTGACAATCCCATCAACTTTAGAAGAAAGTTGTGTGTTGGCATCCTTCAAGAGATTACTGTGTGCCCAAAACTCATCATTCTGCTGAATCTGTATAGTCACAAAAGTCTCAAGAAGACTCTCTAAGCTAGACTTTTGTTGAGGCTAACTCATTTTTTGCAGCTAGTTGAATTTTCTATCGTTGTTGTTGCTATATATTGACGATTGTTGATGATTGATATACATGGGATGCATGTTACTCATAGTTTGTTGATTTTGAGCTTGACCTTGCTCATGTTGGTTCTGAGAGTTGTTTTTCATGTAAGAAAAGGTTTGGGTGGTCCCTCCATCCTGTATTGTAGGTTTCTGAGAAAAGGTTGTAGGCTTGTCTATTTCTAAAGTTTCCTACTATGAAACAGTTGTAGACTTGTCTATTGCTGAAGTTGCCTATTACATTGACCTATTCTGGAGTCTTTGTGGTGTTCATTTGTGGTGCAAAATAAGAGAAAGAGTTGTAACTAGATGTTCCACATGCTTCACACACTTTCTCAACTACTTGAACAGAGTGAGTGGTTAGCTTTTCAAACTTTTGTGTCAAAGCATCAAGTTTGGCTGCAATGAGATCTAATACATCTACAATGTGCTTCCCATTAGATTTCTCACTTAAGCTGGTTGATGAGAAGGGATGGTTGGTCCTTTTAGTGCTCCACCGACTGCGGTTGAGTGCCATGTCTTCAATAATAGCATATGTTTCACTATAAGACTTGTTCATAGAGATCCATTTGCAACAATGTCAATAGTCATACGGGTGTTGTAGAACAACTTGTTATAGAAAGTTTGAAGTAACAACCAGTTAATCAAACCATGATAAGGACAAAGGCATTGCATATTTTTAAACCTCTCCCATGTATCATAGAGTGTCTCACCTTCCTATTTCTTGAAGTTGGTGAGTTGGCTCCTCAGTTGAGTTGTCTTTCTTGGAGGAAAGTACTTGGTAAGGAAAGCATGCCACCATTCTTCCCAACTCTAAGTAGATCACTTCGTCAAAGAGGAGAGCCACGCCTTGGCTCGGTATCATAAAGTGAAGGGGAATAAGAGTAAGCATACTCCTTCAGATATAACACCATTGATCTTGAAGGTGTTCATGTAATGTAAGAACTCAGCTATGTGAAGATTTGGATCTTCTATAGGAGTTCCTCTAAGATGATTCTACTAGATAATATGCATTATAGTGGGACGGATGGAGAAATTATTGGCTTCAATAGTAGGATGATCTAAGGCTCCACATATGTTTATGGAAGCCAACACAATGAATTCTTTAAGCAGGCAGTTGTCCTCGACTCTGATTCTTGTCAGCGATCGGTGAGGACGGTGGCAAAGGTGTTGAGTGATATGATGATGGTTATGATCCCTCCAAGTTTGTAGAGTTATCACTTCTCTTTGCTCTCCTTCAACTGCAAAAAGTTGTCTCAAAGTCTGGGTCCAAGAAGATTGATTTCTCAAGACCCCTCTTAGACTGACGCATGCAACCTACAAAAGCATTAGTTAAGTGAGAATCACAAGACTAAAAGGTATCACAATATGAGATATGGAAAATGATGACTTAGTCTCAAATACTAATTCACACTTTTACTCTAACTAATATTACCGTATCTCCCCGACAACGATGCCAAAAACTTGTTGACTTCCCAAGGCTAATGTGTTTTAATTCTTATATATCTCAACTCGTCAATCTCCCACAAGTATACGAGATCAATTGTAGTTGAGGTCGAACTTCAGACAGCTAGGCTAGCTAGGTGTAAAAGAACTAATTTTCAACAATCTAAGTCAGATTACAACAATTAAGTTTGATTGCAATTAACTAAAAGACAAGTAACAATAAAAGCTTAAGATTAGAATTTAGAAGGTCTTAGGCATAAGATTTCACTGCCATACGATCACATCACGTGCAACTACAAAATTAAAACATGCCATTAATTTGCAAGGATGTTGTCATCGTCATGCATCTCCTAGTGACATGAGTCGGTTCTCATCTTCACATAGCACTCCTGTGCCTATTCTTAGTTTGAACACAACCCTGTACCCTCAGCATTCTCCAGCCAATCTCGTGGTCAAGAACATGTTGCCATGAGATCTACTCCCTACTCCCTCACACATTCTCCCAAATAGCACAAGGAAGCATAAAACATGTATAATTGGTGGCCAACCAAGCCATATAAGTAGCAAAACACCATATAAACTCATGAGAAGGAAACTAACAAGCATAATATATGAATTACAAGTTCACATGAGTCATATCATGGGAGCTACTATCCCATGCTCAAGAAGAAAGGTGCTACTCATACATGATGAAGAAGCACAAGTAAATTACAGAATTTTCATTCCATGAGTAGAGAGAAGAAAAGCTAAAAGTAACCAAGAATGAAGTGGAAGGAGTAAAATTATAGCTAGAGGACAAAGTTCCACCCTTGTAGCTGCTCCATCTCAAACTATCTTCTCTCCCAAGAAGCTTGTCCATAGTAGAGAAGCTTAGCTACACCCTTGGATGAGATGATTAAGAAATGAGGTTTCCTCTCAAGAAACCTCCTCTTCTTCTCCGAATTTTCCCCTCCTTTTCTCTACAACTCTCTTCAGTCGAAATATACTTCAAATGACGAGTGATAATTGCCCCAAGTGTATTCACTCATTTGTAAAACAAGGGGTGGTTTCTTTCAAAATCTATAGAAAATTAATAAAGACACATCGTGTCTTTGAGAAGACACATTGTGTAGCATAGTATAACTGGAGTTTGAATTGCTTCTCGTGATAAGTACACAACATGTTCCAATAAAGACATGTTGTGTGTCTAAAACTAGGGTTATCATGGGCAGGTAGTAATGTCATATGTTAATAAACACACGCTCGTGTTCTTGGGAAGAAAGTTGAACTTGGCCTTTGCATGTGCGAACACGCTGTGTCTAAATGATGCCGCAACATGTCTTTTGTTATGTAGTTTGCAGACAAAGGCCTCTGGAAACTAACACACCCATGTGTTAAGTAACACACAACATGTGCTTTACTTTTCTAGGGGAATGCCTTTCCTAGAAAGTTAGATGTCGTGTACAAATAAAGACACAACATGTCTCATGTTGTTTCTTGAAGATCAACTCTGTATCAGTAGCAAATCAATAGGTTGGATTTGGGTTGGATTATCTTCATTTTGTCAACTTTGACGTATACCTATGATCAACATCATGAAACAGGTAAAATAACTAAAAGATTGAAAATTAAGTATGATTAGAGGATAAATGGAAGGCAAAATGAACTGAATTTGTGTGTGAATGTGTGCAAAAAGTAGATATGAAACACACACATCATATATATGTTATAAGATAAACTTATTTACTTCTTCATCATGGGTATATGATAAGTAAGAGCTGCTACAACTTGAGTCTACATTTAAATTTATCTTCGCCCACAAGGCATGTAATAGAGTTAAATGAACTGCTATTTCATTATTGCAATAATAGAAACTTTTTACTTTCTGCATCTTGTATGACAAGGATGATAATAAATAGAGAGTTGTTAATGGTTATATTTAAAATATGTGTTCTTGTATGGAAATGCCCCCAAAATCTAGTGATCTTTATATTCAAGGATCTAAATATGAATGTTTATAACATAAATACCTAAAGGATTACAATTGATAACTCAAACAATCTATAACACATATATGAGAAATGCACTTCTAGAATCCATGTTGATGTTTATCTAGACTCTTATTGTTATATAAACCAACAAGAGTCATGCAAGGATTATTTATGAGCAATATGACAAACCACCTCTTACTAGGTGTGGTGCGAAAGCAAGCATTCTATTAGGACTTTTACATGGTGATGTATGGAGATCTTTTAGAATAAATGCTAGAGGTAGCTATTTGTACTTCATTATATATATAAATGATCTCAATTGATATAGGGTTTGTATTTGGTGAAACACAAACATGAATCTCTTAAAGCGTTCAAGGAGATTATAAATGGAGTATAATTTTGATAAAAGTATTAAGAAACTTTGATATGATCAAATGTTGAAATACTTTACATTAATAGTTTGAGAACCTTCTGGAAGGACCGTGATAGTGTATCACAAATCAAATCCACATGAAACATGAAGATGTATCAGAAAGAAGGAATTACATCTAATCGATCATGATGTGATTATCATTTAATCTAATCTTCTAATCTCCTCATAGATATATTCTTTATAATGTACAGTCTAAAATGGTTTAAAAGACACCATATGAGATATGGTATGGGAATGTCCAAATATGTCTTAAGGATTGAAACTTATATAAAGAAAATAGTTTGTTGGAAAGTTTATACACAAATCATAATTGTTGAATGCTATCTTTAATCCTATTACGAAAACAACATGTTTATTGCTAGGATAATTGAGTTCTAAAAGAATCAGTGGGAATAAGGAAGGACTCAAAAAGTTAGAGGTCAACAAGGAGGATTAATGGGACAAAGAGACTCACAAATTGTTAGAAAGTCTCAAGTTTCCATATGTTACACAGAACCTCATAAGTTCTAGTAGAACACATCGAATATTGAAAGATTATGAATCCAAAAACTCAGATGGCATGGTCATAAGATGATGCATAGACAAATCAACTAGAAACCATTGAGAATTAGAATATGAGAAATGGCTTGATGGACATTGAGGAGTCCATATACACTAACAAGGTGTGAACTTTCTAGTACCACCTAAAGGGTTAAAACCCATAGGGTGCACTTGGGTCTTCAAGAGGAAGACCAACATGGATAACCTAATCAGACAGATTGGTTGAAAAGGTTTTCAAATTGGTTCAAAGCATAGAACATAATGAATTCTCTTCTCCAATTGTCATGCTTGTTATTGAAGTTTACATAGACTATGAGATTTGTCATATGGAGGTATAAACCACATTCCTTAAAAGGAATATTAGAGAGGATGTGTATGTGACACAGCGTAAAGGTCTTATAACTTCATTAATTGCAAATAAAGTCTATAGACTAGAATGCTCAATCTAGAGGATGAAACAAACATCTCATAGCTAAATCTTTGATTTGACAAAATATTCAATGAGTTTGACTTGAGCCAAGATAAAAGATGAAGTATGTGATTACAAAATATTTAGAGGGACCATATATGAAGATTACACATATTGATGAGGAATATCATCCCAATATTGTGAGTATTGAGACCTGTCATGGAAAACACCTTCAATAATGTAGGATTAGGTGAAACATTCTATGTGATAGGAATTGAGATCTATAGAGATAGTTATAGAAAGTTTCATAACCTAAGTATGAGCACATACAATAGCAAGATGCTAAAGAGTTCAACATGAATGATTCAGTGAGAGAGAATCTATCCATTTTTCATGGAATTAATCTCTCAAGAACCCTATGTTCCGATTCTTATGAAGAATGGGAAGACATGAGAAAGATGCCATATGTGCCATCAATGGGATCTATCATGTATGCTATATAAATGTACTCATCCCTAATCTTCCATGTACATTAAAGATGATATTAGTTAGATTCCAATGAAGGCCATTGGAATGTCTTTAAAAGAGATCCATTAGTACTTGAGAAGCACTAAGATTAGTTTCTATATTATGGCAACAAGGAAGAGTTGGGTGTAAGAGGTTACACCAATGCAAGCTTCCAGAATGATAGAAAGGGACCACAGTATAAAATTTGTTTAATTTAAAGAAAAAAGTTGTAAGTTGGAGGGGTTATGAACTACAAACTATTATTTCAATTCTACAATTGAATTCAAGTATCTTGGTATTATGAACACAAGAGCGGGTACTATATGGATCTAGAAGTTCATATGAATGAACTTAAAGATGTTCTAACCATTTCTAACACAGTGGAGATACTGTGACAACAATTGATCTATTGGTTAAGTAAGGAATATCATATAGCACATTATGACAGTTCCATCTCATGTGAAATGTTATACAATGAAGTGATGAGAAACATGCAATATACCAACTAAAGGCAAAAGTGTTGCTAACCCGCTGTATTAGCACTTGCATAGCAGAAACCCGATGGACATGTTTAGATCACTAAGAATACAATTTGTGGGTGGGGGATCTAAGTGCAAGTGGGAGTTTGTTGGTCTGTATGCCCAAAGATCCAATCATACAATGATTGTGATGGCATATTAAGTAAATTATTTGATTACTAATAAAGGAAATATTTCCATTTAGTCTATTTCACTCAATTATGAGATAATGAGGAAATAAGAATGAATGTCTAAAGAATGACATTACTCAATCACTTATGTTTTCAAGTGCGTGATTTGAACAATGAGATCATGCATATGTAAGAGTATGAACATTCTTGGTATGTACCTAGTTGGATGTTACTGTAGAAGACCGATAGACATAAGTAAACACTCAAGACTAGAGTGTGTGTTGGTTGATGACAAAATCTCATCAGTCATGATATGTGATATCAAACCAAGCTCATAGATACTTGTTAGAGAACAATGTATTAGACAAACCCACCTTGAGAGAAACAAATGAAAAACATAATTGGTGGTCATAGTCATCTCTCATAATAAAGTTGGTGATTGTGGTTCTTAGACCTGAAATCACTACACTCATCACATGTCATTCAGTGGATTTTGACATCATCCACCTTAACCTTTAATAAGGGTTTCCATAAAGGTGATGATTGAGTGCACTATGACACATGGGGATGACTGTGACTGATTTAGATGAGATTGTCCCTCCTAATGGTGTTTGGTATCTAGGCCACTTGATAAGAGAGATTGAGAAAATGATGCACATGCACATGTGAATTAATATATGATATTGAGGTCACATATATCCCAGACAATCTGCTCTGGATCAAGAACATTGATTGAATATTAGGAGGTTGATGATTCCATGTCTCAAGTTCAATCCAGATATTATAGACAAAGATATTACACAATCACTGTAACACCTAACATAAATTGTAGGTTGAAGTTGTTCTCCAACTTTCCATTAACTTCGGCAGCAATGATGTGTGACTAGGAACTGCTCTTTGCTTGTGATGTCATAAACTAGTTATGGATATTAACTGGCAACATAAATCGGAACCTATAGCGTCACACACATAGGATACACCTAGAAAAGGAGTTTAATCATGAATCATAATTAAATTGATTACTAAAGTGTTTAGGTATTCAATTTAAGAAAAGAACTAACTGACTGGACTCCCAACCGACTGGTTGGAGTGTCTGGTTTATTAGAAATTGTATCGGATGAATTTTGGATAAACTAGGGTGTGAAACAACTAGTTCACTTAGTGAACTGATTAGTTTGAGTTCACTAGAGGACCATTTTGTGAAGCGAGACACTTGGTTTGTGGTTCAATTCAATTGAATGAAGGATTAGTGTTGACGTCATGTTGTGCATTAATTGGATTAGAATTTCCAATACAATTGTGACTGGGAAACATGATTAAACAAATGGTTCACTGGGTGAACCAATTGACTCCCATGCAAACCAATCCAATCACCAGTGAACTGACCGTTTCACCTATTGCAGGTTGTGAATTTTCAGAAAATTATGGTCCCTTCCACTCCCACTCAGACTGGAAACCCAGACCCTAACCCTCCTATAAATAGAGGAGTATTGTGGGCTTCTCAGACACAACTCAATTGCCTCTAATAATTATTTTTACTCTTTAGTTGTGGTGATCAATATAGAGCCTGAGCAAGTCCTATCTGATAAAGGGAGGGATAGAAAGGGAAAGAAATTGTGGGAGATAAAGTTGATGACTAGTACAACAATAGGAGGGACAACTCTTTCCTGTCTATTCTAGTAGAATGACACAATTTCTAGGTGGTACATGTTGATTACTATAGATACAAGGAGGTTGTTTCCTGCCTCTAGGAGGACAACATCAGCCTGCTGTTTGTGGTGAAAGCCAGGAGCTACTGTAGAAACCATCTGAGTGCAACTAGAAGAAATCTTCACAATTTCAATGAGGGATTACTTGTTGGACTTGCCCTAGGACAAGGTATGACCTTGTTGAACCATCCTTCCCATTACATATTTGTTGACACTGTCTGTGGGATATGGGGAATATGGACAATTTTTTTTTGTTTCTGCTACCTGTCTGATCCCATATTTCCTGACATGCATGTGGTAGATAGAGGAAAGAAAAGAAGACTATGCTTGGGAAAGAGAAAATAGAATAGTGAAAGCCTGACAGAGTGGAACAACAAATGGATTAGATAAGGAGAGAACAAAATGGTTTGGGAGTGCTACCCAACCAAATTAGTGAGTTCCAATGATGATAATGTCTGTGAAAATCAATGAGGATGTTAAGTTGGAAATACCAAGGGGTGGGGAATCTTGGTACATTCAGGACACTCCAATATATGTGTTGGAGGTGTGCCCACACTTTGCTTTTCTTATGGAAACTAAAATACAAGCAAGGGAGTTGGAGGAGGTAAAGAGGAAATGTGGCTTCAATGATGGTGTTTGTCTTAGCAGCTTGAGCAAGGTAGGTGGTATGGGTTTCTGGTGGAATGATAAGGAGGTGGCCGTTCTCTCATACTCTAAGCATGATTTTTCCACACCCTATAAGGAAATGAAGGTGAGAAGAGCTGGAGGTTTGTGTGATCCATGGTTGGTCAGACACACATTTTAAAATACAAAACTTGGGAACTTATGGAGGAGCTTTAAAGGGCCAGAAATCTTCCCACAATCTTCATCATTGATTTCAATAGAAAAAGGATGTGAAATCAGAGCAAAGAGGTACATTAACAACTTCAACGAGTGCATCAACAACTCAACCTTATTAAAATGCCCTATACTGGAAACATATTTACATGGGTGAAAGACAAAATAGTGGAAACACCCATCATCGAGAGGTTGGACAAAGCCCTCATGTCATCGAAATGGAGTCAAAATAATTCCTGGGCAAAGTTGATTCATATGGTTAAGATTTACACTGATCATGTGCACTGATTCTTCTTTAGTGTGGAAATGAAAGCTGCAATCACATAAAAGTAATCAATTCAGAATGGAACAGTTATGGCCGTTGAATCCAAAATGCAAGGAGATCATAACTAAGAGATGGATGAATTCTTCAAACCAAAACAACAAGGAGAGAATATGTCAATATGCTTCAGTGCTTGGCAATTGGTAAAAAAAAAAGACGTTTGGAGAGATTTACAAAAACCTCAATAAGCGGAAAAAGATTTGGGGTACTGGCAAGGTAAGGAGATGACAATGAACAACATCTCCAAATGTAGGTCTCTCTGGGAAGAAATTATCATGCTACAAAAATAGGAGGAGACATAATGGTCCACTAGGGAGAAGATCAAAGAAATGTGGGATGGTAATTAGAACACCACATACTTCCATGCTAAAGCATCACAAAGGAGGAGGAACAACATATAAAGTCTCAAGGACAAAGAAGGAAAATAGAAATATAAGTTGGACGAGGTTAAAAATATTATTCTCAACTATTAAACCAACCTTTTTAGATCAGATGGAGCCCATGATATCAGTGATGCTCTAGGTATGTCAACAAAGTAGTGAGTGACGACATGAATAGCTTTCTGGATGGTGATCCCACTGCAAAGGAATTTGGGAAAGTTGTCTTTAGCATGCACCCCAACAAAGCCCCATGCTCTATTGGACTCCATGTCAGTTTCTTCCAAAAGCAATGGAATATAGTTGTGGATGACATATAGGCTTACATTAAAGGATGGTGGAAGGGATAACATGGAATCTAGGATGTTAATGCTACCAATATTGTCCTCATTCCAAAAGTCAAAGGACCCAAATGTATGAATGATTCTAGGCTGATTAGCACGTGCAATACCATATACAAGATTCACAAGCCTCAAACGTGGGTCCAAAAGATGGAGACATGCCTAGGTTATTGAACTTTTATAATTTATAATACCCAAATGTTTAAGACACCTACAACTAGCACAGGGTCGAAGTAGTTTGGGGTCGAACACAGGGATAGGAAGAATGGCGCTTCAGAACTTGGGTTTCACTTGTCTAAGCACTTCAAAAAAAAGGGGTGCAAGGAAAGGTTGTATGTCACATAAAAGAATCACAAAGAATCAAACAGAAAATCCTATCTCCAAAAGGAGTTACAAGAAAGATTTAAGTTTTGGATTAAGAGGTTTGTATAAAGGTTTTGCAAAATAGAATCCGAGGAGATAAAACTATCGTTCAGGTAAAGCACGAAGGAAGAAGACTTAGGCATAATAAGCGGTAGCGGAAAACTTCCTGTACTCTCTTCTCTCAAAGAGGGTACCTCCAACTACGTGCCAATACCCTCTATCAAGAGTAATGGACATTCGTTGGAGTGGAAAGAAAACCAGGGCGGCCCCGATCCTGGGCACTCTCCTACTCCCAGATCGGACTGAACTCTAGAGTTACAACATCCCTCTCTCAAAGGAGTCAAAACGGGAAACACGATTCAATAGCTAGTCAAAACATGATTCAAGCATACAGGCTAGAGTTTAGATGCTATAAATAAATCATCCAACAAAAAGGAACCATACACATAACAACATATATTAAACTCCATTGATTCCATAAGCATAGATATGGAAAGGGTTTAGTTACAATGTGTAATAAACAAAAGCAAATTGCTATAAAAAGGGAAGATAGGTATCGGCCCCCTTGATATAGGAGGTCGATATACAGCAGAAGACCCCTAAGGTATCGCTAACTCGATACCGGGCGGGAGCTCTTCCCGATATGCTTGTGTCGGGCGACATGCTGTGATAGGCATGCGTATCGGTCAAGGCTCCCTACCCGATACAGTCGTGTCAGGGTACCACCTCTCGGGCGACACACCGTGACAGGTGGTCCGTATCAGGTTCGATATCGTGCCGAGTATGAAGATGACTTAGGTTCTCAGGTTCCTTGTATCGGGTGTAGGGGGTGAGCCGGCTCAGGCAGGAGCCCATCTAGGAACCTGACACATCAGGTGGCCTTCTTGGTCATATCAGGCTGCTGCAGCTACCGGGACGGGTTCTAAGTGAACCACCCCACCCCTCTCGGGTTGGGAGTGTGCTCACCTAGTATCGCCTGACATGCCTTGGAAGTCGACACACTAGCTCCATATGCTTTCCAAAGTTAGCTTTCACGAGATTCTGATGACGTCCCATTGGAGTCCTGTAGCTGCTATTTATAGGTCGCGGTTTGGAAGAGGTTGTGGTTCTTGTGGGGCCACACGTCCTCAATCGACTTTGTTCACATGGCTTCGGGGATGGTCGACACCTGCGTATCGCTCAGCATGGCTTGGTTATCGTGTGCCGGGTTGTGAAGGTATCAGGCAGCTGTGGCGGGCGACTGCATTCGGTGAGTGGCTTTGAAGCATGCACCATGCCCATATCGGGCTGATTGGTCGTGGCGGGTAGAAGCTATCTATCGGGTAGGTAGTGTGCCGCTCGTCAGATGCCTCCTTGCGTGATACACCCATGTCGAGTTGCTGCCACATCGGGTAGCGACTGCAATGGGTAAGTGGGTGTGTCGTGCGGCTAGTGAAGGGGCCAATTCATTGTGAGTGGGCCGGGACGGGCCTTTTTACTGATTTTGAGTGGAAAAGTGAGGGAAACTCTATAAAAGATGGGAAAAGAGTTAGGAGCATAGTGTGGTTTATTCTTATGCAAGACCATGATAAAATGGAAAGGAAAACAGTTTAGAAGGTAGGTTTGACAACGGAATATGAGCCATAAATAGCCATAAAATGGGTGTTATCAACTCCCCCAAACTTAGCATTTTGATTGTCCTCAATCAACCCATACTTATTTTAAAACTTTGATTTGTGATACTGCTTCTTAATCCGTCATAGTTTTCAGACAAGGGGTTTGAGTGAGTATTGAGATGTCTTACGGAGAATTATGTCTGACCACAAACAACAAACTTTATTTTTCCTGCCTTATTTAAGCAAAAACATTCTCTTCAGCTTTGGTGAGACTTAGGTGAATGATTTCGAAGTTAGCTTTCACTCCAAACAACTTTTGGGAGTAGAAAGTTGGGTTTTTGGGTAGGCTTTAGGCTTTTTGGGTTTTTCTTATTTCCCATCAGTCCATCCAGGTACAGGTCCGTTAACATGCAAGTGGTCCCTGTAGTCAAAGCCAGTTGGCTTTAGAGTTGTGATTTCACATCCTACGTACCACTGCCCCAGATATACCATGCCTAAAAATGGGTACTTTTGGAAAGAAGTGTGTATTTTTTTCATTTGGCACAATTCTCATGCTTTTATTCACTCTCATAAGGATTTTCTCTCTTTTTGGGATTTTGTTGGGTAAAGGAATCAAGAGAAAATTTGTTGTTTGGGCAGTTTTTCCTTCGCATACACATCTCTTAGTTGTTGTGAGATTATTTTTCAAAGTTGGCATAGAAAAGTTATAGTCTTTGTCGTTTGAGACTGCATTTTCAGAAAGAACATAACAAAAACCTGCACCACCTTAGACACAGAGAAAACAAGCTGGGAGAAGTTGTATCAGGTTTTTACTATAGAATGTCTTTGTACAATTGTATAGAGGCAAGGAGTTGTATATGCACTATTTTGTATCAGACTTGTATATGTATATATACACACGATATGTTTAAGAGAAAGAAGAAAGACAAAATGGGAGAACTTTTAGTACCTCCCTCATTGATATATAGTACCCCCCCAAACTTACCCCACACTCTGTCCCAAAGTTGTGAGATAAATAAGGTAGGATAGTGATAAGTCAATGAGGGTTTAGTTGGTGAGCGTGCCTCCTTCAGATATAAGATCCCACACATATTCTCCACATTTTCTGTGGTAGTCGATGTGGTGGAGCTTGTCAGGTGTTTGTTGTAGCGTCATCGAGCTAGAGATCCATTCCAGCACGTAGATGCCACAGTCATTTGATTCTGGAGCTTGTTGTGGACTTTTTTGGTAGAATTGAAGCTCGTGCCATTCGTTCGCCGTGTTCTCCAGGAATGGTTGGATCAGTGTTGCCACCTTGATGTAGTATTTTCTTGCTAAGTGCTCGAGGGGTGTCAACGTGGTTGATGTACACTGCACCGGATGATCTTTGTTGCTGTCCGGGCTGTTGTAGAAGACTGCGGCTCCTGAGCGAGTGTACACCGTCAAGAGCATCTAGTGATTGTAGTGCAGTATCGGAAACAAGATGATGCATGGCATGCTGCTTTGTATCTTTTCAAGAAATGATTGCTTTGCACCTGACTCATCAACTAGGCAGATATCGTTGAACAACATTGGATGGGCGATGTATGTGTGTTCAAACTTTCTCTATAGTATCTGCATGTAGGCTACCACCACCAACATTGCCAGACATCCTCCTACCTTTATCACATCCCAAAGATCGTCAACTGGGACTATGACGTCTTCTGTCTCATATATGACGTCTACAGGGGTAGAATCAGCCAGCTTCTATAGAATTTTGTTGACCTGTTCCTGGGTTAGTGAAGAACACACAGAACGGTCGAAGTTGTTGATCTTTTCTTCTGAAGAATCAGGCGAAGCAGGGTCTTTAGTTGTAAGAATCTCACGCAGAATATCCATCAGCTTGCCTGCCTCGTAAACGTCAGTGGCCATCTCAGCTTCTCCTTCTGGAAGGATGCTGGGTTGGGAGGATTCGTCTTCTTGATCGCTGTCCAACAACTTCTCTAGGATGCCTGCGTCTCGGAAACAACACCCGTCCTTGACCAGTAGAAGTGCATAAGTGCTTGTGAGCTTATAGAAGTTTTGGCCCTTGAGCTGCCTTAAGTATCCAAAGATGTGTAGCATCTCAATGGCACACATGACTATGAAGGTACTATTTTTGCTTCCCTATTCTTCTTGAACGGGGAAGTCTCTAAGTGTGAAGAAATTCCAGACACCACTGTGGCATCAGATTCCATACTTGATCGTGCGATGGAGACGCATGGGAAGAAGCCTCATATGTCTACCTTCAGGGTGAACGAAGGCGTTTCCTAAGCGTGGGACCTCCTTGTTGCAGCAACTGAGGAGTTGGACATCATGATTCTGAAGATCTGCCATGCAAAGGAACCAATTTCTTCAATGCTTGTAGGGGGCCAGCACCAGGTTGGGGTTGTGCTCTTTAATGTATTCCAGCATGCTGGCCACCTGTGTAGAGTTGTACAACCCCTTCATTAGTCTTCTCTCCAAGGCCGGGGTGGAATTGTAAATTAACTGCCGACCTGTCCTGATGCCCGCGTTCTCGATCACGACACGTTGTAAGACCCTGAAAAGTTTCTTTCCGATGACGGCCGGTGAGCATAACACGCTCCTCAGTTCTCCCCGTCATACAGAGAAGTAGTTATTGCTCCAGACGACATCTTCTTCGTCTGCCTACAATCTCAGGATGTTGTTCAGCAACTTCTGGTCTCTGATCGTCAGGTGTCTGATGGCTCTTCTGTCAAAGTCTGTCATCTCGAAGGAGGGGATTTTTGACGGCACAGAGAATGCGTCTGCCATCAAACTCCTTCCTCTAGGGGGTGTCTGTCATTAGCAGTGTATATGTCCCCCCTTCTCCCTATGAATCTTCAAAAGAGCCCTCCCCGACGTTGATTGATTCGTCATTGTCCTCAGCTTCATCTAGGGAGGCTGAGGGAGTAGCTTCTTCGATGCCGCGGGAACTCTCCTATCCTGCTGTAGCCCCGTCGACTGTCTTGTGCATCGTTCCTTCCTTGGGCGTTGTGGAGGGCCCGTTGGAGGAGGAAGGAGATGATGTCCCGGAAGAGGACGCCAATGAGGATGGCTGAGAGCCGGAGCCAGGAGGTGATGGATATCTCCTCGGCTGTCTCGAACGGGGGTGGTCATCTCTCTGGTCCAGCCTCTCTTCGATTGCGTCGAGGTGTTGGAGCGCCAGCTACATCATTTCGTTAAGTGTCTCTAGTTGGCCGCGAAGGCCAACTAGAGTCAGCAGCTGCCGCTCCTGGTCGTTGAGCCTTTCTTGGAAAACAGTAAACTTGCAGGTAAGGGAATTAAAAGTAACAGAGTGATTGTCCATTACCTCCCGCAAGTGGTCAAACTCTTGACCCAGAATCTTCCCCAGTGACGGAGGGGTTGCATCTGATGTACCCCTTGGCCTCCTGACGTCCCTCGCGTGAGAGGTTCGGCCCGACGAGTGTGCGTCTGCACTTAGGTCTAAGTCCCATCTGGATTTTATGTGAGGGCATCGCTTCAGGGCAGGGCGTTGGCACCTTCATGGCTGCCTCTACCTCTCCTGCTTGTAGTGGTGGAGAGGGGCACGGGGAGGGTGGTTGTTGCTCCACCATTTGGTTGTCGGTGACCTCCTCCGCATCTACCACTGGCGACGTTGGCGGCGGTAGGGGCTGCACAGCTCTAAGCTCTGCCTTGAGGATCTCAGCAAACGCACCATTGCTGGCGTCCAGCTGTACCACTTCTTCCGCCATTGAAGACACAACAGAAGCTTCAGGAGTTGTGGCCATCTCTTCCACGACAGCTTCCCCCGGGACTTTTGTCTTTGTTTCAGCCCTGATTGTTTCAGCGACCTCCACGATTGCCATTACTTCTTCAGCAACCACGACGATTATCTTTTTCGCGGCCGCGGCTGGTTCAGGAGTAGCAATGGTGGCTTCAGGAATGGTAACTGCCATTTGCGTGGGGGCGGTGGATGGCTCGGTAAGAGTTGTTGGAGACTTGTCCCGCCGAGCGTCGAGAGGGATTGGACCTCCTCTTGCAGCCACCCTTTCTTGTATTCTTGTGGTTGTGGCATAAGCGGTTTCAACCTCCATAACTTCAATTTCTGCTGTGGTGAAGACCAACTTCTCTGCATCGTAGTTGATGCAGAGCGGGAGGGCCAGAAGGGTGGAAGTCCTTGAAAATCTGTACAAGTAGCGGCGGCCCTCCTTCTTGATTATGTTGGCTCATTGCAAGAACTTGAAATCAATCATGTCATCTCCTTGAGTCCTCGATAGGTTGTGCGGCTCTTTTGGATATCCCAACCCTGCCACTATCAGGTTGAAGATGCCACCCATGCAGTACTCCTTGGTGGCACCTTTATTGGGTAGATCCGGTTCAGCAGAAAGCACCCCAAGTTGACCACTTTGCACTCCATCATGTACCGCATGAGATGGAGTTCTTTGGTGTAGAGGTTGCTCATTTCATATTTGCTGAATAGGAGGCATGCCACTATTTTGTGGATGATCCTCCAGAAGAAGGAATTGATGGCTGCCACCTTTCTCCCCAGCTTGTAGGATGATTCGCAAGTTAGTTTCTTCCAAACATTGACCGGGTTGAAGCCATCACCTTTGCCGATCCTGGAGACACTGTTCAACATCTCCTTCTCATCTTCTAAGGAGGAGGAGATATCATTGAGCAGCTTTTCTGAGATGTCATGCTCAATGTTATATAGCCGGCCCTGCAGCTGGTCTGCTCTGCCGAATCTCTCCACTTCCTCCGACCTATTCTGCACCCAGTGGAGGGAGGACATGAACTCCTTGGTGAGTTCAGTGTACGATCTGGAGAGGCTGAAGCATATTGTCTTCAGCCCAGCAGCTCCTAAGACGTTGTCCAGTCTGTTGAAGATGTCGAGTTGGAGGAAGGAAGACTGGAGGCAGAATCGGGTCGACCGGTAGATCTTGGCCGCCAACTCTGTGTAGCATTGCTGGTGCTCCGCATCCCGGGGCACGCACTGGCCTGGAGAGTGAGCCAGGGGTTCCACTGTTGATGGGGTTGCTGTCGCTTCTCTCCTGGGCCGCTTCTCGACCTCGGATGGCCCGTTGTGTCAGGGTTCGAGCACTTCAGCCTAGTTGTAGTGGCTTCAACTGTGGCCTGGGGGTTGATCCTTCGGCCTTGCTCGTCTTCTTGGATGACTCTTTGCTTTATGCGGGCCATTTCTGTAGTTATCAAGTAAAATTATAGTAAGAAATAAATTTACTGAATGGGTCACTTTACTCGATATCGGGTGGCAGGGTCGTGTCGCCCGATACAAGGTAGATGATGCATGAAAAACTGATATTGGTTAAAACTAAACAAATCTGGGCACAAGAAAGTCGATATCGGGTAGGGGTAAACACATCTTATTTCCCGATAGGATTTGGCTGATATAGCTGGCCGACATCATGTATCGTTAACAAAATGGGACTTGTGTGACAGAATTGGCCGATATGGGCACCGACCAAGGGTGCAGGACGATATCGGGTCGGTAAATAGACTTGCTCGATACGTGTGTCCGATACATGTGCCCGACAAGGCATCGTGCGATACTTGCATCGTTCGATAAAAGTTCGGAGGCCGATATGGTTATAAGACATCATAATGCAGAGCTCCAGTGAGCGATAAGAAAGTGCCGCCCAATACAAGTTCCACCCGATGCAATGGTGTGTCAGGCAACATGAGTGAAATTTTCCTTGTCAATCAAAACTAGCGATAAGGGCCTTTCCCGACACAACTCACGTGGTATGTGTCACACGATACGTGTATCGCCTGATGCGGTCAAAAGTCCCCGACAGACAAAACCTGGCACAGAGAAAATGGGCGTTGCCTGACACAGGTAAGGTGCAAAGTGTATCGCCCAACATGAGGCTTTGCACGACACTCTTTGGTTGATTCAAAACTAAAGCTTCGTGCCCAATAAAGGAATCACTAAAACAAAAGTTGTGCGATACGATATAGCGTATCGGGTTATACCTGTGTCGGATAGAAGGCTGTGCGCGACACGGGATCTTGCTGAAGGTTGACCGGTACGAGAGCTAAAGCGAAGGCTAGATGCGTGATATGGGAGTAGGTAAAAAGTAAATGCAAGTGCCGAACACGGTTAACTGAAGTTACTATATATAGCCGACACGAGCGGGGGTAAATCGGGTAAAAGCAAGGGCACATGTCGTGCTAGGAGGAAAATCATTCCCGAGACATAGTAAAATCAGTCTAATCGGTCACGTCAAGGGTCGATTTGGCTTCCTAAGCACGACTCGATCTGGGTGGTAAGGCGCATCATGCGAGCTTGGTGTATCACACGACACGGTTCCAACATTAACGTATGTTGCTTGATATCGATGCCCAACAAGGGATGACGCGTGTCGCTCGGCACGGGGTGCGTTGCCTGATACAAGCCTGGGTGATACATTGCCCAACACAGGTGCAATGCACGAAGTCTTGTTGGGCGCGCTTAAAGCAGATGGCTGACATGATCAAAAAGTGGGGTATCAGGCAACTCAACTATGCATGCCCGATACATAACTAAAAGAGGGGAAACAAAGCAAGGCAAGGATAGAAAAACTAAAGCTAAAGAAAGGAAAAGTATTGATGGGTAAAACATCATTGGCCTAAAGGAAAAACTTCTAGCCTCAGATAGTATTACTCATCAAGGCTATAAAACTAAGTCGGTGGCCCATAAAACGAGAGAGTCTGTGAACGTGGCACATGCACTGGCCCATGCCTTATTACAATGATAATGTTCATGATGTTTTTTTTCTTATAGGAAAGGAAATAACGTCCTATACTAGGAAAACTAAAGACTCGGGCTGCCTCCCGAGGAGTGTTGTAGTTTGCATCGTCAGCTCAACAGCTTCAAACTCTGCTACTCTGCTCCTTTGGTCATTGTTTTATCATCCCGCAGGTTTATCTCTATTCTTCTCACGAATGCTTCGTCTTCATAGAACCTCTTCACTCTATGCCCGTTCACTGGGAATACTTTTGATAGATCATATTTATCATATAACTCCATCATCCCAGATGGGTATATCTTTGCCACAATGAAGGGCCCAGACCATCTGCTCTGCCATTTTCTTGGAAAAAGGCGGATAGAGGATTTAAATAATAAAACTTTATCACCTTCGATGACGTCATTTTTCTTCAGATGAGCATCGTGCCAGATCTTGGTCCTTTGCTTGTAAATCCTAGAATTTTCATAAGCATGAAGTCTCAATTCTTCAAGTTCCTGGAGATGAAGAAACCTTTTCTTTCCGGCCAACGTCTGGTCCATATTGAGGTGTTTGATCACCCAGAATGCCTTATGCTCCAGTTCAAAGGGAAGATGGCAAGCTTTTCCATAAAGTAGGCAGTAATGTGGGGTACCCAACGACATTTAAAAAGCGGTTCGATACGCCCACAAATCTTCATCGAGCTTAGCTGACCAGTCCTTGTGGGACTTGCCGACTATCTTTTCTAAAATCTACTTTATCTATTGATTGGAGACTTCAACCTGTCCTGATGTCTGGGGATGATATGGCATTGCAACCTTGTGACGGACGCCATACTTGCATAGCAGTGATTCAAACTATTTTTCTACAAAGTGATAGCTTCCATCACTAATGACAGTTCTCGGAACTCCAAACCCCAGAAATATGATTTTGGTAAAAAGCTTGATTACTGCCTTGGCATCACAAGTCGTGGTAGGGACTACTTCCACCCACTTGGAGACATAGTCGACAGTGACAAGAATATATTTGAAGCCAAAAGAGGAGGGAAAAGGGCCCATGTAGTCAATGCCCCACACATAAAAAATCTCAACTTCAATCCAATCAGATAGTGGCATCTCATTACGACGGGAGATATTCCCCATTCGCTGGCACTCGTTGCAAGATCTTACAAAAGCATGAGCATCTTTAAACAAGTTCGGCCAGTAAAATCCCGACTGGAGGACCTTAAAAATAGTCCTTTTGCCACCCAAGTGTCCTCCATAAGGGGAGGAGTGACACTCAAAGAGGATTTTAGGGGCTTCTTCTTCTGGGATACATCTTCTGTACGATCCATCAGCACAATGCATGAACAGTAAAGGGTCATCCCAATAATAGTTCTTCAAATCAGCAAAGAATTTCTTCTTCTAATTGTAAGTCAAATCTGGGGGAATCTACTTGTAGGCTAGATAGTTGCAGAAATCTGCATACCATGGCCCCTCAGGGTCGGTTGACTGGGCTATGTAGATGGATTCGTCAGGGTAGTTATCATTGTCCAGTAGCGGGTGATCATCTTCCACCCTAATTCTAGAGAGATGGCCAGTGACCACATTCTCTGATCCTTTCTTGTCCTTTATTTCATGGTCAAATTCTTGTAACAACAGCGCCCATCATAACAACCTGGGCTTTGCATCCTTCTTATGCATCAGATATTTTATCACCCTATGGTCGGTGTGGATTATTACCTTGGAACCCATGAGGTAGGATCTGAACTTATCAAAAGCGTATACTATGGCTAGCATCTCCTTTTCAGTCGTCATGTAATTCTACTGTGCTTCGTCTAGGGTCTTACTTGCATAGAAGATGACATGATGTTTCTTGTCCTTCTTTTGCCCTAAGACCGCCCCAATGGCGAAGTCACTGGTGTCATACATCAATTCGAAAGGAAGATTCCAATCAGGGGATTCGAGAATGGGTGTAGATACTAACGCGTCTTTTAGGGTCGAGAAAGCCTTCATGCACTCATTTGTGAAGTCAAACTTCACATCTTTCACTAGAAGGTTAGAAAGGGGCTTTGCTATCTTAGAGAAGTCCTTTATGAACTGCCAGTAGTAACCGGCATGACCCAGAAAACTTCATATACCGGTAACTGAAGTTGGAGGAGGGAGCTTAGCCATAGCCTCAATCTTGGAGGGGCCAACCCCGATTCCTTTGTTGGACACCTTGTGCCCCAAAACTATACCTTCTTGAACCATAAAATGACATTTCTCCCAGTTCAGGGTGAGACTCTGCTCCTCACAATGTCTCATCACTAGAGACAAATTGCTCATGCAATCATTGAATGATCTGTCGTATACACTGAAGTCATCCATGAAAACTTCCATCTTGTCCTCTAGTAGGTCGGCGAAGATAGCATTCATGCATCTTTGGAAGGTGGCAGGTCCATTATACAGCCTGAAGGGCATTCTTCTAAAAGCAAAGGTTCCATAGATACAGGTGAAAGTCATTTTCTCCTGGTCATCAGGGTGTATGGGGATTTGATAGAAACCTGAATACCCATCCAGCCAACAGAATTAAGAATGATGAGCCAGACGTTCCAGCATCTGATCAATGAACAGGAGAGGGAAATGGTCCTTGTGGGTGGCGGTGTTAAACTTCCTATAATCTATACACATTCGCCATCTGGTGACCATCTTAGTAGCCACCTGTACTCCATCATCTACTCTGACTAACGCCATTCCTCCCTTCTTCGGGACAACTTGGATCGGGCTTACCCACCTAGTGTCACTAATAGCATAGATAATTCCAGCATTCCAGAGCTTAACTACTTCCTTTATCAAAACTTCTCGAAGCTTCTCGTTCAACTTTCTCTGAGGCTGGGCGTACAGCCTTGAATCCTCCTCCAGATGAATTCTGTGCATGCACATAGAGGGGCTTATCCCCTTCAAATCTCTGATTGAGTAACCTAAGGCTTTCCTCCTCAGCCTTAATTCTTCCAGCAGTTGATCATTTTGGCAATCAGTTAAACTTGAATTGATAATTACCGGGTACATCCATTCTTGATCCAGAAAATGGTACTCAAGACCTTTTAGTAAGACCTTCAACTCTGGCAGGACTTCCTTCATCTGTTCTCCAGCTGGGTCTTCTCGGAGAGCGGCATACATGATTGTCTCGATAGGATCCTCATCCTCGGATGTGTCTTCAACATCTAAACAGGCTAGCAATTCCCTGACCTCAAGATCATCGATCTCTCGTGACTCTCCAGTTAAGGCGCGCATGAGCGGGTCCACCATGGCTTTCTCTTCCTGTACCTCATCGAACAACTGCTGATAGCTCTTGACAAAGTAGGAGGATTCAAAGAACGAGGGGGCCTTCATGCAGTCACTGATGTTTAAATCGATGTGATCTCTTCCAACACAGATTGTAATCATTCCTGCCTCGACATCGATCAGAGCTCGGCCGGTTGCAAGGAAAGGTTGCCCAAAAATGATGGGGCAGCTAGGATCTTCAACTGTATCGATCAAGATGATATCACAAGGGATAAAGAATCACCCTATGATGATGGGTACGTCTTCAACAACCCCAACTATCCTTGTAAAGGTATGATCCTCCAGTTGTATCCTCATGTTCGTGCTCACCATATCGGTGAGCCCAACTCTTTTGGCGAGGGACAAAGGCATCAAACTGATGTTGGCCCCTATGTCAGCTAGACCTTTCCGGGTGACGTTATTCCCAACTTGGAAAGGGATCACAAAGGCCCCTGGGTCCTTCTTCTTCGATGTCGTACTAGCCATAACAAAAGAACTAGACATCTTGGCAAGCTTCACAGTCTCTATATCTTCTCCTCTTTTCTTCCAAGTTATCAGATCTTTTAGGAACTTAGCATAGGTGGGCATTTCTTCGATGGCGTCCAAGAACGAGACGTCCACATGCAACTTCTTAATCGCTGCCATAAAATTTTCATACCTCTTCTTTAGATGGGCTTTCACCAGCTTATGAGGGAAGGGTATGCGGGGTGCATACCTATCTGGGCGCTCTTCGAACGAGACATATTTAGCTTCCTTCCTTAACTTCTGCGGAACTTCTTTCTCAATGACCTCGGTGCCAACTTCCTCGGCGAGTGTTGTTACTGCCGTTGTTGTCTTCTCAACGGCTGGTGGTACAACTATCCCCGACCTCAAAACGGCCATCTTTGCGGCCTCGTGGCCTCGTGGATTGGCTTTGGTACTTGAGGGAAAATGTCCTACCTGATGGTTGATGGTTTGGGCGAGACTCACCAGCTGTTGATCGATCTATTTATTGTGTTGCTAGAGCTCCCCTATCTGGGCAGAGAAACCCCCCATCTACTGTTGCATTAACTTCAAAAGAGCGGTGTTGTCCACAGAACTCTTGTGAATTTTCTCATTTAGGTCATTCTGCTTCTTGGAAAAGGACATAAGCTCTATCATCATAGATGGCCTTTGTTGCCGGTTCTGTTGATAAGTTCTTTGTTGCTAAAACCTCACCTGTTGTTGCTGATTTGATGGTCCTCCCGAAGGATTCCCACCCACCATCTGGTGAGAGTTTTCTACAGCACTAGTGTTTCCATAAGAAAAACTGGGGTGATTGGGCCTTCGAAATCGAACAAAAATCACATTCTCAGTATTGTTCTCATCAAGATCCTCTTCAGGTACAGTGTGAGGACAGAAATCCGACGTGTGGTCAGGTTCTCCACAGGTGACACAGCTTCTAACGGCCTCTTGCTGAACTTTTCCCTTGTAGCCTTGCTCTTTAAGGGTCTGAACATCAGTAACAATCTTGTCAAGCTTCGATGTGAGAGCTTCCATTGCTTTGGACTCACCAGGAGTGGTATGGCTCATTGACTCGTGGTCATATTCGCCATCTTGTTGGTTTGTGGCCATGTTTTCAATGATCTCTCAGGCCCTCAGGGCACTCATTCCCAGGAAGTCACTGTCAGCTGCAGCGTTCAAAGACTTCCTTTTAGCAGGACACTCCCCATTGTAGAACATGGTGATTAGCTTTAGTTCAAAGAAACCAGGGTGCGGACACTCACGCTGATAACTCAGAATCTCTCCCAAGTCTTGTGAAGATTTTCTGAAGGCTTTTGAGAGTACCTCGTGATCTTGTTTTGGCATTTGATAGTTCTCTCGATGGGGAAGAACTTAGAGATAAAAGCATCAGCAAGATGGTCCTAGTCGGGAATGCTACCATCCTGTAGGATGGTGTACCATTCTAGTGCCTTATCCCTCAAAGAAAATGGGAAGCACTGGATGTAGATGTGCGTTAACATGACTGTTGATCTTAAAGGTGTTACACGTATGCTTGAACGTCATTAGATGGTTGTACGGGTTCTCCTCAGAGGAGTTCCTGTCGAACCTATTGTGTTGCAGGAGATGGAGAAAAGAAGGCTTCATCTCGAAGTTCACAACGTTCATGGGTTGTGTCACTATCGGGTTTCTCTCTTCATTCGCCCAAGCTTGGTGGAACGATCGGAGAGAGGGATCCGTAGGAGGTTGATTGGCCAATTCTTGCTAAGGCAAGAGTGGCCTGGAAGAGAGGGGAAAGCACCTGAAAAGAAAGAAGCATGAAAGAAGTATCAGCATGTTGTGTAAGGTAAGTGCAGTGTATGCTATGTATGGTAAATAGTTACAGTGTTATATACAAATGTACAAGTCTTTGGCAAAGTGCATACAAAACTCAAGTTTGTAGAATGGTTTTCATTGCCTATCCCCGACAACGGCGCCAAAAAGTTGACGAGCCTTAAATGTGGGTCCAAAAGATGGAGACATGCCTAGGTTATCAGACTTTTATAATTTATAGTACCTGAATGTTTAAGACACCTGCAACTAGCACAGGGCTGAACACAAGGATAGGAAGAATGAAGCTTCAGAACTTGGGTTTCACTTGTCTAAGCATTTAAAAAAAAAGTGGGTGCAAGGAAAGGTCGTATGTCACATAAAAGAATCACAAAGAATCAAACAGAAAATCCTATCTCAAAAAGGAGTTACAAGAAAGATTTAAGTTTTAGGTTAAGAGGTTTTTATAAAGGTTTTGTAAAATAGAATCTGGAGAGATAAAAATATCGTTAAGGTAAAGCACGAAGGAAGAAGACTTAGGCATAACAAGTGGTAGCAGAAAACTTCTTGTACTCTCTTCTCTCAAAGAGGGTACCTCCAACTACGTGCCAGTACCCTCTCTCAAGAGTAATGGACATGAGTTGGAGTGAAAAGAAAACTGGGGCGGCCCCGATCCTGGGCACTCTCGTACTCCCGAATCGGACTGAACTCTAGAGTTACAACATCCCTCTCTCAAAGGAGTCAAAACGGGAAACATGATTCGATAGCTAGTCAAAACATGATCCAAGCATACAGGCTAGAGTTTAGATTCTATAAAGAAATCATCCAACAAAAAGGAACCATACACAGAACAACATACATTAAACTCCACTGATTCCATAAGCATAGATATGTAAAGGGTTTAGTTACAATGCATAATAAATGAAAGTAAATTGCTGTAAAAAGGGAAGATAGGTATCGACCCCCTTGATATAGGAGGTTGATATACAACAACATACCCCTAAGGTATCGCTAACCCGATATTGGGTGGGAGCTCTACCCGATATGCCTTTGTCAGGTGGCTAGCCCTGTCGGGCGACATGCCTTGACGAGTAGGCATATCGGTCAAGGCTCCCTACCCGATACGGTCATATCGGGATACCACCCTCTCCGGGGACACACCGTGACGGGTGGTCCGTATCGGGTTCGATATCGTGTCGGGTTAGAGATGACTTAGGTTCGCATGTTCCTTGTATCAGGTGTAGGGGGTGAGTCGTCTCGGGCAGGATCCCATCTAGGAACCCGACACATCGAGTGGCCTTCTTGGTCATATCGGGCTGCTACAGCTACCAAGACGGGTTCTAAGTGAACCACTCCCGCCCCTCTCGGGTTGGGACTGTGCTCACCTAGTATTGCCTAGCACGCCTTGGAAGTCGACACACCAGCTCCAGATTCTTTCCAAAGTTAGCTTTCACGAGGTTCCGATGACGTCCCATCGGAGTCCTGTAGCTGCTATTTATAGGTCGCAGTTTGGAAGAGGTTGCGGTTCTCATGGGGCCATGTGTCCTCAATCGGATTTTTTCACATGGCTTCAAGGATGGTCGACACCTGCGTATTGCTTGACATGGCTTGGCTATCGCGTGTTGGGTTGCCAAGGTATTGGGTGGCTGTGGCGGGCGGCTGCTTCCGGTGAGTGGCTTTGAAGCGCGTGACATGCCCATATCGGGTTGATTGGTCATGGCGGGTAGAAGCTCTTTGTCAGGTAGGTAGCGTGCTGCTCGTCAGATGCCTCCTCATGCAACACGCCCGTGTCAGGTTGCTGCCACATCGGGTAGCGACCGCGACGGGTAAGTGGACGTGTCGTGCAGCCAGTGAAGGGGCCGATTCGTTGTAAGTGGGTCGGGACGGGCCTTTTTGCTGATTTTGAGTGGAAAAGCGAGGGAAACTCTGTAAAAGATGGGAAAAGAGTTAGGAGCATAGTGTGGTTTATTCTTATGCAATAACATGATAAAACAGAAAGGAAAATAGTTTAGAAGGCAGGTTTGACAACGGAATATGAGCCATAAATAGCCATAAAATGGGTGTTATCAAAGATCATTTCCAAGTTATTAGCATATGGAGTCAAACCTTTCCTAGATGAGATTGTGTCAAACAACTAGATCGCTTTCATCCTAGGGAGACACATAACCGACACTGCTCTATTATCTCTTGAGATGTTCCATGCTATGAAGAGGAAGACTACAGGAAAGAAAGGACAAATGGCAATTAAATTCGATATTAGCAAAGCGTGTTGTAGAGTGGAATGGGAGTTCATTGACCAAGTCATGAAGAAGATGGGGTTCAATAACTCATGGTTCAAAGGGAATTAAAAAATGTATCCATAAAGTTTCTTTCTCTTTTGTTATTAACTCTTGTAAAAGGGATTTGTTATCCCACAAAGGGGCCTCTGTTAGGGGGACCCCATTTTCTCTTATTTGTTCCTCTTTTGTGCAGACACCTTCTCCTCTCTTCTCAACAAGGTAGAAAATGAGGGTACCTTAACTAGGGCTAGGGCCTGCATAAATGACTCAAGAGTTACACACCTCTTTTTTGTTGATGACAACATATAATTCTCCAAGGCAAATATCCAAGAAGCCACAAAATTAGCCAAGATACTATGATATTACAAGAGGGATTTAGGGAAGAAGATCAGCCTCAACAAGACAAAGATTTCCTTTAGCTCAAAATGTATGTGAGGCAAACAAAGAGGCCATCATTAAAGAGCTTTACATTCAACATATGAATTCACATAAGAATTACCTTGGTATCCCGACTATAATAGGAAGATCTAAAAGACAAGTGTTTGGAGAACTGAAGGAAATAATTGGGAAAAAGTTAAGTGGATGGAAGGAGAAGCTTCTGAGCCATAAAGAGAAAGAAATTATCATAAAATCAATTATACAATCTATTCCAACATACATGATGAGTATTTTTCACAAAATTTAAGCTATCATCAAAGATATAAAAAATATAATCACAAGTTGTTGGTGAGGAGAGAAAGATGGAAAGAGGAAATAACACAGGGAATATTGGACTAAAATACATCGACCAAAGTGCAAAGGAGGATTGGGTTTTAGAGATTTATGTGTTTTAACCAAGTTCTATTGGCGAAGCAAATATGGAAACTTCTAACAACCCTAACCCCATGGCTGCAAAGTTGGTGGAAGCTAGGTACTTCATAGGACAGTGTTGTCTGGACTCAAGTAGAGGATTTGACCCAAGCTATACATGGAGATTGATATGGGGTGCTAAATCACTACTCATTGAGGGACTAAGGAAGAACATTACTAGAAGCAATAGAGTAAAGATATGTGAAGAGATGTGGATACCCAATAGGTTGGCTATGTCTACATGAATAATAATGACTTGGGTTATATCCCACAATATGTGGATGAACTAGTGGATATCTAAGGAAACTCATGGAGGACTGATACTATCAGACATCTTTTTAATGAGAAGGATAGTCATATTATTATGTCCATACCTATCACTGAATGTGAAGGCATGAAATGGTACTAGTACCCTTCAATGGATGGTAACTTCATGGTCAGATCATCTTATTGGATGGGAGGGAACAAGTACCTAGAGGAATAGGAACTCATAAATGATCATGGTTAGGGTCTGGATGGAGGAAAATCTTGGCTACTAATCTACCACTAAAGATCAAATTCATCATATGGAAGTGTTGTTCCAATTTCCTTCCCACAAATAACAATCTCTTGTCTAGAAATGCATGGGAGTTTGATTTCTATGAGCTATGTCAGATTGAGATCAAAACTCCTATCCACACTCTCATGGAATGCCCAAGAAGTAAACCTTTTTGGTATTCTCCATCAAAACAAGAATTGAGAAGAGCTACTCTCGATGGATCCGTGCACAATAAACTTAATTGGTTTCTACACAAATGCACAAAGGAGGAGATCGTTATGTTGACATCCAACCGCCTATCAATAGAAATCAACTAATCTTCAGCAACGTCCACACTCCCCCTTCCATCAGGTGCTACGGGGTATGGAAATGGGCACATGATTTTATGATGATTAATAGAGGAAATGTCAACAAGTCAAAGAGGGAAGGTGATAACCAAATTGGGTGAAATCAAGGCCTATTTGAGAACACTATTAAGATCAACACAAACACAGGTGGAGTCAGAAGTGGAAAAACTAGCTTCAGAGCAATCTTTACGAGCCCTAAAGGGAATGTGATATCAATGGCAACATAGACTCTGAACAAATATTGAGATGGTTTCACAATTGAGGTGATGGCAGTGCATCATGGTCTACAAGTGGTTGCAACTAGGGGATAGAGAATATTCATATTGCGATGGATGCCAAAAAAGTCTATGAGAGGATATGTTCAAAACAGAGGGGTCTAGTCCTGCTATGAAGCTCTTCTCTAAAATTGACCAATTATCAAATACTTTTAATTCCCCTTCATTCCCCTTCATAGGTAGGAAACGGAATGGCCTTGCCCACAATCTAGCAATAAGGAGTTTGGGAGGGGTGAAGGTTTTGTATGGGTTGGGGATTTTCCTTTTGAACCTAGAAATGCACCTTTCGAGGCTGAGTAATAAATGATCATGCTTTGATTAAAAAAGACTAAATGTACACCAAATACAACACAAACTCACCTTATACACAAGGAATCAAAAAAGCATATGATTACTAAATGTTTGGATGAGAAGAATAATTAGGAGGACAATTATGAGAACCTAAAATAAATAGTTTGAGATATTAGATAGAAAATCCTTAAGAGAGACAGAGTGTATAACATAAGATATACATGTAAGATGTGGTAACATAATATGATATATTTGTATTAAGAATTAATTCATATATTCTTTCAACAATTTAGAATAAAAGCAATAAAAACATAAAAATTATGGATTTAACAACAATTGATAATATAAATCTACTCATACATTTTTAATATTTACAATGAGATGATCATCTTGACATGTACCGTCCAAGAACAATTATTAGGATATAATCCAACTAACTATTAGGGTTACTAGTCCCACAGACTGCAACACACCTTGGTTTGTATAAGTTTTCAACATCTAGTCATGTAGGGCCATAACAACATATGACCCTACAACTTGACCTTATCTACAAGGTATTCACTAGAGCGAGAAGAGTAAATAAAAAGCTCAAGTGAGCGAAGCTTCACATAGTTAGCTATACTAACTTCAAAGAGATGTGATATGCCCCTCAATAATGTTGCAAAACTCAAATAACATTTCACCATAAGTGAAATTACATGTTATCCCCACTCATTTGAGATGATGAGAACTCTTTTTTAATCCTTACAACTTCTATTTTGGATGGGATATGGTTTAGATTTTTTTGACAATATCTAAAAATACTAGAATCTTGTTGGGGTGGGGCCAACATGTAGGAGTTATAATTACTTATAGAAATTAAATGACTATCTTGGACCCTGAAGGGGTTGACCTTATATGAGGGAAGCAACAAAGTAGGATGAAAGTTGTTATAGATAAACTAAAATACTACCAAGATCTACCTCAAAGGGTCAAACCTAGTAGGAATGATGATAAATTAAGAAATAGGAGTCTTTCATAAAATTAGAATCCAATCAATGATGACCCTACCAAGTATGAAGAGAATATGAGAAGTACAAAAAAAATGAATTTTTGACAAGGTGTAACCAGAGGACGAGGATCGTCACCAAGGTTTTGGATGATAGGCCAGTAGATCTCCTACCTTAATTGGTGTTTGTAGAGAATAATTCCACTTTCAAGAGCCATGACATCATCTCCAACTCCAAAGTACCATCAAAGGATATTGAATTAAAGAGATAAGTGAACGTTGATTCTCAATGTCAACATACAAAAAGCATACAAGAAGATTATTCAAGGCTTATAGCAGTAGTGCTTATAATTGAGTTCAAGATAGTAAATAAGTTGCTCCTCTTACTATTTACAAATCAATGTTTGGTGTAATTTAATGTTTGCAAAGTGAGATTATTATCTATGTGTTGGTGGCATTTTATTTTGATTATTCTCTATATTATCTATTATTGGGATTCCGCTACTTATTTTGATTAGCATTGATTTTTTTAATGTTATATTATGTATCCAGTACATCATATCTTGACAAAAGTCTATCTATGACTCTTCAACCTTGATTATCACAAAATAAGATTTTCTATACAAATCGTATCAAGAGAAGTTTTTTAAACACTAAGATTTATAGAGAGAACCCTTATCCACTATTCTTCTCTTCCATTAATATCTGCTTCTTCTCCTCCTCCTCATACTTCTTCTTCTCTCCTTTTCCCCCTTATCAACACCCTGATAATATCCAATTGTGTGGATGTTATAAGCCTATTGTATCCTTTATTTCCCTTACTATTGTAGATTTATGTGGATATTCTTGCATTTATGTACATGTTTTCTTTACTTTACCTTTTTCTAACAATAACTTTACACTTAACCATAGGAAACCATCAATTTCAAGACAAATGGTCATACCATATGTTGTTGACTGTGAAAAATTAAGGAAACCAATAGTATCAAGAAATGTAGTCAAACAACCAGTTTTTGAAATCATAGACAAACCATTAGTTGATAACATCAGCTACCGACAATAGATGGAAATTAACCAGACATAGACCCTATGACATTTTCTCTATGCATCATGACAACTAATGGAAGATTAATGCCCTCCAGGCCAATGAAAATACTACAACCATCTTTTAATGGTTTAACTGGTCCCATCTTTTGATGGTCGCACTACCTCAACTTATTGATGATTTTCCTGAGCAGTTCACCTTCCTATGGTAGTGTAGCCACCATTTTCTAAATGATCTAACTTCTAGCATCAAATGATGGTCATACTGCCACCATCTTTTATGCTCTCATTGAGGTTGCCTTCTAACTACACTCCTAAACTGAACATTGACTGATGGTCCTCTAGAAGCCTTCTAAAATTTTGATGCCTCCATTAAATGATGGTTTCAATGCATCATTTTCTGATGGTCCTGCTAGCTATCACCAAGTGAGGGTGCCCTTGAACCTTCATCAACTGGTGGAATCTCTGCATGCGCTGCCATCACCTCAATTAATTGGGAACACATCCTGATTCATGTTCCATGAAGATTGCAGTGAAAGTAAAGTCCTATCTTTAGGTGTCTTGAGCATCTCAATCCCTATAAACATGGACCCCAAGCCATGAAAGAAAGATACTACAACCATTAGCAACAAAAGTGTAGTTCCATTCTAGTTTTAACATAAATCTATTTGAAGGCAAGGATGAGAGTCTGAGCTTCTTCAATATTCTCCTTTTCTACCACAAGCTCCCACAACCATATTTGTGAGGAGATGGATTGCATATGTCATTACCTCACTCTCCATCACCACCATCATGAAGGAGGTCTCATTAATTCCGAATAATCTACTGCATATACTATATTACTATATTTCTTCCTTATTCTCTGTTGTTTTGCTTCCCCTCCATCTTCCATCTCATTATGGATTCATGCACTTGTAAATCAACATTGTCTCTCATGAGAATGAGTGGTCGGTCCACTTTTATTGGGTTGGGAGTAGCCACTAAGGCTCTTCCAACATATATATACTCATAATCCATTGAATGCACATACTCTTAGCAATATTTATCTCCTTGATCTTGTCCTTGAATGCTTTACTTTCATGATTATATACCCTCTTATGATGTTTGATTTCTAACGTCTGATAAGAGTAGTATTAGTTTAGATCTAGAGTTAAGGAGTAGTATGAATGCATGAAAGTGTTTTAATACTAGAGCTAATGATCATATGTTTGAATTTTTGATTATTTGTTTTCCATCTCAATTGAGAGAAATGCTAATGATCTAGATCTAGCCCAATATTAGGAGAGGAAGGAATAGAAAATGATGAGGGTTGGGTGCAAACTATGCTAAGGGTATACAATGGGTGGGGTTATTGCATGTTGGTGATAGTCCTTAAATGGTAAAACCCAATCCAAGTTCTATCCAAATATTGAAAGACACAAAAAACCTCCACTCTTCATTTGTGAGACCAAGTCATTTGGGATTCTTGTATTGGAACACAAATTCTACTAAAATTCTCAAATATTAAACAACCACAACAATCGACCTCAAAGACCGCCTGGCATTGGAAGAGGTGGTGGATCATCTAGTTTCAATCGCAAACAAACTACCAACAAAATAGAAACAATTTCCAAGGCCAAAACCAGAACCAAAGTCAAATCAAATTCAAAACCAATTCCAATCTCCAACCTGATTTGATGGGAGAAATGTTTTCCTTTATGAAGAGACAAGTTGAGATTAATGACAAGTTGAATCAAAGAACCATCAATAACAACATGATAAGCATGATACAAGCTTAGATGGGATGCATAACTAGGTAGATATTTGATTTGCAACAACGTAAGAAGATGATCGATCAATAGTTGGCTTACTTGTTAGTCCTCGTCAAGAACTCAACATGAAGATTCCTTCTAATACAGAGCAAAACCCCATAGGTCATGAAACTTCCAAGATGGCCAATCTTAGACCAAGGAAAATTCTTGAGACTGTTATTCTCGAATCTCAACAAAAGATCACTACCATCCCTAGTGACCAACTAGAAGCCGTTGAGGTTGAATAAGAGAAAAATTCAGCACTTGTCCTGAGAATAAAAACTAAAGGGGAAAAGAAAGGGAAGGAAGGTACTGAAGAAAAGACAATATAATATGTTGAAGAAGTTATTGCTAACAGAGATCCATATGATCCAAGGACTCCCTTTCCTTATACGGTCAATATTGGCATGTGGATCATGTTGGATGATCACACCTTCACGATGCTTGTAGGCATAGTCAAAAATGTTCTTTTCAGGGTTGAGAGGTTTTCCATTCCTTGTGATATTGTCATAATAGACAATATGAAGGACCCCACCTATAAATTGATCTTTGAAAGGCCCATGTTGTCCACTAGAAGAGATTTAATTGATATTGCAGCTAGAATCATAACAACTATAGTTGGGAATGACCATATTCATTTGAAAGTTCAAGACTCCATGAAGGGACCTTCCCTATTTGAGTCTATTTATTTTGTTGAAAACTATAATAATTTGTGTGAGGAAATTGAAGAGAAATTTTTTTGTCATTGATCACTTGATGAGAGCTCGAATTGACCAAAATCCTAACTTTAAGGATCTTGAAGTTGTATAGTCTCCTGACTATCTTGATGCTGAAATTGATCATGAAACTGAATAAGATTCTGAAATATAGAGAGTTAAGTATGCCTTTTTGGAAAGAACTCCAGTAGATAAGAAAGTGCCTAGGACAAAGTTTGAACTAAAGTAACTGCCAGAAGGTTTCAAATATGAATTCCTAGACATTGAGGGAATGAATCCTATGATCAAGAAGAAAAAATCATATTTGAGTTGAAATAGAGAAGTAATCTAATCAACTACTCTATATATGATATATAAGGATTAAACCCAACAGATTGTATGCACAAGATTCATATAGGAGTAGATGCAAAACCTCTTGCCTTGGACCAAAGAAGATTAACTCAAAACTTGAGGGATGTCGTAAAGAAAGTGGTTTTCAAGTTATGTGATTCTAAAATCCTATATGATAGAAGTGATAGCAAGTGGGTAATCCATGTTCACATGGTTCCCAAAAAAGGCAGTATGACTGTAGTCAAAGGAGAAAATGGTGATGATATAGAAATCCCGACTGTTAGAGGATGAAGAATGTGCATAGACCATAGAAAGTTAAATACAACTACTAATAAGGATCATTTTCCCCTACTTTTTATTGATAAAGTATTGGAGTGTCTAGCCCATCACTCCTACTTTTTCTATCTTGATGGATATCTGGGATTCTATCAAGTGCCTATTCATTTAGAGTATCAAGAGAAAACAGTGTTCACCTACTTTTGTGGTATGTATGCTTTTAGACGTATGCCATTCAGTCTATAAAATGAACATGTGACTTTTTAGAGGTGCATGATCTCTATTTTCATCATATTCTTAGAAGACATAATGGAAGCTTTCATGGATTATCTGTGTATGGTGCATCATTTGATAAGTGTCTCAACAATATGTTCCTAGTTTTCAAAAGCTGCAAAGAAAAACACCTTGACTAGGAAAAGATCCATTTCATAGTATAAGAAGGTATAGTTTTGAGGCAAAAAGTCTTAGAAAAAGGAATGAATTTTATCTAAGAAAGGTTGAAGTGATATATAAATTGTCACCACACAAGTCTATGATGGGAGTGAGAAGCTTCTTCATACACGCTAGTTACTACAAAAGTTTTATGACAAATTTTTCCAATATTTTTAAACCATTATCTAGTCTGCTCTATCTTTTACTTTAATGATAATAGTGAAGGGGATTGTTTTGGTTCTTAGACCTAAAGCCACTACACTTATCACATGTCGTTCAGTGTGCTTTAACATCATCCACTGTGATCCTGAATAAGGGTTCCATAAAGGTGATGATCATATGAGTTATGACACATGGGGATTGATTGTGAGTGATGTAGATGGGATTTGTCCCTCCTATTAGAGTTTGGTATCCTGGTCACTTTATAAGTGAGACTAAGAAATGCATGCACATGCACATGTGAATCAATATATGATATTGAGGTCACATATATCTCAGACAATCTGTGCTAATTCAAGGTGCATGAATTGAATATTGAGAGGATGATGATTCCATGTCTTGAGTTCATTCCAGATATCAGAGACAAAGGAATTAAACAATCATTGTAACACCTTAAACAAATCATAGCTTGAAGTTATTCTCCAACTTTCCCAACTATTTAGGTAGCAAAGATGTGTGATTAGGCACTTCTCTTTGCTTGTGATGTCATAAATCAGTTATGGACATTCACTGCCAACATAACATTGAACCTACCAAGGTGCACCTCCTTTTCAGGGAGCCCATCACTAAAGAACTCAAAGTTAAGCATGCTCGGCTTGGAGTAGTACTAGGATGGGTGACGAGTCGGGAAGTTGATACTGAGTTAATCATGCTCGACTTGCGCGTTAGTGTGGACAAAGTGCACAGTTAAGGCTAGTGGTGATTTGTCGGGCCAGTCGTCATTTTTGAAACTCGACTAGAGCCTAGGGGAGTGGACTCGGGCGTTACAAAGTGTGCAACAACTCATCTTGTAGTTGATAAGGAATGGCTCAAGTGGTCAAGCACGATGCTCCCTATCAAAGGGACCCATGTTTGAATCCCAACTTTTGTCTCTTTAGAGACATCCGATAAAATTAGAACGATACTGAGAAGATTAGCATGGCCCCTGTGCAAGGATGACACGCACAAATTGAGAAATGGTCCAAATTTTTAGTCTCTTTAGAGACATCCAATAAAATTGGAATGATACAGAGAAGATTAGCATGGCCCCTGCGCAAGGATGACACACACAAATCGAGAACATAACATGGAACCTATGGTGTCACACACATAGGAATTCACCTAGAAAATGAGTTTAATCATGAATGACAATTGAATTTATTACTTAAGTGTTTAGGTATTCAATTGGAGCACCAAATTAGTTGATTGTACTCCCAACTGATTGGATCATGTGATGAAATGACCAGTTGGAGTGTCAAGTTGATTAGAAATTGAATTGGTTGAGTTCTTCCTGAACCAAGGGCACAAGCCGCCCGGTTCACCTAGTGAACCAATCGGTTGGGGTCATGATATGACCGACTCATATGGAGAGACACTTGGTTCCGGGCTCAATTCGACTGAATCAAGGACTAGTGAGGACATCATGTTGTGCATTAATTGGAAACAAATTTCCAATTCATATGTGATTGGAAACATGGTGAAAATATCGATTTATTGAGCAAACTGATGAGCACGCGTGTGAACCGACCAGTTCTCTTTGCAAACTGACTTGTTCCCCACTTGCAAGTTGCAATTGTGACATTCTGTCCCTTTCCACGCTCACACAAACTGGAAACCCTGACCCTAACCCCTCCTAAAAATAGAGGGCTATTGGGGGCTTCTCAGAAACAACTAATTGCCTCAGACAATTGTTGTCCTCTGTGGTTGTGGTAACCAATAGAGATCCCAAGAAAGTCCTACATGATAAAGGGATGGATAGCAAGGGAGAACAATTGTGGGATAGCAAGTTGGTGACTAGTACACAAACGAGAGGGACAACTCCTTCATGTTTGTTCTAGTAGAATGACATGATTTCTAGGTGGTTTGTGTGGACTACCATAGAGGTGAGGTGGTCGTTGCCTGTCGCTAGGAGGACAATGTCACCCTATAGTCCGTGGAGGAATTGATGTAGACGTCGTTCGAGTCTTCTATCTATGATGAATACCAATAGCTATTGCAAACCAGTCCTAGTGCAACTAGGAGTTCTACACTACTACAACACGTTATAGTCACTAGATTTGCTCCACGACAAAGTATGAACTCATTAAACCATCCTTCCCATGACATAGTTTTTGACATAATCTTTCTATTCTGGGGAACATAAATAGACAAATTTTATTGTTTTCACTTCCTACTCTGATCTGATATTTCGCAACAGTTGTATCAGAGCCACGTCAATTTACTAAGCTTTGGGATAATCGATATGATCATATTTTGGTTTTCATCATTTATTTATTGCATATGATGCGAATACATAAAATGATTAGTGTTCAAATCCAATCAACTACCGCACATAATCCCAAACTAATATATATATATATATAGGGTAGCGATCTAGTAAGAAACATTCTACGGTGAGAGCATGAGAGACATTTGAATAACTATAAAGTTGTAGCTTATTTTCAATATACAACCTTATGGATGGAAATAACATCATTACATTTACCGTCACACAAAAAATCACCACAATCAGATATCATTTACATGTCCATATATACAATATACACATTTTACATTCAACAATCAACCTAAAACTCAAAATTGAGCGTTGAAAAGTATTTGTTTGTCGTGTGTGCAATACAAGTCCTATGATATTGAAATTTTTTGGGAAGGTAACTAATAGGGTATATTTTTAATCCATATGGTTTGATTATGAAAATTTGATCATTGTGCAAAGTTATTCAAATTCCTCTCATGATCTCACCAAGATATGTTTCTCACTGGATCATTGTCCTATATATATATATATATATATATATATATATATATATATATATATATATATATATATATATATATATATATATATATATATATATGCAATCTACACACGTCGCCCTAAAAGCTAGTTTTGATGGCAGATATGTAGCGTGGTTATGTCCAATAATCCAAATTATCTTTGCATGGTGGTTGTGTTTTTATTTCCTATTTTGTCTTAGTTTGCATACCTAGACTCTACCTTCCTCTTCCCAATGTAAAAGTATTGTTCTTTCCTACCTTTTCTCCCTTGTAACTCGAGGTTTCTCATTAGCATGTAATAAGTTTATAGCAATAGGATAGTTTTCTTTCTTGTTACTATGGAGAAGTCATGCCCAGAAGATGGAGGACCAAGGAGGAACGGTCGATTGGAGGCCCTGGCGATCAACTAGAGGAGAATATGGTGGACCAGAGTCCAAATAACTAGGGAGACGACCAACTAACCAGCTAGGAGGTGATCCAATCAGTTCAATGGTTGAACCAATCAACCCAGATTGGCAAGAACAGATCTTCATCAACAACATGATTCTACATTTGATGTAGACCCTAGATTGTGGTAATTCCTTGTGGCTCTGAGGAATTACATTAGAATGGACATGACCATCACCTTTTGTTTATATTGCATGTTTACTTTGTGGGATATATCATGTATATGATACATACTATATATATGTGGTCATTGGATAAAGTATATCGGAATCAGGTAAATATATTCTGACGTTCCCCCCTAAAAAATATTAGGAGGTCAAATTTACATGTAGGCCCAACGCCATACATCCACATTCTCGCTCTGCAATCCCACGTGATGAACTCACACTACTAACTAACACGTAGTTTCTTTTTTACACTTTTACAGATTTTTACAGCAATAGTACTCACACTCCTAGCTACACCTCCATGCTTGCAAGCATTTCTTTCGGTCCAAATATAGAAGCATAGAGCAGCCAACAACAGCATCTTCTTATCACCGTTGCCGCAGCACTTGACCATCCTTTTACTGTCATCAACCAGCTCAATCTGCAAGTGGAGCTCCTTGCATGCTTTCTCCCACACTTCTCTAGTAAATTTGTAGCTGCCAAATAGATGATTATGGGATTCCTCCTCCTCTTTACACAGCAAACAAACATGAGATATATTTCTGTTCCACTTTTTCACTTTATCCAAAGTTGCTAAGGCTCCGTGCAGGATCTTGAAAATACATATAGACCATTTAGGTACGAGATTTCCAGCCCAAATTTTCTCCATTGTCTTGTCTTTTTCAGCTCTTGTCCTGCTGATATCCCATAGATTTGGCTTTAGGTTTATCATGTGCCATTCCCCCATGTGGTCTTTAGCAAAGAGGTGCTTTACCTGTGGCCAAAAACTCCTCATCATTTGGATAGTGCCTTGTGGATATCTATCCCTCATCCATCTCCCCCAAATAGATCCTTGTGTTTGGTATAGAATGATCCGCTTTAGTGTCCCCCACCTGGCAATATCTCGTGGTGTTTTCATTTGCAGACCACCTTCTTCCTTTGGCAAGGCCAATCTAGCATACCTCATAGGGTGGAAATCTCTTGCCCAGATGAAATTAGCAATTTTCATCTCCATCCTATCAAGGACAGCGCCCGGAATTTCTCATTGTTGCACCCAAAAGATAAGAAGACCTTCTATAGATGCTCTAATAAGAGTTGCCCGCCCTTCCATAGATGTCTTGTGCGTAGGCCACCACGCAATCATCTCATCCATTTTGTCAATGCAATCAGTAAAATCTTTGACTTGTAGGTTACCACCTGCTAAAGGGAATCCCAAATATTTAGTTGGAAATTTGCCCATCTCCACCCCCATAGCTTCTTGTAGTCTATCCTCCATTTGATGACAATTCTTTGAGAAATAAACGTGGGTTTTGTTCTCATTAACGTGCAGCCCAGTCTGCTGTCCAAAATCTTCAAGAAATTTTTTCAGCTTTAGCATCATGTCCACTTTAGCCTCTATGAACAGAAGAACATCATCAACAAATATGATATGGCTCATTACCTTCATCCCGTGAACTGTGTATGCTTTTATCAATCTTTTATCTTTGGCTTTATTCAATTTCCTTGTGAAGTACTCCATGATGAGGGTGAAGAGAAGTGGTGAAAGGGGGTCGCCTTGCCGTAATCCATTGCCTCCTTTGAACATCCATGCAGACATACCATTGATTAGAACAGAGAAGCTCGTAGTGCTAACACACTGTTGCATCCAATCTATCCATATTTTAGAGAATCCCATTTGTTGCATGATCCACCATAGTTTATCCCATCTGACACTGTCATAAGCCTTGGAAACATCTAGCTTTAGATAAGCTTTCCGGCTTCCTCTCATCACATTAAAATCAGCTAGAAACTCATTTGCAAGGAGAGCACAGTCACTAATGCTCCTGCTAGCAATGAAGGCTCCTTGATTTTCAGAAATAAGGAAAGGTAGGACCATCTTCAACCTGCTAGCCAAAATTTTAGCAATGATTTTATATTGGACAGAACATCAAGCAATCGGTCTAAAATCAGCCAGCGACATAGTAGTCTTCTTTTTTGGAATGAGGACTAGAAATGCATGATTGACTTCCTCACCATGTTACCTCCATCCAGGAACGATATGACATACTTTAGGAGATCGTCCTTGATCGTGTCCCAAGTGGTTCTGTAGAAGAAGGCATTGAACCCATCTGACCCAGGTGATTTATTGCAGCCAATACTCCAGAGAGCATCTTTAACCTCATGTTCAGTAACTTCTCTAGTAAGGATGTTATTGTGGGTGCTTGAGAGTTTGAATCTCCATTCTATGTCCTCCTCCTCTTCCATAGCAGCAAAGTCTTTGTTATAGAGTTCACTGTAAAACTGTACGACTTGATCTTCAATGTCCTCCTGCCTGTTAACTACATGCCCATCTTTATCAATCAACTCACATATAATGTTGGAGGCCTCCCTTTTCCTCACTGTTGAATGGTAGAGCTTTGTGTTTCTGTCGCCATCTTTCAGCCACTTTTCTCTGCTTCTCTGCCAATAGAATTTTTCTTCTACCTTTTTTAAGTCCTCAAGCATCATGCTCAGTTCTCTATCTTTCTGTATGAGTTCTTTATTGAGAGGATCAACCATTAAGAGTTTCCTTACATCACTACATTCCTCTTTAGTTTTAGCAATAATATTTAGGATGTTCACCTTCTCTTTCACCCATTTCTTTAGAGTTGATTTTATAAGTGAGATTTTCTTAGCAAAGACAAACATTGGGTTCCCGTGAAAGTGTGTGTTCCATACCTCCTTAAGGATGTCATCAAACCCCTTCCACTCTGCCCAGTAGTTGAGAAATCTGAAAGGTCTTCTTTTCTATTTTTTCTCAATGATCTGCACATAATGGGGAGCATGATCACTCAGCTCAGACCCCCTGCCTTGACCTGCACGTTTGGGAAAAGTTTTAGCCACTCCTCATTGACCAGTGCTCTATCTAGTTTGCTTGCTATTCTGTCTGTCGGATCCTGTTCATTATTCCATGTGAAGAGATCACCACCTGTCATGGGTAGATCCGTCAAGTCTGCTTTATTAATAGCTCTATTAAATGCATCAATCATAGCCCGTTGCGCAAGTCTACCTCCCACCTTCTCTCCCTGTAATCTGACGTTGTTGAAATCACCAATCACCATCCACGGGCTTGTCGTCTGTGTAGAAATCAAAGCTAGATCACGCCAGAGCTCCATCCTTCTTTTTGCGTCATTATGAGCATACACCGCTGTCAGACACATTTGCAAGCCGGCTGCATTCCTGTATTCTAGGGTGATGTGCTGGTCAGACATCATCATAACAGTCATCTGTCAGGCATTGGGTTTCCACGCCACACAAACTATGGCTAACTCAGAATGTGAAATATTAGATACATGTTCCCAGCCCTACGGAAACAAGTACCCGATACTTTGTTTGTTCTCCTCCCTGATTTTGGTTTCTACTAAGGCAGCAATGGAGGACCCACTAGTTCCAATCCAGTCACGGATTTCTTTCTTCTTGTTCCTGTCGCACCCTCCTTTTATGTTCCACATGACAACTGGCCTGTTCAAAGGTTCTTGGTTGCCCGTGTACGCCTGGGCTACTCCTTTTTCTTATTGCCTTCTTTTTTCCTCTTTGGTTCTACCAATTCTGGCTCTTCAATATCTGACTCGCTAAGTGTTTCAAACCTATTGGTGGAGTCTAGGATGGACCCCACCCCTTGAGATTTTGGTATCCCACTTGGAGTGTTTCTTCTAGAAACAGGAGTAAACTCCCCCTCCTCCCTTTGGCTTGCATCTGGGTTGTTATTCTGGGTCATCTCGCCAGTGTTCCTACAGAAGGTTGCCCGCTTGTAGCCTCATCTGTTGGTTGCTCAGTCGGGTTGGTCTTCTCCTTTGTAGACATCTGTTCAATCGCACTCCCAAAAGCAGCGCCTCCTACTGTCAATTTTGTGCTTGCCATTGTCTTTCCAACAACATGTTGTTCTTTGGCTATTACAACTTCATTTCCAGCCACTTGCATGCTACCTTTCTTGGTCTTCGCCACCCATTGCTGGGTGTTTCTTCCTGTCTTCTTGTCGTCCTCGCTTCGTGTCTGCTTCCCGGTTTGGTCATCGTAGCAGGCTCCCTCCGGATGGCCGAATGCTTTGCATGTATTACACTTGGGAGGTCGATGGTCGTAACGGATGGAGACGGGCATAGCTTCTCACCCCTTAACATTCAGCCACACTTGTTCAACAAGCTCGTCCTCCGCCTTCAGTTCGATCAACACTCTAGCATCATCAGATTCCAGAGAGCAATCGTCTATAAACAAAACCTTTCTGGCTCCAGCTGCGACAGTCCCTGCTGCCCTCCTCGTCGTCGGGATCGTCTCGAAGGAGTCTCTCTTCAGCTCGTCGCCAAATTGGTAGTCCTTTGCGACTACCAGTTATCCATCGAACCAGCGTGGCCCAAGGTTCAGCACATCTTTCTTATCTGTCGCGTTCCAGAATCGGATCCAGAAGACTCTGTTGTCTTTCGAGATCAGGTCGAAGGCCCCTTTAGGCCACCACGTCCTCTTGATCCATGTGAGGAGGTGAGGGTAATACGGGCATTTTCCCAAGGTGTAAGCCATGATTGTATATTCCCAGACGTTCCTCATCTTGTTGAATTCCTCCTCCGGAAGATCGACATGGATCTGACCTTCTGTACGTCACAGTTGGGGAAACTCCTCCAATGGTTTCTTGCCCGGCGGTGGTTCCTTCAGAACCCGATTCCACACCAGGCGTCCCTCCGTCAATGGATCAAGCACCTTCCCAGTCATGACTCCGTCGATCCCTTCTTCTGCGCACCCCGTCCCGCAGGAACCGGGTGGCGTCGACCTCTTCTCCGCTATCTTGGTTGGTTTTTGGATTGGTCGGGTTTGGTTGAGGGTTGGTGGGTGTGTGGGTGGGTTGGTTGTGGACATCACTGGCTGGGGTAGCCACCGGCGTGGGCGCCATGCCCTAGGTTCACGATCGCCTGGAGATCGCCAGACTGAACCCTAGGAGACGGACGCGGGTTTCTTATGTATTGTATGTATGCCATTGGATAAAGTATATGTATGTATGTATGTATGTATGTATATATATATATATAAACTCCATCAATAAAATATTAAGCCCTAGATGCTTTCCATTAGTGGCACACATGAAAATCTTGATCGACGAAACGTCGGCACCCCAAGGGTGGTGCAATGTCTATCTCATTGAAGTGTGATGGTAATAATTTCGGTATGCCAAGCGGGGTGCATTATTATCATGTAAACTTTTGGGTAGAGCTTAACTAAGTGACATGAATGAGATTAAGCACCAGAGGCATAATAATGGCTATGAAAAAGAGATTTGCATTGATGTATGCACAAATTATCATAATTTTGATATCTAATTTGGTTATTTTCTTTGTCATTTGTGCTTAATTGAATATCTTTTTAATACATATTTTATCAAATTAGTAAAAATCACGTGTGCATCATTTCTTATATTTTTACATATATTTTACATGCATTTTACATGTTTTAATTATTATAATAATTATTTGATTTTATTCATTGATTATTTTATTATAGATAATTATTATTTATTGGAACAAAGTCGATACTACTGATTTGCAACTCATTGGTACCGACATGGCATCGGAGCACACATATTGTTTTGCTACAGATCAAAAAGGAAAAGGATTTTTTACTATGAAGAAGTCGGCAGTACTGACTTCCAACTCGGTACCACCAACTCAGACGTTGCAGACCAAATTTTTTTTTTGAGAAGACATAGAGCTTATTAATTCATCCCGAGCTATTCTTTGGGCCAAATACTAGAAAGTGAAATATTTACATCCATAGAGAGCCAAGGAGGCTTAATATGAAAGAAATGATGAGCGGAGAAAGAATAAAGGGTGTGTTTTGCGATGGCATCAGCTACAGCATTGTAACTGTGGGGAATGTACTGTAATTGCATGCTGGGGCAAGCCAGCATAATGGAGACATATCTTCTTCGGTGAGGAATGAGGGTATTGGTCGGCCAGTCCTTGTTTGTCACTGCCTTGATCACCACTGAGGCGTCAGAAAGAATAACAGGTGAGGACCATCCTTGCTCATGGCACATCTCAGCTGCCATTAGAATCCCATTCGCTTCCGCTTCCTGGGCTGAGGATGCATACCCATGGCTGCCCACGCCCAAGGTACAATGTCCATCTCTGTCAACCACATGAATCCCAATTCCCATCTTCCTGGAATGGGACTGATAGGTGGCGTCAACGAAAACAAGGGCCTGGGAGTCTGACGAAGGGCGAGCCGTCATCGAGGCCACATGTCTAATATGTTGCGTACGAGGTTTCAGACCAAGGATGGCATTAGTTTGTTCTTTGATGGACTTGGCAAGCACAGCGGCCGGTTTACCCGAGCCACCATGGGTGATATCATTGTGGTTTCTCCAGATCGTCCAGCAACCAACACCGAACGTCGTACATTGCTCTGGGCTCATCGTGGAGGAAATCAGGAGGGTAAGCCATTCCCCTTCAGGAAAGGTGAAGAAGTCAGGTGGCATGCAAAGGAGAGACCAGACGTCCCTCGCGATAGAGCAGTCTCTAAGGCAGTGAAGCATGGACTCGTGGGCATTGTTACATAAAGGACATATGCATGAAGTTGCAATATGCCGCCTGCATAGCTCAATATTTATGAGCAGGGTGCCATGAAGCATCATCCAGCCAAAGGTTCTGAGCTTGAGAGGTAGAGGAAGGGCCCATAACTTCTTCCATTTAGAAGAGGATTGTGTTTGTAGCTGATTAGTAAGCTAATTGTAAGTTGAACCCGCCGAGAAGACGCCCGAGCTAGTGAAGGGCCACGACCATAGGTCATCACCGCCAGCGGTGTCAGGTGGGTTGTAGAAACGGAGGATATGCTTTGCTTCGTCAGGCAGGTATGTGTCGATGAAGCTCCAGTCCCATGTGTTATCAGGAAGTACCATGGTATTGACAGTGAGGTCATCCAGACCATGTGGTATGATATACGAGCCGTTGCAGACCAAATTTTAATGTGTTAAATCTTACACATATTGTATTAAAAATTACATTTTAGGTTTCCTCTTGACCTAAACAAGAACGATCTCTATAAAAGTAACCATTAGAATCACAATTAAAAGATCTATCACAGGGGGATGATACAAAAACTGAACGGAGGGAGAAAAGTGGAGGAACCCTACCCGGCAGACCTCAGAGGCATTTTTGTGCTAGAAATGACGACAAATACTGTCCATATTCTCTAGATCCAATCTTTAACCCTTTATCCAACTTATTGTATCTCGAAATTCATGTTTTGCATCTTTTCTACTTACTGTGATACCATGTCATCTATTTTTTGGCTAAAAACCTTAATTCTTTAGGACCCAAGAGTAGCCTGGGTATGCATTGTGTTTGATTCTTATGAGGTAATATATATATTCCTCTAAATTTTTGAATATGAATCTATGGAAATCGCATGTCCTTATTGTTCTTGATCACCACAATTAGCATATCACATATGAAAAGGGGATAAAGGTTTAGAAACACATAGGTTCACCCATGTATCGGCATCCCTTGGGAAAGGTGGGGCATAAACAGGAGGAGATTACCCAGAGTTAAACCAAAAGTACCTAACTAATGAATCAATTACTATGAGAAAGGAATTAGCTTTAGATTAGGTAGGTGAATTACACTACGAAAGCAGGTAGTTTTCTAGCTACACACTCTTTATTCAGGATTAGGAGGGAGTTATATTAATAATTAGGGACTAGATTTAGTGTTGCTCATGGTGAAACCAAAAGTCCTATGGAATTCATCCCTTATTGATCACAACAACCTTAGTTAGATTTACTTTTTGCTCTTAGTTAATTAAACAACCAATCAACTCTTGCTTTTGGCTTATCTGATGAATCCTAATTAGTAATAGTCTTTAACCTCACAACACCCCATATTCGATAACTCGGGACTCATAATCCCATATTACTTTGACACATACACTTGCATATTACACACACATTATACACATGTCATGTTTTTGGCGTCGTTGCCGGGAAGTTGGCACGATTAACACTACGAAAAATTAGGATCGGCCACTCTAGGCCATTTTTTTCTTTTTTTCTTTTTAAATTTCATTGCTAAATCTTTTTCCCACAAATTCATTGATCAATTTTTTTAAAAAAAATTCACTGTGTTATCATTTTTAATCTCACTTATTGAGTATCTTGGATCTATAATTATTTTGTCTTGTGCAGGTAGTTGAGTGCCATGGAGGCACATGGAATGAGCGAATTGATGATTGAGTTGATTGCACAAATGAAGGCCTTGACAATGCAGTTGGGGACCTTAAATCTGAGTAGAACCCCAATTTATGAAGATTGTAGGTATTCAAGGTAGAAAATTTGTGAAAAGTGTGATGACTACTCACGGAGGGTTGATCCATATTTGTCTTGGAGGGGTCCAGGTTGTTCTTCTCAGGAGTCATATCAATATGAGAAGCCACAACAACTGTACAATGATGAGGACCAAGACCCAAAAATATTATCCAGGATAAAGGATATGATTACTACCAGGAATGCATGTCTGGAGAAATCACAAAGGGAGCTGGAAAACCATAGAGATCATCTCAGAGATTTACAAACTCAACTATGGAAGATATTTGTAGATGTCTAAAAGTTGAAGAAGATGAAACAATAAAATTTCTTGGGGAACACTAAGCCAGACCAATGTCACCAGCAAGTAAAGAGTATTGTTTCCATGGAGAAGGAGTACACCATTGAGAATACACCAGAAGCACACATTCCACAACCTTAGTGTGTCTACGTGCCATGAGTTCCTTTTCCCTATAGCTTGTATGGAAGACCAGGGGGCTTAGAACACTTGTGAAGTCTGCAGAAGCGAGTACTCCAACCACTGAAACAAATTCAAGGAGTGGAAAATAAATTCCAATCACACATGACTTGCAAGAAAATACAACCAATGTCTCCACTGCCATTATGTCTACTCCCCCAGTTCGAGAGGAGGTGCCCCTTCAGTAAGTGCAAGTGAAGGTTCTACTCAGTATTGGAACAATCACAGTCAACAAGAAGGTGCCTGCAATGGAGAAGGTCCATCCACAGGTCACTCCTACCACTCTAGATGTGCCAAATTCTATTCTAGAGGATGATATAAATTCAAGCTTAGGGGAGGATATCCCCAAGGTGCTATACATTCCTTCACATAGGAGAACAAGCCAGCTAGAGGTGTCATTTTTGAATAGTCTGAAGTCAGGAATGAAGGAGAAATTTCAAAAGTTTTATGGTCGCTTATCTTTGGGGATTGGTGGTGACAAGGTGGAGTTAAGATTGTCACGTTAGTCACCACCTTTTCATGATAACCCAGGTTAGAGGTAAGTTTCATGTTGAGCCTAAGACATAAAACAAGGGCACTTTGTGGGAGACAACCCACCAATTAGGACTATCGTATTAGATTTTCTTTGGATGATTTTTTGTTCATTAGTTATATGTTCTTGTTAGAAGTAGTTCATTTGATTTCATAGATTATTGATATCTAGTTTTATGTAAGTAAAAATGGTACCTTGATGTGTGTATTCAATGTGCAGAAAATTACTAAGTTGGTACCATCAACTACATAGTCAGTGGCTCCAACACAGGCTACCAGATCCATGTGCAGATTATTAAAGGGACATTTTAAGGAGTTTTTTCTTCATACTATCACCTACACTCCTCAAACATGAGCTCATAGATGGATCCCACTCACCCTTTCTTTTTCCCTAGATCTCATCTCACATATCGATACAGTCGTTCTATTTGTTTTCCTTTGCTTTTGACATTGTAGACAATGTCATATTCAAACTTAGGGGAGGAATGGAATGGTACTTCTATCTTAATCTCTTGCATCTTTACTTTTTATCATATATCTACATGTTTTTGTTTTCAAAAAATTATATTTTCCATCTTTATTTTAGGGTCCACTTCTATCTAGTGTAAGTGTGGACGAAATTTGAACTTTTAGTTAGGATTAGTCGATCTTTGATGATGTGGTGTCATTTTTTCAAAAATGTGCTCTCAGGCATTGTTCTTTACACTAAATTGATATGTTTAAGAGTACATAACTGGAGGAATTGTTTGGATTAGTCAGCTTGAAGACATACTGATTTAATGAAAAACCTAACTTAACCCTATGGCTTGTGTTATGACTATGATGTTTGAGTCCAAACAAACCAAATAGTAATGTAATCTTTAATGTGAATTTTAGAAATAAACTCTAAGGTTACCATGTTACACAAGTTGATAGAAGATGGACATATCATGCTTGGGAAAGGCATTGTCTCTTACTCATGTGATCTCATCCACCTTCCATTCATCTTCATTCACCACCATAGGATGATCAAGTTTAATCCAAGTTATTTTTGTCTTGTATGCATTACATGGAATGATAAGAAGCATATAGTTAGTTCATTTTATTATGCATTAGAAAAAAAATCATATCGTCTTATATGCATTTGTAGTTAGCATAACAAAATCACATATACTTTCATTTGCATTGCACATTTAACAAGGTGTTACATATTTGTTGTCTTCTATGATCTTCTATAATGAAAGAGTGTAAAAAAAGTTGTATCTCCTTACACTTTCTCCAAATAAAAAAAGTAAGAAAAAAATCCCAAGCATGAACTATTTATCTTGCTAAAAATAACAGGGCAGAGAAAAAAAGTTCTTGAAAAAGAAAAGAAAAAAGAAAAAAAGAGAAAAGGAGGAAATAGATTTTTTAATTTAGCATCATATTCTCTCTAAGCAATAAACAAGGGAATTGTGGAAGCTTTATTTGTAAACACCTTTCCACCTATACTCATCATTAGGATGAGACATCCATTCCATGCATCATTCTACCAAAAAAGTAGGCATTAGAAGGCATACATTCACATTTTATCCATCATATAGGCACATCATATTTTTATGTCTTGTATAAATGATTAGAATTATTCTTGTGATTCCTGATTTCATAGCCACCCATCTTTTCCACCCATTGCTCTTCATGGTAGGCTACTCATACGATTATTCCCCTCATTCAAGCTTATATGGGGAACTGCTTCCAAGTAGTTTATTTAGATAGACCAGTGCACTGTAAGTAGCGAGATCATATGGTGCATCAAGTAAGTATCCTACTGATCATGATATTAATTGCTTCTTATTGATATTATTTTCATTGATCTTATTGTGGACATCTTTTACAAACATTCTGATCGCTTTAGAGTAGTTACTTGTTCGGTGGTTGGAGAAGACCGGTTTGGGACCGACTGGTGGAGGGTGGTTAGGAAAAATAATTCATAGGTACATGTCTTCTTGCTGACTATTTCAAACAAATCTATGAGCAGTGTTGCTTGAGGACGAGCAATATTCAAGCTTAGAGGTGTGATGTATGCACAAATTATCGTTATTTTGATATCTAATTTGGTTATTTTCTTTGTCATTTTTGCTTAATTGAATATCTTTTTAATACATATTTTATCAAATTACTAAAAATCATTTGTGCACCATTTCTTATATTTTTACATGTTTTAATTATTATAATAATTATTTGATTTTATTTGTTGATTATTTTATTACATATAATTATTATTTACTGGAGCAAAGTTGATACTACCGATTTGCAACTCGATGGTACTGACATGGCATTAGAGTACAAATATATTTTTGCTCCAGATCGAAAAGGAAAAGGATTTTTTATAGTGAAAAAGTTGGTAGTACCGACTTCCAACTCGATACCACCGACTCAAACACTGCATACCAAATTTTAATGTGTTAAATCTAAAACATATTGTATTAAAAATTACATTTTATGTTTCCTCTTGACCTAAACATGTATGACGACTATAAAAGGCACCATTAGAACTTCAATTGAAAGATCTATCATGGGGGGATGATACAGTAGCTGAATAGAGGGAGAAAAGTGAAGGAACCCTACCCCGCGGACCTCGGAGGCATTTTTATGGTAGAAACAATGATAAATCCTCTCCATCTTCTCCAGATCCACTCTTTAACCCTTTCTTAAACTTATTGTATCTCAAAATTCATGTTTTACATCTTTTCGACTTACTATGATACCATGTCGTCTATTTTCGGCTAAAAACCTTAATTCCTTAGGATCCGGGAGTAGACCGGGTATGCATTGTGTCTGATTCATATGAGTTAGTATATATTTTCCTCTTAATTTTTGAATATGAATCTATGGAAATTGCATGTCTGTAACGCCTGGGCCCACTGCCCAAGGCTCTACCAGAGTTTCAGGAATGACGAATGGCCCCACAGACTACCACTAGCCTTAACTGCATGCTTTGTCCTCACTCACATGCAAGTCGAGGTCAACTTCCTGTGGTCACCCATCCTAGTACTTCTCCAAGCTGAGCACCCTTAACTATGGAGTTCTTTAGTGATGGGCTCCCGAAAAAGGAGGTGCACCTTGGTGATATGGGTAGTCCAATCATTCCTTTTAAGATCATCTTATCAAAGGCCTCAAATCCTAGGACGTTACAATCTCCCCCACTTAGACACTTGATGTCCTCGTCAAGGCTCAACTATATGACCTCATAATCATTCCCCATTTCAGTGCTGACCGAAATGGCCCATGTACACCCAACTCTCGATCACGGCTACCAATGCAAGGGTGGCTCCATCAACTTGGATAGCCCTTTCCAACATGCCTGGACACTACCAGTGCATGGGCGGCTCCATCAACTTTGATAGCCCTTTCCAACATGCGTGGACCGCACGGCTCTAAGACTGGCATGCCACAGGCCCAAGTGGGCCCCACCTACTAGAGGGGAATAGGCTCTGATACCATTTGTAACGCCCGAGCCCACTGCCCAAGGCTCTAGCAGAGTTTCAGGAATGACGAATGGCCCCGCAGAATACCACTAGCCTTAACTACACGCTTTGTCCTCACTCACGCGCAAGTCAGGGTCAACTTCCCGACTGGTCACCCATCCTAGTACTACTCCAAGCTGAGCATGCTTAACTATGGAGTTCTTTAGTGATGGGCTCCCGGAAAAGGAGGTACACCTTGGTGATATGGGTAGTCCAATCATTCCTTTTAAGATCATCTTATCCAAGGCCTCAAATCCTAGGACGTTACAATGTCCTTATTGTGCTTGATCTCCACAATTAGCGTATCAGATCCTTAATTACTGTTGAAAAGGGGATTAAGGGTTAGAAACACATAGTTTCACCTATTTATCAGTGTCCCTTAGGAAAGGTGGCATAAACGGGAGGATATTACCCAGAGTTAAACCAAAAGCACCTAACTAATGAATCAATTACTATGAGAAAGGAATTGGATTTAGATTAGGTAAGGGAATTACACTGTGAAAGCAGGTAGTTTCTAGCTACATGCTCTTTATTCAGGATTAGGAGGGAGTTATATTAATAATTAGGGATTCGATTTAGTGTTTCCCATGGTGAAACCAAAAATCCTAAGGAATTCATCCCTTCTTGTTCACAACAATCTTAGTTAGATTTTTTTTGTTCTTAGTTAATTAAACAACCAATCAACTCATGTTTTTGACTTAGCTGATCAATCCTAATTAGTAATAGTCTTTAACCTCACAACTCCCCGTGTTTGATAACTCGAGACTCATAATCCCATATTACTTTGACACATACACTTGCGTATTACATGCACGTTATACACGTGTCATGCATATCATCTAAGAATTTCATAAGATGCAATTGTAAAATGTTGGCTACCTTAATAATTAACTATGGACGCTGGCGTTGGCCGGGTAATAGTTGAAGTTTTTTGGATCTTGACTCACTAGAAGATTGTATGTTGCAATCTTCCAAATTGATATGTGAGGGATATCAATTAGAATGAAATAGTGAGATTGATAGCTAATTAAAGACCTAATTCATATCGTAAATTTTAATCAAATCAAATCAAAGTTGAGTTTTGACCAAATTGCAAATTCTTTTCTAGAATCAAATGGAAACACACAACAATACCTTTTCACTGCGATCAGTCCTTGAGAAGCACATGTTAAATGAGAACAACTTCCATGACTAGTTCAAGATGCTAAGAATTATTCTCACACTGGAGCACAAGCTCTATGTCCTAGAGACACTAGAGCCAAATGAACCCCTTCCCAATGCACCTAAGGCTGATAGGGATGCTTACAAGAAGCATACTAAAGATGGTGTTTATGGCACATGTATTATGCTATGCTCCATGAACTATGATTTGCAAAGGAAACATGAGAACGTGGATGTTATTGAGATGGTCACACATCTTAAGAACATGTTCCAACATCAGGCAAGATAGGAGATATTTTATGTCTCTAAGGTGCTAATCCAATATAACATGGAAGAAGGAGATCCAGTAGGTCCTCATGTGATGAAGCTCATTGGGTATGTGGAGAACCTAGCTAGAATAGTATTCCCCTTGGGAGTTATCCACTGATGTGATTTTATAGTCTCTACCAAAATCATACAGTCGGGTTATCATGAACTATTACATGAATGACTTTGACAAGTTGTTGACTTAGTTATTAGACATGTTGAGAATAGCTAAGGAACAAATGAAGAAATACAAGCCTAAGTATGCGATGATGATCATTAAGACAAAGGGAAAGTCTAAAGGAAAAGGTAAAGCTAAGAAGAGTTCTAAAGCTAGCTAGAATCCCAAATCTTCAGATCTTAAGGCAAAGGGAGGAGTTAAGAAAGGAGGCAATTGTCACCACTGTCACTAGCCTGTACATTGGTAAAGGAATTGCCCTCTCTTCCTAGAGGAACTATAGAATAAGAAGGAAGGGTCAGATACCTCTACTTCAGGTATAAATGTTATAATATAAATTCAGTTACTTCTTCATCTTGGTATGTGATACCCGATGTAGATCTGATATACATTGATATGCAAGATCTGATAAGAAGTAAAGCCTTTTATAAAGGCCATGGATGGACTATACAAGGCAAGAGTTGTTGTACCTTTAGTCTACATGTAGAATTTATCTTAACCCATTGGGCATGTAATAAAGTTAGTTGAAACAACTATTCCATTATGCCAACAAATAGAAACATTTTGCTTTATGCATCATGTATGACAAGGATGATAAATCAATAACGAGTTGTTAAATGCTTCTATTTCAAAGATGTTATCTTGTCTAGCAATGACCCAAACATATAGTGTTCTTTATATGAAAGGATACAAAGATGAATGTTTATAAAATAATACTAAAAGATTATAATTTGATAACTCAAATAATCCTTAACATTGTCATCTAGAGCACATATATGAGAAACGCATTGATGTTTATCTAGACTCTTTTGGTTATTCAACCAATAAGATACATGCAAGTCTTATTGATGAGCAGTATGACGAATGGCCTCTCAATAGGTGTAGTGGGGAGAGAAAGTATTATATTAGTTCCTTTACATATTTATGTATGAAGATCTTTTAGAATAAATGCTAGAGGTAGTAATTAGTACTTCATTATATTAACTGATGATATCAGTTGATATGGGGTTTGTATTTAGTGAAATACAAACATGATTCTCTTGAAGTGTTAAAGGACATTATAAATGAAGTATAACTTTGTTAAAAGTATTAAGAAACTTTGATATGATCAAATGTTGAAATACTTTACAATCAAGAGTTTGAGGTCCTTCTAGAAAGACAGTGATAGCATAACACAAGTCAAATCCATGTGAAACATGATGATGTATTAGAAAAAAGGATTTACAACCTAATGTGTCATAATATGATTATCATTTAATTCAATCTTCTAATCTCCTCATGGATATATACTTTACACTAAGACAATGTACCCTCTATAATGGTTTATAAGACATCATATGTGATATCATATGGGAATGTTCAGATATGTCTTAAGGATTGAAACCTATATAAAGAAAGTAGTATCATGAAAAGGTTTATCCACAAATCATAATTGTTGAATACTATTTTAATCCTAATCTGACAACAAAACATTTGTTGATAGGATAACTGAGTTCCAAAAGAATCAGTGGGAGTCAAAGTAGAACTCAAAAGGTTCGAGGTCAACAAGGAGGTACAATGAGAACAATTAAGAATCACAATGTTGTCAAATCTCAAAGTTCCATATGTAACACAAAACCTAATCATTCTAGTTGAGCAAATATGAGATTGAAATATTGTTAATTTGATAACTCAGATGGGTTAATCATTAGATGATGAGCCAACAAATCAACTAGAAGCTATTGAGAACCAGAATCTGAGAAGTGGCATAAGGCCATTACGGAATCCATGTACACCAACAAGGTATAACCTTGCTAGTACCACCTGAAGGGGGTAGAACCCATAGGGTGAAGTTGGGTGTTCATTTGAAGACCAACATGGATAACCTATAATGGCAGATTGGTTGCAATGGTTTTCAAATTAGTTCAAATTGCTGAACATGATGAAATTCCTTTACCAGTTGTCATGATTGTTGTTGCAAAAAGTATATAATATAAGATTTGGCATATGAAACTCAAAATTTCATTCCTTAAAAGAAATATTTGATAGGATGTGTATGTGATGCAAACTAAAGTTTCTATAACTTCAATAATGCAAATAAAGTCTATAAGCTGCCAAGTTTAATCTAGAGATTGAAACAAGCATCTCAGAGATGGGATCTTTTGACTTGCAAGACGGTCAAAGAGTTTGACTTGAATCAAGATAAAAGATGAAATCTATGATTATAAAAGATTTCGTGGGAATATATATATGAATATTCCACATATTTATGGGGAATAACATCTCAATAATGTAAACATTGAGACCTGGCATGGAAAACACCTTCAACAATGAAGGATTAGGTGAAACATCCTATGTGATAAGGATCCAGATATATAGATAGAGTTATTGAAAGTTTCATAACCTATGTATGAGTAATAACAAGATGATGAAAGAGTTTAGCATGAATGATTCAATGATAGAGAATCTGACCATGATTCATGGGATTAGTCTCTCAAGAACCTAATGTTCTGATTCTTATGAAGAATGGAAAGACATGAGTAAGAAGCCATACGTACTAGTAATTGGATCTATCATGATGCTATATAAAATGTACTCATCCCATAGTCTTATATGCATTGGACATGACAAAATGATATTAGATTCCAATTAGGGTCGTTGGAATGTCATTAAAGATATCCATTAAAGCTTGAGAGCACTAAAGGAATTAGGTTCATTGGAATGTCATTGAAGATATCCATCAAAGCTTGAGAAGCACTAAAGCATGAGTTGCTAGATTATAGAAATACGAAAGAGTTGAGTATAATGGGTTACACCTATGCAAGCTTCCAAAATGATAGAAAGTGATCGCAATATAAGATGTGTTTAATATTAGAAAATAGTGGTAAGTGGGAAGAGTTCCAAACTACATACCATTAATTCAATTCTATAATATAAGTCGATTATCTTGTTGTTTTGAACACCGGAGTGGATACTATATGGATCTAAAAGTTCATATGGATAACTTAAAGATGTTCTAACCATTGATGACATAGTAAAGATACTATGAAAACAATGGAGCTACCGGTTAAGCAAGGAATATTAGATACCATATTACGGAAATTTCATATCACAATGAAGAGATGAGAAACATGCAATATACATACTAAAAGCAAGGTGTTGCAAATTGTGAGACCCTTGACCTTGCTTAAAGTGTTGAACATGTTTAATTATTATAAGTGAGTTCTTTAAACCTTAATCTAACCTTTTGATATATTTTGGTATCATGTGACAAGCTTAAGTTTCAAATTTGGTCCAATTTGGACACTGTGCAAGTTATGCAATTGTATGCACATTTTGGACTTTTATGCAATTTACCCAAATATGAGGTTATACTTGACATTTTTCACATGAATTATAATACTTAGCTATTTCCTTATCATACTTGAGCTTTTAGGGCCTTGGGGAGCCTATTTGAACCTTGGTTTGGAGGTGTTTTTCCTTACGGGTATTTTTGAGTTTACCCCTTTATGGATGAGCTACCTTTAGGAGCTATCAACCGATGGTTTATTTGATTGACTTGAAAATCCAAAAAGTGATGGATAAGAAGGTATCCATGAATGGTGCATCAGTTTCTTGTGTGGCTTCTTGTATATCCATACAGTTTAAGGCCATGGACACATGGACAACTACTAGGACCTCAAGTTTTTCTCTTTCCTTATCCAAAAGCCTTATATACTTGTCCTTTAGCTCAAAAATGAAACCTTTAGACTCTTATCTCTTCCCTTTTCTCCATAACTTTGTATTTCACCTTCTTGGGAGAAAATATAGTGCCCAAGGTAGAAGAACATAGCCAACCTTCTTGTTGGAGCATCTAGGATTCAAATATACCCTTATCTAGGGTTTGCAAAGCTTCCTTTTGGTGATCTTGACCTAAACTAGTACATATATCCTTCTCTCCTTCTATTATTTTACTTTTACTCTCCTTCCTACCTTCCTACTAGATGGAACCAATATGTTCCATGGCGAAGTTTTCTCTAAAGCTCAACGAACTTATCTTTCTTACTCCCTTCACCTAGGGTTTAGTCCTTTTCTTGGAAGAGAAGCTTACTTGGCCACATTCAGACCTAAAGCTAGGGTTCTTCACCTTCTTTGCTCGAGTTTTATATCTTCTTAGACTCTGATCTTCTTACTAGAGGCGATTTTTATAACCCTCTTCACTTTTATTGCTTACAACAAGCTTGATTACTCATGTTATGTAAAAGCTATTTTTGCTCAAGATTTCGAATTTTAATGCATTTCTTGATTAGTTTCCAGTTCTATATGAACCTTAAATCATGTGCAAGACATTCCTAAGGTAGTGGAAGATCTATATCAGGTCTACATGTAAACTTATGTTACTAAGTACCTATTAAATGATGGCTTATACTAAGTGTTTTAGGCTGATTTTCAACTTTACACATGAATCGATGGATGACTTTACATTAGAACCAATTGAGATTCCTTTTTGGAAACTGATGGTGATGACAAATGGTGTCAAACGAATGGCCACACCTTAGGTCAGTTTTAGACTCATTTGGAATCTCAATTATCAATGGTTTAGTGCCCTAAAGATGGTATGAACCAATGGCAATATTTAGTTCAACATTCGATGGTGTTCAATGATAGTAGTATTGAACCCATCATCCAATGGTGACATAATGTATCACAACCAATGGTGGTTCAGGTTACCACACGATGGTGTATCTTGGTATCATGATTTGTTTCACTTAAGCCCTAAACCGATGGTTTCTTTGGTTATATGATCCAATGGTTAAACCTACATAACAACCGATAGTTTTGAAATTTTAAACCTAATCTAATGGTTGTAAATGGATGCTTCAACATCCAATGGTTTAGAATGAAGTCTATAGTATAATGTTTTGGTTCTAATAATGAGGATTTGATGGTAAATACCCTTAAATTTGTAGTCTTACCTTTTCCCTGAAGTGGATATAATTGATAGTCACCATAATGAGTTAATGGGTAAACCTAATAAAGTATAGCTTGTTACACCTAATCCTAATATATATAAGTGATGGTGACTGATTATATATAGCAACCTTAAATGGTTAATAAGATAATGGAGTAACCTCTTATGGTGGTTGAAACCCTAGTATACTATAAATTTGATGGATTTACCTTGAGTTATGCTTGGATCCATACTTGATGGTAGTATGGAATTTGATGGTGATGTTTCACCTTGTGTATCCATGATCCTATGGGGATACCATGAGTAGGGGTTTGGGTATGAATGTTTATTTGTAGTATCAATGTGACTTATCTTGTTACTCCTAACCCTAATACCATTAGGTGATGGTGATTAAACATGATTAGCTTCCCATGAATGAATAATAGAATAATGGAGCATTCTCTTATAATTGTTGAAACCCTGGTATGCTATAAATATGATGGTTACACCTTGATTTATTCATGGATCCATACTTGAGGAAGGAATGTAAGGTGATGTTGATGCTTTATCTTATGCATCCATGATTGTATGGGGATGCCATGAGTTAGGGTTTGTGTATGAGTGCTGAATTATAGCTTCAATGTAATATAAACCTAACCCTAATGCAAATGGATGATATTGGTCAGTTATGTTATCCTTTCTTGAATGATTAATATAATGATGGAATATCCTTCCTAATGATTTATTGTAACTATAATGTGTTAATTGGTGGTCATCATCACTTTATGATTTATTCTTTCATATACTTAACTTGTACACTGTAAGTGTGATGATTTTCAATCATATCTAGCTTCCTTATATATTGATATATTAAAGGAATGCTCTTAATTGCTAAAATAACCATGCAATGTTATCTTGTTAACATATTTTAGTTCTTTAATGCCATATCATGTTGAGCTCATGTATTATATGTGTGGTGATGCTTAATGAACCTTAGTTGTAAGGCATGAAAAAATAATGATGAACTTGCAGATAATGATGTAATGGTCTTCATGACCTTTGGGCATGGTTGATCTTTGATTGAGGTGTAATCCTCTTATGTTGACAAGGGTTGATACCCATTGATATGGTGATAAGGATTTATATCCTCTGATAGTATGATGACAAACGTAGTCTCATGAATAGGAATGAATAGTACCATGTAATGATGAGTTGAGGAACAATGTCTCATTCATTTTATATCTTTTGAAGTTGTTATACTTATATGCTTGCTTGAAGTGAATTAGAGTGTGTATGTCTACTTGTTTGATGCAGCCTTAATTCACCCAATTGGAATGATTAATCAAACAGAAACCTAATCATGTAGTTTCCCTATGCCATAGATCCATTCTAGTGTCAGAACTTGCTGGATGGTGAAACGAGAAATTCCTAAGGGAAACTCAGAGCACATATTTTTTAGTATGCAGGGGCGCAAGTCGAGAGTATCTCTTTGTGTCCACAACTACAGGTTAAGGAGGATGACTATAATCATGCCTCAGATATTGTGAAATGTGAAAGGCAGTAGTGTAACTACAGGATGCCTCTTATAGAACGGCCATGTGTGAGCCTTTTCTCTAGCGTTGTGACCTGTACCAAGGCGGGCTGGTTGTTTTAAGCTTGACTATATGTCGTTGGATGTAGTTGATTGTTATGTCTCTGCATTGTCTCTCATACTGACCGGGAATTGTTGATGAGATCATGGAGCCCACCTCTTTCATAGATCTTGTATGGCAATGATTTTGACTTAGTAGTGGTCAGTTGGATTTGGGAGGTACAACTCAAATCCTCAGGACATTAATAAAATATGTAACACGGTCTTGTAGCATATTTATTTGAGGTTATATACAATGTTTCACATTGAATGATAACCCTTTCTTGTTCTCTTTACATAGAGATTATTTTTAGCGCATCCAAAGATAGTAGAAATGCTTGTATAGTGGATATGCTCCTGTTATAGATGAGTACATATGGTAGATATGTTTAAATTGATATATCTACTACTACTTTTGGATATGACTATGACATTAGTTATCACATGATGTTAGTTATGATTATATTGCTAGCTATGCTTGTATAATTAGAGATGCTTATACTTCTAATCATGCTTATGCTTCTAGACTTATTTATAATGATATAGATGTTATGCTACTAGAATTGCTTATTCTAGTTATGCATATGCTATAGAATTTCTTATACTATTAGCAAGGTAAATGATGATAGTCAGGCTAATGGTGATGATGGTTATTTATTTTTTAATTTACCCTCTTTTTTGGGTATGTGTTTAATTAGTGATTGATTGTGTTTAGTGTTTTGAGTAATCTCATTTAGTATGATGAGTTCTCACACTAACCCGCTGGATTAGTACTTGTACAGTAGAAACATGATGGACATGTTTAGATCACTAAGAATCTTTTCGTGGGTGATAGGATCTAAGTTCAAGTGGGAGTATGTTGGTATGTATGCCTAGAGATCTAATCATATGATGATTTTAATGGCATATTACATAAAGGATTTGTTTAATAATAATAAAGGCAAGCTTCCAATTCATTTTTTTTACTCAGTTATGAGATAATGAGGAAACATAATGAATGTCTAAAGAATGATATTACTCAATGACGTATGTCTTCAAGTATGTAACTTGAGCAATGAGATCATACCAATGTTAAAAGTATGTACATTCTTATCATGTCCCTAGTTGGATGTTACCGTGGATGGCAGATGAATAATAGTAACCCTAAAGACTAGAGTGTGTGTTGGTTGATGACAAAATATCATTAGGCATGATATGTGATATCAAACCAAACACATATATACTTGTTATAGAATAGTGTATCTGACAAACCCACCTTGAGAGTGGCACAAGGAAACAATACTTGGTGGTCATAGTCATCTCTCATAGCGAAGGTGGTGATTGTGGTTCTTAGACATGAAGTCACTACACTCATCACATGTTGTTCAGTATGCTTTGACATCATCAAGCCTGCAAGTGATTTAGATTCTTGGTGACATGGTGAACTTCATGAAGAACCACGTGACAAATACTCCTTGCCACCCGGTCAACTCTATTGAGTTCTATGGGGAAGAAAAGAAGACACCTCACTCCTATAGATACCAAGAACCCCAAAGTCCAACATATAGCTCAAGGTTTGAGGAAGAAGTTCTCTCTAGATTGAAGATCTTTGATGATGTCCAAAAAGATGTTGTAAGGCTTGAAGAAAAGATAGAGCAACTCTCTTCCACACTTTCTCTTCAAGAAGAAAAATTAGCTTCAAAATCCATCTTGAGTTACAATGAAGAAAGTGGACCCGTGTCCTCTTCTCAAATTTTCTATAGACTCAGGTCGATGGTATCGACTTGTCTTTGTTGCAACACCTCCGCTTTGCGTCTCAACCTGTATCTGTGTCGATACCATCGACATGCCCGTCGATGGTATCGACTTTCCTAAGTCAATTTTGTCTGTAAATCTCCAGAGATCTCGATGGTATCGACTGGCATCTCGATACCATCGAATTTTTCTTCGCGACCTGCCTGTAGGTAGGTCGATACCATCGACGAGGCCGTCGACGGTATCGATGCAGGGCAAAATCCGCAGTCATCAACATGTACCATGGTCGATACCATCGACCAGTAAGTCGATGGTATCGACTCTGCCTCAGCCTGCACAAAGAACAAACCGATCACAGTATCTTTTTTACACTAACAATTGAACCAAAATAAATCAACCTACGATTGTAAGTGAACTATACTAATGTACCAGTGGTTGGGTTGCCTCCCAACAAGCGCCCTTATTTAACGTCTTAGGCTAGACGATCTGAAGCATCTATCAACTTGGCACCTTAGAGAAGGTGCTCAAAGGATCATGCAGCAACTTGAACACCACACGATCTTGACCGATTCCCAGCATGAGTGTACCTCTTCCAATTGCTGTCACTACATCGGTCGTTGCTTGAAATGGCCTCCCAAGTAGTATCTCGCAACTTTTCAGCTGCGGCATCTCCATGATTACAAAGTTTACAGGAAAAATGAATTTGTCCACCTTGACAAGATCATTCTTGCAAACTCCATGTGGCCTTACAATAGATCCATCCGCCAATTCTATGGTTGCCGCTGACTTCTTCATGTCCTGTAACCCAAGCTTTTTAAATGTGGACAACGACATGAGATTTATGCTCACGCCCGAATCACACTGAGCTCGAGGGAAGTGTTGATCACCTATTGAACATGGGATATAAAAACTCCCCGGGTCTTTCTTCTTCTCTGGTATGCTCCCAAGAATGATTGAGCTCACCATTTCATTCATCCTGCATACATCAGTATCTTTGATCCGCCTCTTTTTGTTGATTAAATCTTTAATGAACCTCCCATAGGTGGGGACCTTCTCAATCATCTCCACCAGCGGAATGTTGATATGTAGCTTTTGGAATATTTCCAAGAATTTTCTATAATGTCTGTGATCCTTCTTCGGCTTCGGATTGTCCAAATTTGACTCCACTGCCGTATTACCACACTTGTGAGGTGGCACATATGAGCTTTTCGGGGCCATCTCCCCTAAGCTTGCTTCATTTACTCTCTCTGGCGTGGACGCTATCTGAACATCATCAACATGTGTATCAGTAATAGATGTATCAGTACCTTGACAGACAGCCTTAACTTGCTCTTCTCGCCTAGGCGGGGGCGCAACTATCATGTGCTCGTGGCGGGATTTCCTGAAAAGAGTGTTTCTGCCCGGCAGTCCATAATATGTGCGAGGATACGGTATCTCCGGTGTTGCTTTCGTATCAAACCTCATTTTGCTTTGATCTTTTGCTTCTGACACATGGGATTCCTCCTCATTGCTTACCACAGACATGTACTTCACTTGATGGTGTGTTTGGGCCACATTTGCATTCTTGGCCGGTTTCTGCTGGTTGGCGTGCTTGATGGCCGCTACTTCATTTGAAATCTGAGCCACGGTGGTTTCTAATGCCGACATCTGTGCTCCATGGCTTTGTAACGTCTGCCCAAATTTGGTTAAAATATCTCCTTGAGATTGCAATTTCTTACCAAACATAGCCATCATCTCCTGATTCTGCTGCACCATTTGACTAAATAATTCAGTGCTCTTATCCTCAGCTCTAGGTTGTGGCTTTGCCTCCGGATCCTGCAAGAAATTATTAGGGTCCTTCCAGGAGAACCTTTTGTCCTTTCTCCATGCATAATCGTTGTTTCTGTAGCCCTGCTGTTGCATAAATTTTACTTGGGCTTCCTCATCCTCAGATGCATCTTCCTTAGCTAGAAACTTCTTGGCTAGAAGATCCAACTTGTCGTTTAGCTCCTTAATTAGTTTAGATTCGCCTGCAACTCTGACCTGCTCCACAACGCCTCTTTCACCCCACGACTGTTTCCTGGCCATGTTTTTTAATATCTCCCAACATCTGGTGTCCGTATTATTCAAAAAGAATCCTGACCCAGCTGAATCAAGGTTACTCCTATCGTGCTCGGAGAGAGAAAAATAGAAGATCTTTTCCTGTGTCTCTTTATCCAGCCCGTGATGCGGGCACCGCCTCAACATGACCTGAAATCTCTCCCAGGTCTCAGAATATGTCTCACCTGCCTGTTGGGTGAAAGTATGAATCTTCCTGATCATGTCGTTAGTCTTCTCAAGAGGGAAGAACCTCTCAAAGAAGACCTACACCATATGGTCCCAGGACTCCACAAATTCGTCATCTAGGTTGTGTAGCCATTCTCACGCAATTCCCGCTAGAGAACTCGGGAAGAGCTTCAAGTAGAGCGCATTCTGCGGAAACCTGTCAATTTTTACCATATCGCAGTTCTCCATGAATTGACTCAGGTGCGCGACGGGATCCTCATTTTTTAAACCATGGAAAGTGTTAGACTTCACCAAATTGATTAGAGCTGGATCAATCTTATACGTCGGTATATTGATTGCTTGCTTCTTTATCGGCCCTTTGGAAGCAGATGCGGAAGAAGCTTTAATCTTCGCCCATATCGTTGGTTCTTCGGCCATCTCTTCGTGTTCGGATTCAGAAATTAGTTCCTCTTGATGGTCTTGATTGTGGTCACCTTCATCTTCTGGTCCCGCCAGTGGAACCTCCAGTGCGCGTCGCGTATAATCAATGTTACGCGTCCAAACCATACACAGTACCTGAAATAGGAAAATTCGAGTTCAGTACAGTGCTGTGACGAGTATAAAAATTAATGAACAATTTAAAAATATTTGAAGTTGTTTCAAAATAATAAAATAAAAAAAATGTGGCCTAGAGTGGCCGCTCGTAGCACTCAAAGTGCCAACAATTCGTTGTATCCCCGACAACGGTGCCAAAAACTTGATGCAATTTTACTGTACGCTAAAACGCAAGTGAACGCGTCGAGTAGTACAGGCCTTGTGAGGACCAAGTCGAATATAGGGATACTGGGAATTGTTGTAGACTCATACTAACTATCTGCGATTAGCTAAGCCGAATAAAAAATTGAGGGTTGTTGTTAAATTTAAAAGAAAATAAAAACAAAACAAAACAAATGATCGATTAAATGTTAATTTAATCAATTCAAAAGGGTATCTTTAAGATTGTGGTTTCACCGTAGGTTTTCATTGTATTAGATTTTATATAATGCCTCAATTTTATCTCTCTATCTGGGTAGTGGCCTGAAAATAGAATTTCCCACTGTCGTGGTGCAATTCACTACCTAGGTCTAGGTCGGTTCCACTGTCGTAGTAACCTATACCCTAAACTAGGTGCATTACGAATGATCTCTCAGTATCCACCATTAATTTTACACCACCTTGGTCAAGGGATTTATCGATTAATGTGAATTCCGTCTCTTTTCAGTCGTTAGTCCTTCTTTCAAAGTGATTAAGGGAATTAGGTTATTATTATGGTGATCAAGCATAACAATATATTGAGAAAATGAAATTATACCACGGATTTAAGAGATAAAATATGAATTACTATTATAAAATTGTCATACAATGAATCCCCGGGCTACTCCCGGTCCTAAAGACGAAGGGGATTAGCCCCGCATGTTCATCTCAAACAAGAACAAGGTAGAGATAGGGGAAATCATGTGAAAAACGTGAATTGAGAGGTGAAACCCCTGAACGGAGAAGAACTGGTTGATCCTTGGCATAGAACACGTGCTCTCCCGCCTTTCGGTGGTGAAATCCGTCTTCTGCAGTGTCCGAATCAACTGGTATGAGCTTCTAGCCTCCGTTCTCCTCTCTATGGCTCCTCAGTACTCGTGCAATGGCTAATGAGATGATCCTCACATCTGGGCGGCCGTCATTAGGTATATCTCCTTGATTAGGTCGCTAATTAACCACGACCGTCCGATTAAGATCATTCTGAATCAAACACATATCTTACGGTGTCGATACCATCGACGCGGGTCGATGGTATCGACCCACTGTTGTAGCGGCAACCCTTCTTTCGTTTCGTCCGAGTGCCTGATGTAGTCTCGATACCATCGACGCGGGTCAATGGTATCGACTACCCTATTGTGACGACTTTGTCGTTTTGTGTCGCTGTAGCCTCCGTGCGTCGATGGTATCGACTTGGTGTTGATGCTATCGACTGCTTCTTCGCCAGCAACCTGAAGGTAGCTCGATACAATCGACATCCCTGTCGATAGTATCGACGCTTTGCTGCTCCTTTCGGCTGGCAACCTATGATCATGTCGATGGTATCGACTTCCATCGTTTGTCCTGAAATTCAAACACAAGATCACATAAATTCACACAAATAATAATATTTTGACAATTAATTCTCAAAACGATGAAATAAAAGGAATTTGACATAAAGTAGTAGCAAAGACCAAAGTGGATGAATTATGCACCATTAACCATAAAAATGACTAATAAAAGCATAAAACACATATCAAACAGGTCTATAAATGCAACTCAAAATCATCGCATCAACCCTCATTCTACTTTCACTCTTTTTTGCATCTCACCTGTAGTTTAATCTTTGTTTGTTGTTTTTCACATTTTTGCTTGTTTTGCTATCTAGTTTAGAAGTTTACTACTTTGCATACTTGCAAGCCATGTAGTTTACTTTCTTGTCATTTTTACGTAATTTTTTAAAAAAATGATCTTTTTGCCATGCATTGCATATCATGTAGATTTTTGGTAATTTGTTCATGTTTTAGCTAGGATTTGCTTTTTTACTGCTTTAAGTTCAATAATTTAGGTTTAGATGTGATTGGAGGCAACTTGGCACCATTTTGGCCAATTTTGCCCAAATTTGAGATTTCTTGTCTAAAAAGTGTGTTTTGACCCAATCTCTACCGTTTTGAGTAAAAATGACGACCTTTGAAAATGCAAGTGAAATGTCATGATTTATTGCTAAGTGGTATCAATGTTTGACTTTTTACATGTGCATCACCTCCCTTATGATTGTGATTGATTTGGTTGAATTGTGAGTTGAGCAAGCTTTGAACCCTTAGTGTTTGTGGAATCACTTGTTTAATATATCAATTTCATCTTGTTCATTCATGTGGTATGATATCTAGGATGAAGTGTTGAATTAATTTTCATGCAGGATGTCTTATGTGGAAAATCATCCCAATGACCCCTCTTTGACCTGATTATTCTTCCACCATCTTCATACTCCTCCGCCTCATAAAAAGATGCCCTAGTGTACATAATCATCCTTGGCCACCTCCAAAAGTTTGGGGTGGCCTTATCTTTATCTCCCCGCTTCACTCTATCCACCATATGCCCTATCTACACCAAGGGCAAGAAGAAAAGAAAAGAAAAGAAAAAGAAAAGAAAAAATAAAATAAAAGGATGCTCCTATTTAAGAGCATTCAAATAAAGAAAAGATGAGCGTGTAAAAACACTCCAAAAATCTTACCGCAACCCTTTCTGCCACTTTCATACTCATTGAGCAAGGAAACATCAAACTTAGCTCATTTTGCCCTTTTCCACAGCCACGTGGGTCATTTGGTGTGATTTGAAATATAAGATTGAATGCATGAATGTGAAACAACACTCCTAGTCATCCTTAATTAATGTCACCATGAAATAGTTTACCCGGAACTTTATGGAAGAAATATGAATAACTTGTGTATTCTATGTGCTATATTTGAAGTTCATATGAATTTTGTGCTCTTTTCATGATTGGTTTGTGAAAGAAGGAGAGGAGAGAAGTGAAATGCATGCACTCAGTCATCTTTGATCCCATTCAGCAATAATCATCTTTTACATTGCATATGTCATTTCTTTATTGTGGAAGATTTGTAGAGAGATTGAGTTGGAGCATATTTAATGACAAGTATGTTTTAAGTTTGGGGTGGTCATGCAGCCCTATTTTAGGGCTTCATCTTGTGTCTTTTTGCTCTTCAATCACATATATACTTGTTAGATTGCGTGTCATTCCTCTCAATATGCTTATTTGTATATAATGCACTTATGGACATTATTTGCATGTTTTTCAGACATTTGGACCACACTTGATGGAAGAGAGAGAGAAGGAGTGATCCTAGGGTTCCTCTACCCTTGGAGAGGCCCAAAGTGAAGTCTGATGCATGCTCAACCTACCCCTAGTGGCCAAAGATTAATTGAAGCAAAGATGTCCAAGAAAAGCCAAAGAACCGAGTCAAAGTGTTGATCTAAGACCCAGCACTGCCGTGGTACCACAAAATGGTTGTGCTAGGTCACTTACAAATCAACAAAACAACCTCCAAGTCAAGCAGAGAGCACCACGATCGTGCAGCACATAACGGTCATGCCAGATACAGCCACCGTGGCCATGCTACACAGTATGGCCATGCTACAATAGACTAGAATGGCCGTGCAACATCACCACAACCACCATCATCCAGCCCACCATGGTCGTGGCACATAGCATGACCGTGCTACACTCAGTCCACCACGATCGTGGCCATTTCAGCCCAATTTTGACCAAAACCCTATAACTTAGCCATTTTAATTACCACGGTTGTTCCCATCCACCACGTCCATGCTCATCCCTACCCACCATGACCTTGGTGACCCACCACAATCATGCTACTCACAAAACACACCTAGTTTTCACTGTTTACCCATTTTGCCCCTACTTGACCTAGTGCTTCCCCTCACACCTATATATACCTAGGTGGTGATTGGGCCTCTAGGTTAGATACTTTCTAGCCACTCCAGCCACCCCATTTTGTCCTCCATCCATTCCCACCTCATTTCACCTCCATTCCACCATTTCCACCACCAAAACCCTAGTTTTCCATTATTTTCACCCATTTCCACCACACATCCATGCCATTCACCTACCTTGGAGGAGGGAGCTCGAGCTACAGCTACTAGGAGGTGGAGAAGGAGGAGTCTTCACCGAGCTCATCATGGCTTTTCACTCCTCTACTCACTCTATCTCCTTTCTCTTTGTATTTTGCTTTGTTATGAGTAGCTAGGCCCCTTAGGTGGATTGTTTGGGGGAAATTATGTTACTTTAATACCATGTTGGGGGAAAATGGCATGTAAACTTTGTAATTCCATTTTTTAATGATTATATTCTATTTGCATCTCATTCTCCATGAATTGCTTGTTGGTTTGTGTGTGGAATCACTTAGGAGTTTAGGTAAATTGCTTATATGTGTGAATTTTGGGATTTGCCCCTAGGTCTAATTCTTGAATCCCTAGGTTGCCTCTCATCTTCCTACATCCTAATCAATCTCCCTAAACCTAAGTGAGAGATCTAAGTAGCTAGATTAGATACTTCTAGTGTAATTAGCATGGAGCCTTCTCAAGGCTAGAATGTGAGGAACTGGGGTCCAAAACCCTAATTTCACCTCCCCATTACTACCCTCGTCCCCTATTTGCCCTAGGAATGCCTAATCTAGAGACCTAGACTTGATTAGACTCTAATTGAATTGAACCTAATCCCTAACCCAATTGAGCCTCGTAAGGGTAGTAGGGGGTGTTAGGGACTAGTTCCCCTATACACAACCTAGTATATCCATGGCCAGTTAGTAGCTTAGGTTAATTCATTAGACTCTAACTTGTTGTTTGGTTTGGATATTCTAAATGGAATCATAATGTTCACATGTCACCCCAACTTAAGTGATATGTTCATACCCCTAAACAACCCATACCTCTCTTTATCTTTTAAAACCCTAGTTTTGTGCTTGCTTAGATTAGTTAGCTCTTTCCTTACTTAGTTAGCTTCTTGCTTTGCTCTTGTCTTGTTCATTCTAGTGTAGCTTTTTAATTGCTCTTTTGCTTCTCTTTTGCTTGCCTTAGTGTAATTTACCTTTTCATACCTAACTTAATCCTTTCCTACTTACTTAGTCTTAATCTAGTCTAGGGTTAACTTAGATTTCATTATTGCCTTTAATTCCTCATTAGTTCATAGTAGTTTAACAGTCAAATCAATCTTTAAACCCTTAACCCTAGACTCAACAATAGGAACCTAGAAAAACTAAACCGAGTTCTAGTGCCCCTCTTTACCTTGTGGGTCGACGCTATAATTGCCACCTTCGTATACTACGACACGACCTTGTGTGCTTGCAAGTGTTGCTGTCTTAGTAGAAGTAGGTGTGTTAGTTAGGTTTATAAATATCGAAAGTAAAATCCATCCTGCGTGCCCCGATCTCGTGGGGCGCATCTAGTCGAGTCAAATCGGTTGGCGTGTAGCACCACTGGTGGGGTGTGCCACACGCTAACTGCAGTTAGGGATGCATTGGTAACACAACTTATGTATGCACACAATGGACGTAAGACATGGTCAGAACAATGCAACTTTGTCTGTTCTACTAGAGCAGACACCCACCTGCTAATAGCAGAAATTGAATTTTTGCAGAAGAGGCGCCTATATCTACGTGAACGACTACACCTACCGAGTGATAATGACTCTTCAACAAAGGAAGAGGGATACAATACATCATAGTTGTAATATACTTTGATCTAATGATGTATGGCTTCATTACATGTTACAACATTCAACTTCTCGTATCGAAATACTATTAAAACTACGTTTTGTAGAGATATATGTTTTAAAGATGAGTTTATGTTACTAATCATTAATCTTGTTTTAGATTTTGATAAATCTGTCGGAAGTTCTGAGTGTGATTGTGGTCTAGTTGCATCATTGCGGGTAAACACAGAGGATGCAGGATTATATGATTTTGGCATTCTGAGTGTAAGGTCGGGAGAAATGTATTACATATGTCCTTCTAGTCAGGTGCACTAGTAAAACAACAAATAATCAGTTGCACTTCTAAATACATCACATATTCATTGTTATTAACTCAAATTTTGGAAAACATTTTAGCGCAAAGACCGATGCAAATACTTTCATTGGGCAGTCGATCTCCCCCCAACAACTGATCGTTGAATGCTGAGATTACGTTACTAACTTGCGAGTGCAAGTCAGTGTGGGGCCACGCAATGAACATGAAGGACTTTGTTGAAATCCATCATGATTCTGAACATGTGTAAACCTCCAAACAATACGAGTATGAAGTTTTACAAACCTCTGTTCAGAAGTTGGAGGAAAGTTGTAGTCTTTTTTTGGATACTCATTCACCTCCAATGACTCCATAACATTGTTGTTACACTTACATGACAAGCTCCATAATTTTTTCATAAATCTGTTGGATGCTTAAGGATGTATCAACTTTTATTTCCTATGTTACTTGCACACAAAATTGTCATATTAGAATTATATCCATTGTGAGACTAGCCCTTATGCTATTTCAACATTTTACATACTGAATTTGTTCTATGGATGGTCATCTAATATGGGGTGCGGAGCACAATCAAATCCTACTTGATGCAATGGGAAACCAGTATGACCCGGGGAGATGTGTCAACAGAGCATATACTAGAGAGGCTTGGAGGGAGGCATTGCTTGACTTTCATAACATAACAAACATGCTTTGGATTGATATGAATAGGCTGAAAACCCGTTGGAAGAACTTAAGGGAACAATTTATCAGATAAAATCAATTCCTTTTGTATGATTGGATGTCTAGGAATGAATTAGCCCTAGAAAACGTGAGGAATGCTGCAAACATCAACAATGTTGTTGCAGGAGAAGGTGTTGCAGGCAAAGAATGAAAACCATCACCAACAATGACCATGTTTACATTTGAATTAATCATATTTGTTATTGTTTTAATCGAACCCCTTATCTTGCTTTCTACTACATGTATGCTCTTACTTCATCACAATGTTGTTTATTTATCACTTCACTACATAGGAGGCCCTTTCTTATATGGATATTAAATAATATATATTCCAATTATCATAGTAGCTTCACATACAAAAATATATCCTTAGAATTGCAATATATTACATACACAAATTTGTATTATGGATGCACAACAAACAATGGCGTATGTTATATGGTATATAGAGCTTGATATGGTTCTCAGAGGTTTAATGAGAACCCAATATGACATGGGGAGATGTGTGAATGGAGTATATACTGCTCAGGCTTGGAGGGAGGTGTGGCGTGACTTTCGAAACATAACAGGGGGCCTTACATTTCTTTGAACGAGGTGCAACTTCACTGGCAACACCTCAGGAGAGGGTTCATAAGAGATAATCTTTTCAATTTGGGAGATTCATTGCATCCCCCGCCATTAGCCGTGCAACACGTCGTTCAATGAAACTTTGTGACTACTTGTCGCACCTATCCACCATGAGTGTTTAATACCTTACCAATGACGAAAACAACAACACCCCTACACCCTTAGGTGGTTAAGCAAAGGAATGAAATTTTAACATAGTTGCTCCATGTTGTATTTGTTTATGATTACTTGGCAAAAGTTTGTTCTAAAACTTATGGCCATCATTATGTTGTTTTTACCATCTGTTTGAACAAAGTTGTACTTATTCTGTTTATAAGACTTCCATCGCGTGAAAACTTGTACTTATCTAAGTTTGGTTATTTCTACCATCCATTTTTTTGTAAAACATATACTTACTTATTCTGTTTAGAAGAATTCATTTTAATTTTTTGTTCTTTCTCATACTTATATTTATTTCAATATTTTAGATGTCAACCTCGCATTCAAAGTCAAGACCTAATTTAGAAAAGATATTGATGTCCCCATCAAAGTTACAAAAATATCACAAAGAATATGTTGTCTACAAGAACAAATATTGCGAGCATGCACACCAGGGGGCAAAATCTGAGAGCCAAGATGAAGGGAAGGATGGGGTCGACAAAAATGTTCCTCATATGCCATTCTTGTTTGATTTGCTAAAATATGACATCAAACAACAACCTCATCCGCTGCATGATGAATTCCCGTATCATGGAACGAGTACGATGAGGCCCTAAATTGGGAAGGTCCTACGTTGGAGCAAGAACAATCATCTGGCTCACCAAACACTTTCCAGCACAGTGGATCCTCACCATCTTAGCATGTGTGTATGCATGTGTGTATGGGTTTGCTTTTTTGTAGTAGTTCCTTTTTTGTCCGCTATCCATTGTAAACTTTGCTATCGATGATTTAGCTGGTTACATTGACATCTTTCACAAACATTTCTGCTACTTGGGTGTGACTAATGTTTTCTTGTGCCAATTACAATTATCTTCTCATTTACCAATTACCAGAGTGAATATGCACAACTATATACATACATACAAAATTTACATGCCATGTAAGATAATTGTAAAGTTATATACCATTAATATAAACATATTAAATAAATGAGATAACTCATCGAATATTCATTTCAATAAACAACACAACATAAGCCACATTATCTATGCAATCATTATTTTTGTAGTTAATTTTATACTTTTATCGTACAACCATCTAAGCTTCACATATTTTTACATTGTTAAAAATAGTTTTGTAAGAACAGGATAGAAAAATAGATCCTGATTATGTTGCCAAACAAAATTAGACTGAATCCAGACTGGTAGCCTAACAGAATCAGACTGAAACCAGACTCGAACCAGACTAGCTGACCAGAATCAGACTGGGTTACCAAATAGAATCAAACTGGATCTAGACTAACCCAATCCAAATCTACTGACTAACCCTGACTAACCCAGTACAGACTACAAAATCCCAGTCCCGAACCAAACAGGGGCATAAGTCCTCTCAGCCAATCACATTGTAGCCATTTATCAGTATAATAATAACCCTATAAAGGATCAGTGTGCTGCTATTCGAGCTACTTTGTCCAAATTCTATTGCAGTTGTTTGTTTTGTATATGCTATATTCCAAGTATACTATTTTTGTTTTGTATACAGATACGTCAGACTATAATATAATTAAAAATTTAAGCATAACTTTGATATATGAGGTCATCTAACAAGTCAATTGAGTATATAACCCTATAACTGTATCACATGTTTTATGGTTAGGGTGGGCATAAAACATGTGTATCATGATTTGTTCCTTAATGAATAATCTTATTGTCAGCTCTTTCTCGATTTAGGTGTTATATATCCGTGTTTTATACATGCAACATCTCCTTTCTCACAACACAACCTGTCTGTAACACTTACATCTGCCCTCATCTGCTATAATTTCCAGTTGCATCATAAAACTCAAATGATGTATTCTATGTAATTTTAGTTTGATTCTTCTTGGAGTGAATATTGCAATTGACTACCAAAGCAAGTATGCGATTTTTGAGACCCAAGGAAGAGGATGGGATGGAGGACTTCTTCCTATAGGGTGTCTGAGGGTTTTTTATAGAACTTATGAATATCGAGGAGAGCAATATCATATTGCTTGTAGAAGGACTCAGGGTCAAGTAGGTCAAAATACTTAGGTAATCTTTCCTCCACGTGTCGGTTACCTCAGTACCATTGAAAAATATATTCAAGGTATCTTCTGAGATAGTGAATTTCTTACTGGCAATCATAGAAGTGAAAATCACTGGAGTGTTAGGAGGGGTACAAGAGAGTCATAGTTCCATGAATGATTAGCTTAAAATCATGGACTGTCGTAGTGCTTGTAATGGAATTACTAAAGGACTGATGTTCCACACTCAGGGTTGTTAGGTGATGGTCATAAAGTAACTCAACTACTTCATCTATCTATTCTTGTTTATGTGGGCGAGGCTCATACAAGGCACGAAAAGGAAAAGGGTTCCTAGGAAGGAGCTCCTTGTACCTGTTTAGAGCTTCGGTGGAAACAAAGAAGGTGTCATCAAAGGGAATGAGGTGTGAGTTGGAGGATGGCGATGGTGCTCCAATAGGTGCGACCCTCTTTCTTCTATTTGAGGCCATGAAGGCAAGATGGAGAAGAATGGGAGACCAAACAAGAGATAAACGCCACCAAAGGTTGTCTAACCACCTAGGACAGATAGGAAAAGGTGTTAGATAGGTCAAATGAAGGCTGACTAGGGCTAGGAGAGGGAAGGCCGAGTCTAGGGTTGAGAGCTTAAGAGAGACGGAGTGAGGATTGCTCGACTTTTCTCTAGTTGAGAGGGAGAATAGTCAATCGAAACCTACTTAAGAATTTGTCCAGCCCGACCATCTGTTGAGTTTTGAGAATAAGAAACTCAGCCAAATGTCTTTTAACAAAAGACATCAGCCAGGAATCAGTTGTGTTGGCATCTTGACTAACAGAAGTTCTATCCCAAACTTAGAAAATCTAGATTCTAGTAATTTGAGTGCTAATTAAATTTTTTTTTCTAGTTCATTTTGCATTTTAGACATACTTAGGCGCATATCACTAATCATTGGGCACTATTTCGCGATAAAATAATCGTTTATGGAAAATTCCCAAGACATGTGGAAAAAAACAAGGCATAAGAACATGAAAATTTTAGCACTTTAGCAAACAAAGGTGATCAAGAAATGAGCAAAGTATATAGGATAGATAGAAACAAGCTAGATGGAAAATCAGTATCATCCAATGCAGATATAAGCAATTTAAATCTAATAAAATTAAATTGCTCTCTAGATAGATGTTTTGTAAAAATGTATGCCAACTAATTTTTCGTGTCCAAATGCATGATATAATATCCTTATTGGCAATGTGATCACAAAGAAAGTGACGATGAACCTCTATCTGCTTGGCTCTAATATACAATATAGGATTGTAAGATACATTGATTGCCCTAATATTGTCACAATAGATAGGAGAAGCATCAAAATAAATGCTAAAGTCTTGGAGCATTCATTTCATCCATAGAACCTGGGCACAACAACTCCCAACTGCAATGTATTCAGCCTCAGTAATTGATAGAGCCATCGTGTTATGTTTTTTGAAAAACCAAGACACCAAGCATAGTCCTAGGAGGAAGCAAGTTTCACTTGTGCACTGTTTATCAATCAAACATCCTGCATAAATTAGCATCACTATAAGATGTAAGAGTAAAGTCCCTCGACTTAGGATACCATGGTCCAAAACTTTGGGTTTTGGCCAAGTACCACAAAATCCTCTTGACAGCTATAAGATGTGATTTCTTAGGATTTAATTGAAAGCGAGCACACAATCCAACACTAAACACTATGTCAGGTAGATGCAGTTAAAAAAGTAAACTTCCAATCATACCTCTATAGAGATTCTGCTTAACCTTCACACCTTCTTCATCTTTATCAAGAATAGCAGTGTTTGACATGGGGGTATCCATTGGCTTGTTGTTCTCCATCCCAAAGTGCTTAAGTATTTCACTTGTGTACTTACCTTGGTTGATGAAGTTCTCATCCTTTGTTTGCTTGATTTAATGCACAAGGAAGAATGTAAGCTCCCCCATCATGCTCATCTCTAACTCACTCGACATAAGATCACCAAAATCCTTGCAAATATTAAGGTTAGTCCCCCCAAAAATAATATCATCAACATAAACTTGAATGATAAGAAAATTTTAGAAGTGTGTTTAAACAACAAGGTAGAATCAACTTTTCCCATGATATAACCATTATCTAACAAAAGTTCTTTAGTTTCTCATACCAAGCCCGAGGTTCTTGTTTGAGTCCATAGAGAGATTTTTGTAATGGATAGACATGATTTGGCAAACTATCACATTTAAAGTCCAGAGGTTGAGCAACATATACTTCCTCCTCAATTGTACGGTTCAAAAATGCTCTTTTAACATCCATTTGATATAGAAGAAAATTCTTGTAACTGGCAAAAGCAGGCAACATTCTAATTGACTCAAGTCAATCTAGAGATACATATGATTCATCAAAATATATATATTCTTGTTGGTTGTAGCCTTGAGCCACTAACCTTGTTTTGTTTCCTAACACCTTGCCGCTTTAATATAGTGAAATGACCGTCATCAAACCAACAACCAAATCATTACTAATAAAGCAGAATTACCATAAACTGCGGATTAACAAAAATCACAAAAATTTAAAACCATTTGCAAGGAGATCCTCCTCTAGAAAACTTCTTATAGAAAGATCCAAAACATATACATATCATGATTCACATTGTACAAACATTGTTTCTTCTCATCTCGATGACAACATATAACAGTTGCTCTATGAAAACACATATTGGAGAAACATAAAACCTCGAGGCATACAAGCCAAAATCTCATATCATTCATGAGACCATTACGAACTAACTCCAAGGACTTGAGAGTATAGAGACGACACATAGGAGTTCTATCTACAAGACACAACAGACAGTACACTCAACCTGAGTTGTTATTGTTGCCCCAGCTGTTGTTTCTCCTCTACAGAAAGGTCTCCACCGCTTCATGCTCGTCCACCTAAAATGTTTGGATCCCACGAGGTGAGATAGATGTCAGTGAGAGATATAAATCTTCTCCGACCATATTATTATTGCAAATAAACATTATAAAACTAAGCAAGGGTTCTTTTATATTAAAAGGTAGGATTAATCATTGTATGAGCAGAATAAGATAATCTCCTTTCTTAAGGAGAACATTTCATCTACACATTGTAGAGTTATAAATCATCTATCTACTTTACAAGGAATGTAAAGTAACATAAATAACATCTATCAACTAAGATGTATTACTGAATTGTGTATCAAACATTGTTTTCCATATTCGATCCTTAAGTAGATATGCTACACGGATGAACATATTTTACAATCACACTTATGCCCTGAGGAGATGAAGCATACCCCATATATCTCCAACTGACCACAAACTTCTCACAAGTCGGTACCATACAAGGTCAATGGAAGAGTCATTTTCCATGATCTCACCTGTCTCGGTCAGTATGAGACCACTTAGGATTAAAAGGACATCTCATTCGGCTGTAAAAGAGTTGTGCCAGGGTACAACGGCATCCTCACTTAGAGATACAACGTCAACTGTGCTCTCTTAGGGGAACATCTACTAACAACCATCCCCAGTTAAAAAATTACTAAGTCATGGTCACTTAGGCATCATACTCTAAGCCACAGGCCAATTCGATGTGCTCTATTGAGACATTCACTTTGAGTTTATAAGGGGATCGGCTCACGCCTGGCCGTCTGTACTTATACCCCCCAAATATTCAACAATATGCATTCCAGGTTAGGCCGCGAGGAACCCATTTCACCATTTAGAAAATTCTAACGTTGATGGATCTATGGTTAGGGCAAAGTTTTATGGTTTCTAAAGATATATTACATGCATTACAGTATTATTTTAGCATCAAACAAGTTATAAACATCAATAATAAACAAATGCTACAAAGAAAGTTGTAATGCATCTATCACGTACTTTTCAAATCTTTAAGACACATGATACTGGGGATCTCAGTCCGTTATCACATTACTGGGAATTTCCATCCCTTCACATCATCATTATCATGATCACTGGAACTGGGTATTGAAACCCTTAGACCGTCACATAGTAATGTTACCTCTATAATAGGTAACCAATACCTCTAGGTCCTTAGACCAAGGTATTCATTTCACTTGTAGTCCAGGTATTCCACATAGCTCACATCATTTTAATTAAACATCTTGTCACCTCTCACTAGGTAACAACTATTCATATGGCTCACAAGGTATTCATTTCACTTGTAGTACAAGTATTCCACATAGCTCACATTGTTTTAATTAAACCTCTTGTCACCTCTCACTAGGTAACAACTATTCATATGGCTCACCAAGCCATTAACATCTTGTCACCTCTTGCTAGGAAACAACTATTCACATGGCTTACAAGGCGATTAAGCATCTTGTCACCTCTCACTAGGCAACAACTATTTCTAGGTCATAAGACCTATAGACAGTATACTTGTTATACAAGTATTTAACATACTTTAAAAGGCTTACATGATGGGAGAAATACAACCTTCCCATTATTAGGGTTAGGGTTTCCCCTTTTATAGCCGAAAATGGTTTCATGTTCATATTATTAATCCAAACCCTAATCCAATACTCCACACATCTAGGAGCATACATTGATATCATAAGTACTCAATCATACTTATTTATTCTCATCATTTATCATTAAAAGATTATCAACATAGAGTATGAGTTTCTCTCTCATCCTTACTAGGATACTAATTACATCATACTTTTGGTTCAATCCTCCTCTGAGGAATATTAGTTCATCATTTAACAGTTTACATCATCTTTTAATTCACACCACATTCAACATATGTCACTCAATCAATTACACATGACTTAAGTATCTTTACCATATTGGGTATCAAGATGTGTGTATTATCATATTATACTTTAAATCACATTCTTTACTTCATGTTGTGTATCCATACCGAGCATGTGGTATAACCACATCACCATGTCATGTTTTAGGGTGTATTCCCTAATCAGCATAACGTGTACCCATATTAGATGGACTATCACTTATCTTATCATTTGAAATTGCCTTTGAAATCGGGTATGAGCTAGGTGCTTGACCCCATATCAGGTATAAGCTATGTGCTTGGTGCCATATCATGCACAAGGTGTGCACCATATTGGGCATAGAGCATATGCCTCATCATGTATCATTTGAGTGGTATATATGCAAGATACCATATCAGTTTCCATTCAGGATTATCATATCGGGTATCCATGTCGGGTAACATATCGGGCCACCATGTTAGGTAGACCCTTAGACTCATAACCCCTAAATTCCTTCAAGGACCAACCCTATCATATAGTTACTTGACAAGATAAGTGTCTTATTAAATTCTTATACCACAATCCATTACACAAAGGATAGGGTATATTGGATCTTAATCCCTGATCTAGGGTTTTCTACCAAGTTTGGTAAATTATGCCATATTGTGTATGAAGTATGAATTGAACCTCGTATCATTCACAAGAGAGGAGTAGTTTTGTCCCTAGCATTGAAGGGATATCATTCATATCATCCATGTGGTATCACTTACCACTCATATCAGCTTACCCATCACCTAGGGTTGTCCAACTCTATATTGCTTAGAATGTTCACTGTCTCTCTATCATGCAAGAGGTATAGTCTTGAACATGTATCTTGTCTAAGGGGTAACTGGTATCTACCATATCGTGAAAAGGGGATGACCCATATTTTGTATGATCTATCATCTATTTGCATATCGGGTTAACCCCATCTCGGGCTTCATTTCGGATTGATATGTTCCAACAATATCATGTTACACCTTGTATTTTAATCCATATCTGATATTGTTCATACATGTATACTCAATCCATCATATCATGCATCAGATGTATGCTTTAAGATATCATATACAAGTGTATATTACATGATCATATCGTGCAAGGAATACTTGATATTCTTACTCTTATCGGGTCACCCAAACTAGGGTTTCATGTTATCTTACAAGTATACACTTGTTCTTATGTCATGCATGGAGTATATACTTCACTTCCTATCTTGCAAAAGGTATATGGTTATCACCATATCGTGTTCCTAGGTATGAACTTCATCCCATATAGTGCAAGGAGATATAACCTCACAAGCATATTGTGCAAGATGTTTGCACATACCCATATCGGGTTAGAGATACTAGTGTGTGTGCTTGAACCCGATATCACTTTATAAAGTAATACCATCTTCTTCAAGCTCTAGAACATCGTTCTAACTATTATGAATAATAGATCTAGGAAATTCGTAGAACTCTTGGATTCATAAAGTATTCAATAAAACTCAGAATTGAAAGTGATCATTTAGTGTAACAAGTTAAGTGGTAAATAATAACATGATTGGGTTCAAGTTATATAACCCATCTTGTAAACACTTAAAAGCTCCAAGCTCCAACGATTTACATTCTAAGGTTGAATAAGAACTTATCCATGGTCAAAGGCTCGTTCAAAACTCCTCCATAGACAAGAGATCACCATAGTTAAGCACTTGGTGAAGAAGAAAAGAAAGGAATATCCATAACCTGATATCCATATTCAATCCAAGGTTGAAGATCACCAATGCCTTACCTTAAGCTTGATGCTCAAGCTCTCCTCGCTCCTTGAGTTTATTTGCATGATATCTAAGAGTCTTTGCATGATATCTACAAGCGAGATGGTTATGAGGATCGCAAACCTTCATAAGTTGGTGAAAGGTGGAGTATATATACTTGGTTTCGTGAGATAAAGTATATAAGAGGTGTCTTCCTCTCATGCTACTAGATGACACGTGGCCAGGAATGGTTGACACATGGACATGCATGCACACATGTATATATTTCCATGCAAGAATATTGAGAATAAGCCAGAGATAATATCTCGGCCCTTACTTATCTTGTTGGGTAAGTAAACTCATCTTTATCTCATTAAATAAGAAATCGGATACACTTTTTGTAAGGAACTTGTAACTCATCATGGGTCCCCTCCTTGAGGTTCTCTTCCCATCGTGGCCTTTTCCAAGGCTCAACAAAATTATAGGAGTATCCTACTATGGCTCCTTGGCCGGTAGGGCTCCTATTTCAAGTCTACAACCTGATACAACACATATAAGGTTTTTGCCTTCAACACATTCTTGGTCTTTCATCATCGAGAGTATCATCACTCAATGGTGATTCAAACATAGTTCTTACTTATTTATCTTTACTCTAAAATATACATAGAGGGAGTAGGGATACTCTAGATCTAGTAATTTACATTTCAACCCCATATATTGGGTAAATTGCAAATTGTACCAAAATTGGTGTACAAAGTACTAACATTGTTTAAACAAGTTGTAACTTGGGATTTAGGCTTTCCACAAGCCATAACTTAGCATCACCCTCTTGATTATGATATAAACACTTAGGAAACATTCCACCTGTGACATTTTGCAATGTAACCCCTCATCTTGGGTAAATTGCACTTTTCACTCATACTTTCATATAATGCACAATTAGTTTGCAAATAAGTTCAAATTGAAAAAAAACTACACCAGAAGCCTTGATTACTTTTCAAAAGGTTAGAATCAATTTTTAAGTAACTTACTTAAGCATAAATTCTAGGGTTAAGCCATAACCCAGGCTAGGGGTATTACAATTATAAACCCCTAACAAGAATTTCATCCCTGAAATCCCAGATGAAGGAAAACAATTGTCATTCATGCATCATATCAACAAATCTCCACATAAAATCTTGATGTCATGGAGATGTCAAAGAACTTTGACCAGAAAAAAGCCCTTTCATAAAAGATCTTCATAATATCTATCATGCATGATACATAGTCCACTATTCTATCCCTCACTGACCATGAAGTCAACTCTATGCCAAGTAACACTTTCTAAATCAGAGAAGTATTATGAATAATTCAGATGTCAAACCTTATTGACTCACATCTCTTATGTGACAAGATTCTAAGTAATCTTCCATACTCCTTACTCAGTTTAGCATTTCACTTTAAAGGAGAAATATGAATCATGTTTTGTCACCCCCTAGGGACTACATGTCTTACCATACCTCTATAGTATCACTCTAATATGTTATCATAACACAAAACTTTTTTATGACTTGTATCAACTATCTTCCTAATTATTCATTCTATTGTCATAAGGAAAAGTCACTTACTAAAGAAGAACTTATCTAAGAGATATCTCTAGATATTATGAATAGTCTGCTTCAAAAGATCTAGATAGGGATACATTAATTAATATGTTTGTCTTGATAAGCTTTTTCTCAAAATGATTTTACAATTGTTCCTTCAATTAATACATCTTTATCAAGGTTATGTGTATGCATATCATAAACCCCTAACATATGATTTCCGTACTAGAGTTATCTCAAGGTTGGCCCTTCTAGTTAACCAAACATTATTCATCTTATCAAGAGTCATATTCTCACTCTCCCATACCTTCTGGCATATCTTGGATACCAGAATTGCTTACCTTGGTATCCTTCACATGTGTTGAAAACACATCATATCCCCATCATATCCATTTCTCTATTGTTAATACCAGATCAAGCATACAAAATGATCTTTTTTTATCTTGGGACATAATATATTACCCATATCTTTATCTTGGAACCAAATTCCAGGACAAACTGATACTTTTTTTAAGTATCCATCAACTAATCACTTTTAACTCATGCACATCAAGTGTCCTCAGGCTCACTTTATTGTCATGTTCTTTAAAGGAAAGAACACAAAGAAACATATTCCTTTCATCACCCCATCATTACCCAGGGTTGTTTATCAAAGAGGAGACATAATCATCTCCTAAGATTATTACATGAACTTTCACCGTTCATAAGTCAATTGTACTTGTTGTATCTCAGGTTCCTTGCCATCTGCATAGGAATTATATGGATGATTACATATAATCATTCCTTTCTTTGTTATTAGACAACATGTTATGAACATTTTGTGATTTTATCACATTTCCCATTTCCACATTATGGGAAAAAAAATCTTTACTATCCACACAAGCTTTATCAAATAGGGATCATTTCCCTTGTTTTCTTTCTCTTATCACGAGGATTATAGTCTTTACTTCCTCATACACACAGAATGATCTGAGATCATCTCAGATTCCACTTTATTGCACTTAGGATGTGATACAAATGTCCATACCATATTTCCAATTTTGTTATACTCACTAGATTGTCTTAGAATGACTACTTGATCAGAGTAATCAGAAAGAACAATGTAAGAGTTCCGTACTTACCTTATCTTCAATAGTTGAATACCTATCTAGGGTATACAAGAACTGAGACTAGATAGTATGTACTTTGTTTACTATCATATTCCTTACTTTTACTACCATCAAGAACATAGGACTTAGCATCCTTGGATTTTCTCCAGGCATCACATATATACCTTATCCCCTCTTTCACAATGATAAACGAAATTGTTAAGCATTTAAAAGATTAATGTGTAAAATGTAAGTCCTCATCTTACTTGTGTCCTCATAGGACTAGTCAAAGGAAGCTCAATAACAACTACTTTTCATATATTTAACACATAGGATTATGAAATGACATATCATAATGACACTATTTCATCTAACCTATCACAAATTGTGGATTGTTTACTGCCTCGGGCTGATTCTTTTCATAGAATCTTGTCGTTGCCTGATTCCAACGTCGTGCTCTGTTGCTTGGTACTAATGGACCTTCTCGGGACGTCTATCTACATCCTCATATTCTACTACTAGACCATTGCCTTTGAGAGTCTTGTTGACTTTTCCTTGGCAGTTGGGTCATTTCCTTCTTCCTTTTTAAATAAGAGGATCTAATATGCCCAACCTGTTTACACTTATAACACATCTTACGAGCATTCCCCGGCCTTGTCTGCCTTACAACCGATGTAAAGGCCAAACCAAGAGTTCTTACTAGTGGAACATCAGGTCCTTTACCCTTTCTTGGTAGCCACTGTCCCGGTGCACTAGACATTGGTTGCACTGGTGGTACCAAAAACTTTCCCTTTTTGGAACTATTAGTCCTCTGCTCCTGAGTCTGGATAGGTCTTTTCTTAATTCTGACCTCATTATCCTCTTCTGGACAGTCTTTTATGATATGTCCAGGCTGCCTACACCTATAGCAAACCCTAATTTATGGTTGTAACCTACTTATTTCAACATTTTCCATTTCCCTAACATATTGATGTTGATCAGTAATCCTGCTAGTGCCCAAAATTTCATCAATGGGGGCTGGTAATCTGGGTTGTGTTACTAATACCCAGACCACAATACGCATCACTGTTGTCCTAACCTGTCCAATAGTAGTATCAAAAGAAGGATCCCTTATCATAGCTGGATCAACTTGGGGATTCTCAGGCAATCATTCTTCTCTCGCATGTTCCCTTGCACCTTCTCCTGGTACAACAACATTACTTTCAACAATGTCCTCCTTGTGTTCTCCAGACATCTTCAAGCCTTACTCTATATTTTACATAAGCACAAGTCACTATAAGATATAATGGAGGACACTAGAAAAGATTCGACACCTTAGTCCTATGTCTCTGTAGACTCAGTGAATCTCAAGCTCTGATACCAAACTTGAAATGACCGTCATCAAACCGAAAACAAAATTGTTACTAATTAAGAGAAATTACCATAAACAGTGGATTAGAAAAAATCACAAAAATTTAAAACCATTTGCAAGGGGATCCTCTTCAAGAAAACTTCTTATAGAATGATCCAAAACATATACATATCATGATTCACATTGTACAAATACTATTTCTTCTCATCTCGAGGATAACATATAGCAGTTGGTCTATCAAAACACATACTGGAGCAACATAAAACCTCAAGGCATACAAGCCAAAATCTCAGATCATTCATGAGACCATTACGAACCAACTCCAAGGACATGAGAGTACAGAGACGACACATAAGACTTCTATCTACAAGACATGACAAATATTACACTCAACCTAAGTTGTTACCGTTGCCCCAACTATCATTCATCCTCTACAGAAAGGTCCTTACTACTTCGTGCTCGTCCACCTAAAAATTATGGATCCCACGGGGTGAGAAAATTTTCCCAGGGAGAGATATAACTCTCCGCCAACCATATTATTATTACAGATAAATATTATAAAATTGAGTAGGGGTTCTTTTATATTAACAGGAATGATTAATTATTGTATGCGTAGAATAAGATAATCTCCTTTATTAAGGAGAAAATTGCATCCACTCATGGTAGAGTTATAAATCATCTATTAGCTTTACAAGGAATGTAAAGAAACATAAATAACATCTATCAACTAAGATGTATAACTGAATTGCATATCAAACAATGTTTTCTGTATTCCATCCTTAAGTAGATATGCTAAACGACTGAACATATTTTACAATCACACTTATGCCTAGATGAGATGAAGATACCCTGTATATCTCCAACTAACCACAAACTTCTCACAAGTCGATACCATACAAGGTCAATGGAAGAGTCAGTTTCCATGACCTCACCTATCTCGGTCAGTACGAGACCACTTAGGGTTAGTAGGAAATCTCGTGTTGGCTACAAAAGAGCTATGCCAGGGTACAAAGGCATCCTCGCTTAGAGCTACAACATCAATTGTGCTTTCTTAGGGGAACATCTACCAACAACCATCCCCAGTTATAAAATTACTGAGTCATGGTCACTTAGGCATCATACTCTGAGCTACGGGCCAGTTCATCATGCTCTATTGAGACATTTACTTTGAGTTCATAAGGGGATCTGATTATGCCTGGACATCCATACTTACACCCCCCACATATTCAAAAATACGCATTTTGGGTTATGCCGCGTGAAACCTGTTTCACCATTCAGCAAATTCTGACGCTGATGGATCAATGGTTAGGGCAATGTTTTATAGTTTCTAATGATATATTATGTGCATTAAATTATTATTTTAGCATCAAAAAAGTTATAAACATCAATCAGAAACAAATGCTACAAAGAAAGATGTAATACATCTATCACGTACTTTTCAAATCTTGAAGACACATGATACTGGGGATCTCAGTCTCTTATCACATTACTGGGAATTTTCATCCCTTCACATCATCATTATCATGATCACTGGAATTGGGTATTCAAACCCTTAGATCATCACATAGCATCGTTACCTCTGTAACAAGTAACCATTGCCTCTAGGTCCTCTGACCAAGGTATTCATTTCACTTGTAGTACAAGTATTCCACATAGCTCACATTGTTTTAATTAAACATCTTGTCACCTCTCACTAAGTAACAACTATTCATATGGCTCACCAAGACATTAACATCTTGTCACGTCTCGCTAGGCAACAACTATTCACATGGCTCACAAGGCCATTAAGCATCTTGTCACCTCTCACTAGGCAACAACTATTTCTAGATCATAAGACCTATAGGCATTATACTTGTTATACAAGTGACCTATACACATTATACTTGTTATACAAGTATTTAACATACTTTACAAGGCTTAAATGATGGGAGAAATACAACCTTTCCATTATTAGGGTTAGAGTTTCCCCTTTTATATCCAAAAAGGGTTTCATGTTCATATTATTAATCTAAACCCTAAACCATTACTCCACACATCTAGGAGCATACATTAATATCATAAGTACTCAATCATACTTATTTATTCTCATCATTTATCATTAAATGATTATCAACACAGAGTATGAGTTTCTCTCTCATCGTTACTAGGATACTAATTACATCATACTTTTGGTTCTATCCTCCTCTTGAGGAATATTACTTCATCATTTAACTATTTATATCATCTTCTAATTAACATCACATTCAACATATGTCACTCAATCAATGACGCATGATTGAAGTATCTCTACCATATTGGGTATCAATATGTGTGTATTATCATATTATACTTTAATCCACATTCTTTACTTCATGTCATGCATCCATATCATGCATGCGGTATAACCACATCACCATGTCATGTTTTAGGATGTATTCCCAAATCAGCATATCATGCACCCATATCAGATGGACTATCACTTAGATCTTATCATTTGAAATTGGCATTGATATCGGGTATGAGCTAGGTGCTTGACCCCATATCGGGTATAAGATATGTGCTTGGTGCCATATCATGCACAAGGTGTGCACCATATCAGACATAGAACATATGCCTCATCATGTATCATTTGAGTGGTATATATGCAAGATACCATTTCAGTTTCCATTCATGATTATCATATTGGGTATCCATGTCGGGTAACATATCAGGCTACCATGTTAAGTAGACCCTTAGACTCATAATCCATTCATGACTTCAAGGATCAACCTTATCATATAGTTACTTGACAAGATAAGTGTCTTATTAAATTCTTATACTGCAATCCATTACACAAAGGATAGGGTATATCGGGTCTAAATCCCTCATGTAGGGTTTTCCACCAAGTTGGGCAAATTATGCAATATTGTGTATGAAGTATGAGTTGAACCTCATACCATTCACAAGATAGGAGTAGGTTCTTTTACTAGCATCCAAGGAATATCATTCATATCATCCATGTGGTATCACTTACCACTTATATCAGCTTACCCATCACCTTGGGTTGTCCGACTCTATATTGTTTAGAATATTCACTATCTCTCTATAGTGCAAGAGGTATAGTATTGAACTTGTATCGTGCATAAGGGGTAAGTGGGTATCTCCCATATCGTGCAAAGGGCATGACCCATATCATGTATGAGCTATCATCAATTAGCATATTGGGTTAACCCATCTCAGGTTTCATATCGGATTGAGGTGTTCCAACCATATCGGGTTACACCTTATATTTTAATCCATATATTATATTGTTCATACCTGTATACTCAATCCATCACACCATGCATTAGATGTATGCTTCAAGATATCATGTACAGGTGTATATTACATGATCATATTGGGCAAGGAATACTTGTTATTCTTACCCAAACTAGGGTTTCATATTGTCTTACAAGTATACACGTGTTCCTATATCATGCATGGAGTCTATACTTGATTTCCTATCGTGCACACGGTATATGATTAACACCATATCATGTTCCTAGGTATGAACTTCATACCATATCATGCAAGGAGATATAATCTCCCAAGCATATCGTGCAAGATGTTTGCACAAACCCATATTGGGTTAGAGGTACTAGTGTGTATGCTTGAACCTGATATCACTTTATAAAGTGATACCATCTTATTCAAGTTCTATACCATCATCCTAACTATTCTAGTTTATGAATAACAGATCTAGGCAATTCTTAGAACTCATGGATTCATCAAGTATTCAATAAAACTCGGAATTGAAAGTAATCATTTAGTGTAACAAGTTAAATGGTAAATAATGACATGATTGGGTTCAAGTTATATAACCCACCTTGTGAACACTTCAAAGCTTCAAGCTCCAAATATTTACGTTCTAAGGTTGTAGAAGAACTTCTTCAAGGTCCAAGGCTCGTTCACAACTCCTCCATATACAATAGATCACCATAGTTAAGCACTTGGTGAAGAAGAAAAGAAAGGAATATCCATAACCCGATATCCATCTTCAATCCAAGGTTGAAGATGACCAAAGCCTTGCTTAAAACTTGATGCTCAAGCTATCCTAGCTCCTTGAGCTGCTTTGCATGATATCTAAGAGTTTTTTCATGATATCTCCAAGGGAGATGGTTATGAGGATCGTAAACTTTAATAAGTTGGTGAAAGGTGGAGAATATATACTTGGTTTCATGAGATAAAGTATATAAGAGGTGTCTTCCTCTCATGCTACTAGATGACACGTAGCCATGCATGGTTGGAACGTGGACATGCATGCAAACATCTATATATTTCCATGCAAGAGTTTTGAGTATAACCTATAGACAATATCTTGGCCCTTACTTAGCTTATTGGGTAAGTTATCTCATCTTTATCTCATTAAATAAGCAACCTGATACACTTTTTGTAAGGAACTTGCAACTCATCATGGGTCACCTCCTTGAGGTTCTCTACCCATCCTGGCCTTTTATAAGGGTCAACAAACTGATAGGAGGATCCTACTATGGCTCCTTGTCCGATAGGGCTCCTATTTCAAGTCTACAACCCGATACAACATTTATAAGGTTTTTTCCTTCAACTCATTGTTGGTCTTTCATCACCAAGAGTATCATCACTCAATGATGATTCAAACATACTGTCTCCTTATTTGTCTTTCCTCTAAAATATACATAGAGGGATTAAGGACACTCTAGAGGTGGAAATTTACATTTCAACCCCATATATTGGGTAAATTACAAATTGTACCAATATTGGTGTACAAAGTACTAGCATTGTTAAAAAGTCTTCTATCGCTCCCGTCCGCTCCCGTCCGCTCTAGGCGACTCACAGGGTGACTAGGGCAAAGGTCTCACGGCTCGGGGGAGGGGGCTTGGGCGGCTTTTGCGGCGGCCAGCGCCACCCCGCTCCCCCCGGGCCCTTGTCTTCTCGTCGGGGTCGTGTGGATCGCAAGTAAGGAGTGTTGTAAAGATCGGCTCTCCTCCCATCTCTGTTCGAGCGGCGCCGACATCCGATCCCTAGGGTCTGATTTCCGACGGCGTTCACGGCGGGTGGAGGGATTGCGGTGCAGAGATAGCGTTTTCATCGTACGTCAACGGATCCTTTTCAGCATCTCCTCCTGTCTTGTTCCTCGCGGCTCTGGCTCCCCATCCCCTTTTCACCTTAGCTGTTTGGCTGGTTTCCTTGTTTTTTTGTTGGCGTAGTGTGTAGTGGCAGCTTCTCTGCCTGTTCTAGTCGCTACTGGTTAGCGTTTGTTTGCTCGCTGCTTGTCAGCGTTTATCTGCTCCCTGCTTGTCAGCGTTTGTTTTGCTTGTGTCTCCATGTTGCTGTGGCTTGTTTTTTTACTTGGTTATATGGCTTCCTTTGAGATGATGATGCATCGGAGCACCGCACAGATCCAGGCCCTCTATCACTACTACACGCTCAAGTCGAAGGAATTCTTCGTAGACAGCTGCTTAAGACAGCATCAAGGAAGAAGAATCAATACGGAAGTGTTCTATTCTCGTTCCGATATGAGTTGTAGTGATGTTAACTTGATCTTTGTTTGCTCTTGTTGTATTTTTGACTCAAATTGTAGATGCCGTATGGCTTATAAGTAATGAATCGAGCCATTTGCCCTCAAAAAAAAAAAAGTACTAGCATTGTTTAAATGAGTTGTAACTTGGGACAAGTCGTAACTTGGGATTTAGGCTTTCCACAAGCAATCACTTAGCATCACTCTCTCACTTATGATATTTAAACACTTAGGACACATTTAACATGTGACATTTTGCAATGTAACCCCTCATCTTGGGTAAATTGTACTTTTCACTAAGATTTTCATATAATGCACAATTAGTTTGCAAATAAGCTCAAACTTGAAAACAAACTTCACCAGAAGCCTTAATTACTTTTCAAAAAATTAGAATCAGTTTGAAATTAACTTGCTTATGAAAAACTTCTATGATTAAGCCATAACCCAGGTCAGGGGTATTACATGTAGCTTGTTGCAATAGACCCACTTGGTGTCAACAATCTTTCTATCACATGGTCTTGGCAAAAGAGTCCACACTTTGTTCTTCTCAAATTTCTCTAGTTCTTCTTGCATGGCTAAGATCCACTCATCATCACCAAGATCTTCTTTGAGATTCTTTGGCTAGAGTTGTGAGATGAAAGTGTTGTTGGCTTGTTCTTTGTTGGAGGCAGTCATCGTCTTCACTCTTTCAAAGGGGTCATCTATAATTAGCTCTTTATGATGATTCTTTGCAAAGCGAGGGGGATCCTTCTTTTATTCATCTATCTCTTCTTCTTGAGTGGCCACCTCTTTTCCCTTTTGAGAGATGTTGAGTTCTTTTAAGATAGGAATTACTTCATCTGCAATATCATCATTAGCAATATCCTTTAGAACAGAGGGGTTAGTCTCAATAAATTTGACATTAATGGATATTTCTACTTTAGATAGATAGACATTATACACTCTATAAACCTTGCTAGTAGTGCTATATACAATAAAGAAAGCCTTGTATGATTTTGGATCAAACTCATTAAGAGAATATTTCATATTTATAAAAACAAGGACACTCAAAATTGTGAAAATACTCAATAGAAGACTTCCTATCGTGCAATAGCTAATAGGGGGTTTTCTTCAAAGAAGGATGTATAAAAACCCAATTTTGCACAAAACATGAAGTTTTAACGGCTTTGGGCCCAAAACTTCTTTGGAGTGTCATACTCTAGAAGCATGGTCCTAGCCATTTCCTGTATTGACATGCTCTTCCTCTCTACAACCCCATTTTGTTGAGGTATTCGAAGTGAAGAAAAGTTATGTGCATATCCAAACTCTTCACAAAAATGCTCAAAAAGATCATTTTTAAATTCTCCTCCATGATCACTACGGATGGAAAATATGTGGCAAGAATCTTTGTTTTCAACTCATTTGCAAAATCTAGAGAAAACATCAAGAGTATCACTCTTAGAAATGAGAAAGAAGGTCCAAGTATATCGAGAGAAATCATTGACAATAACAAGACAATACTTACAAAGCGATTGAGTTCTCATAGGTCCAAATAGATCAATATGAAGAAGTTCAAGAGCTCTCTAAGTACTAAGGACTCCTTTGGATTTGTAGGAGGACTTGTTTGCTTTCCTTGGGTATAAGGTTGGCATTCCTTATCCTTTTCAAAATCCAATTTGTGAAGTCCCTTGACCAAGTCTTTTTTTCTCAACTTCTTCAATTGATGCATATTTACATGACCTAGCCAATGATGCCAAAAAGAAATATCATTCGAATTGACTACAAGGCATCTATCAACAACAAGCTTAATAGAGTCAAGCACAATTACATAAAGATTACCATTCCTAGTTCCCTTATATATGACATTGTAAGTGACATAATCTAGGAGCAAGCATTCAAATGAAGTATATAGCACAAGGTAACCATTATCACATAATTGACCAACACTTATTAAATTGTGATGTATTCCATCCACAAAGAGAACATTCTTGATACACTTGGATTCACCTACATCACCTTCACCTTTTACCTTGCTTTCTTATTGTCCTCGAAAGATATTGATCCTCCTTTCTTTTGTGTAAAATTGTTGAAATGGCTTATATCATTTGTTATGTGCTTTGTGCAACCACTATCAACAATTCATTTTCCTTTTTCCTACAAGAAAGGTGAATGTTGGGTCCCAACTCAAACTTTGGGATCTGGTGTTAGCTTGGTGAACCATTTCATCTTTGCGTTGCTCCCCTTAGGCTTGTATGGACAATGAGTAGAATGATGATCATCACTCTTGCAATGTGGCCAAATCATTAGTTTATTTGATCTAGAAGACTTTCCATGGAAGAAATGAGGCTCCTTACTATTTTTATTGCCTTTGGCCTTACTTTTTCCCTAGGAGTTCTCCCTACAAATCCCAAACCACTAGTATCACTTTGTTTGGTAGAGTGATCAAGGATTTCATGTAGGGAGTTCTTCTTTTTAAGGATTTTTTGCAAAGAGGCTCTAAATCTATGCTTTTCATCAGTAAGAGGGATAACAATAGCAGACAAACTAGCAATATCATCTCTAGCATGTACAAGGTCATTCTCTATTCAGAGGGCTTTAGTCAAATAAGAATTCTTTTCAAGAGTAATAGAGGCAACAAACATCATTACCAGGCAAGATAGGTCTAGAAGATAAATCATGACGTGAGAAAGTAACCTAGCATTTTGAGATTTACAAAATTGAATTTATTTGAGATAAACATCTTTCTCATCTCTATGAGCATCACTAATAAGATTAACTTCTACATTTTCAACTTTAAGTAACTCAAGCTCATCAAGGCACTTTTGGTTATCTTCCTTAAGAAAGGAAATGTTCTTAAGATAGAAACCATTCTCTACTTCAACTCCATTGTATTGGAGCTCAAGGTCAAGAAATTGGCCTTGCAAGGAATGAATGCTCTCAAGATGAATTTTCTCATTTTCTCAAGAATATCAAGCTTGGCATAGAAATCATCAATAATTTTACCCAATCTCTTCTTTTTAGATTTACAATCAGAATAAGAAGAACGAGTAGCATTAAGCATGTTAGTAAGAGTTTCTTTAGCTAACTCATGCAAACTTAACTCACTTACCTCACCAATATCTTCACTTTGTGGAGGCCATGACTACAAGGTGGCATTCTCCATCTTCATTGGAGCTTGAGCCACTAGAGGGTGAGCCTTCCCAAGCGGCATGAGCAACATTTTTGTTTCTTCTCTCATTCTTGTCCTTCCTCTTGTATTTGTTATCTTTCTTGTTGTCTTCCTCCTTCTTGGAGCTACTCTTGTGGTGAGACTTTCTAGCTTTAGGACATTCACTCTTGTAGTATCCTTTTTGACCACACTTGTAGCACCTTAGAGTAGATGAAGAAGATTGCTTCCGTTTGAAGTGATTTCCCTTGGAGAAGTTGACTTCATGCTCACTAGGATCATTGTTCTCAGCAGAGGAGGAGGGAGAGGTCCGACGAGAAAGTTGTTGTTGAAGAATCAGAGCCTCCACTTGAGATTTGAAGGCAATATCTTTGATCTTCCTTGATTCTTTTTCTTCTTGCTTTACCTTCTCTTCTTTCTTGTCAAGACTTGGTTCATGAGCTTGTAGATTGCAAATAAGCTCCTCAGTTGGAAGATCACCAAGACTTCTCACTTCTTCTATGGAGGTCACCTTTGACTCCCATCTATTTGGAAGAGACCTTAGGATCTTTGAGTTTATTGCTCCTCTATCCAAAGTATGTACCCAAGCAGCTAGGTCGTTGATGATGATGTTGAGTCTTGAATACATCTCAACAACTCCTTCTTTATTCCCCATATTTAATTTCTCTAGGAGGTTGTTCAACATGTAGATCTTTTCCTCCTTCACTTGACTTGTGCCTTCATAAGTGATGCACAACTTGTCCCATATCTCATAGGATGTGTCCCATGAGGAGATGTGATTGAGCTTAGATGGAGTGGCGGCTGCATAGAGGATGCTAATTGCTTTTGCATTAAATTGTGTTGCCTTTAGTGTTGCTTCATCCAAAGTACCTACAGCTTCATATGGCTCCTTATAGGGTGCAATCATCACTTTCCACACAACAAAGTTCATTCCTTGAATGTGAAATTGCATCTTTCGCTTCTAATAGAGGAAGTTGGTGCCATCGAAGATCGGGGGTGTGCATGGAGAAGCCTACCTCTAGGTTGAGGAAACCAAGTAGTTTCTCACCCATCTTCTTGTCTCCTAGGAGATTTGTTGGAGAATATCCTTTCTCAAATACCACGTGTTGGATCTAGGGCTTTAGAAGGGGGGTGAATAGAGCTTTAAAACTTGCATAAGAATAGTTAGACCTTCAAATTATATCAATTCCAACCAAATGCTAAAAGAGAATTTGAGGTCCTAGCTAAACAAGAATAGCAAGGATGAGAGAGATTGACATAAACACTTGTACAAAGTGTTTAGAGTGGTTCCAATCTCCAAACTAGGAGACCGTCAGTCCACTACCTAGAGAGGTCAACCTCTAGGTCTTTGCAACCCATGTATACTTATATTCCATTACAAGACATACAAAAAGATCACCTTACATCCAAGGGATTAATTATCCAAGAGCTAGTCTTCTACCTCAGAACAAGTCTTACCCACTCTGGCAAGTAGCTAGATTCCTTCTCCTAGGACATCTCCTCCTTGCAACAAGTTTAGACCCTTAAGGATTTACCCACCAAGATCCTTGGATATTTTGCCTTGTCATTCTCCTTCACATGGAGAAGATCTTCACACCATCTTTATCCTTAAATAAGAACATCAACTCCTCCTTCACTCGAAGAAGATCACTTCAGTCTTTGCTCTTTGAGAAAGGGGATTGGGAAGATGAAAAGATGGAGATTTTTACAAGGTAACAATGATGTAGCTCTCTTACAACATGCCTAACTCACACATATTCGCAAAATGTTTTGTAAATGAGAAGAGAAAAAGGGGATCAAAGGGGTTTAGAACACTCAACTATAACAAGGACTAAGGATAACATGAATTAACAACCATGTAATGAGCTCTAAGAGGTCCTATTTATATCTGGGGTGTTCCTTTGAGTGTGGGATCACTTAAGAACAAAAAACAGTAATTTTACAACTTACAATGGATCTATTTTTGTTTCTAACAACTCTTCAATGGTTGGAATCACTTTTTTCACATTTTCCATACAGTGTATTCGGTCGAGTTTCAATAAAGATAACTCAACCGGTCCACTATCCGGCAAAGCCGATTTTTAAACTATTAGTTGAGTTTGTCCTGGGGTAACTCGACCGATCAGACAAAATCAACTTTGGTCAGAAAATTGGTCGGTCAAGTTCTGTGAGTGTACAACTTAATTGATCCAACCATTTCCAAAAATTCATCACGAATCGGTCGAGATTCAAACTTGACCGATAAAGTTGATGTGATAGATTTTCCGAAATGATTTTTAAGTGATAAAATGATGGAAATAAGTGTCCCTGACTTTTTCTCATCTTAGTTACAAGTCATATCATCTATACAGATGATTACAAAAACATTCTACGGTGGTTTGGAGTGATTTCCCAAATTGTACATTTGCATTGCTTTTGAATTGAACTTGGACAAGCTAGGGCTTGATGAATTTGAACCTTTTCATGTACTTGATGCCTGAAATTAATCTAAAACACACATATTAGATGCATATAATTGGAATGGTTAAGTCATTATCAAAATATGGAAAATGTATAACTCTCAAGTCTACATTTCACATTTCACTAGTTACTCACGATTATATGGTGTTCTATTGATTTCTTTCACAACACTGAAATATGTTCTTACACTTCTTTTCATAACCTCAAAGGTGGCCACCAGTGATAGGTTTTATATTCTCTTTGCCAATGTTATATTTATTAAGACTGCAACACCAAAATTTAAGTGTAGATTTTGTGTGAAAGGTAGTTTAAAAAGTGAATTGAGGATATCCCTGTAACTACATATCTAACACGTTTTATGCTTAGAGTGGGCACGAAACATGTGTACCATGAGTTGTTCCTTAATTAATAATCCTACTTCCAGCTCTTGCTCAATTTTGGTGTTATATATCTATGTTATATACATGCAATGTCTTTTTTCTCACAACACAACTAGTCTGCAAAATTTACATCTACTCTCATCTGCCTTAATCTGGGCCACATCATAAACCTCAAAGGACGCTTTCTCTCTCTTGCATATTAAATCATATGTCGACATAAAATTTTCATAGTTTCCTGGTTACTCTTACCCACAATTATATGACATTCTCTTACTTTCTTTCACAACACTGAAATATGATGTTACACTTCTTTACATAAGCTCAAAGGATGGCCAACGGTGACATGTTTATATTCTCTTCGTCTAAGTTATATTTATCAAGATTGCACCACCAAAATGTAAGCATAACTTTTGTATATGAGGTTGTCTAAAAATTAAATTGAGTATATCCCTATAAATACACATCTGACACATTTTATGCTTAGGGTGGGTGCAAAATTATATGTATTGTGAGTTGTCCGTTGATGAATAATCCGACCGCCATCTCTTGCTTGATTTTGGTGTTATATATTTGTGTTGTAAACATGTAATGTCTCCTTTCTTGTAACACAACCAAAGTGAAAAACTTACGTCTTCCCTCATTTACTTTAATTTTCAACTGCATCACAAACCATTAAGGATGCCTTCTCTCTCATGTATATTAAATCATATGCCGATATAAAATCTTTACTGTTCACTTGTATTCACAATTATATGGCCTTCTCTTACTTTCTTTCACAACACTGAAATCTTCTGTTACACTTCTTTTCATAAGCTCAAAGGACAACCAATAGTGACATGTTTTATATTCCCTTTTCCTATGTTATATTTATTAAGACCACACACCAAAATTCAAGTATGGCTTTCATATATCAGGCCATCTAAAAATTGAATTGTTTATATCCTTATAGTTGTTTATCTGACACATTTTATGCTTAGGGTGGATGCAAAACATTTGTACTATGAACTTTCCCTTAATGAATAATCCTAATGTCAGCTCTTGCTCGATTTGGATGTTATACATCTATGTTATATACATGCAACATCTCCTTTCTCAAAACCCAACTAGACTACAAAATTTATGTCATCCTCATCTACTTCAATTTCCGACTACATCACAAAACTCAAAATATGCTTGCTCTCTCCTACGTATTAAATCATATGCCTACATAAAATTTTGACAATTTGCTAGTTACTCACGATTATATGGTCTTATCTAGCTTTCTTTCACAACAATGAAATTTGTTGTTACACTTCTTTTCATAAGCATAAAGGACGGCCAACAGTGACATGTTTAATATTCTCTTTGCCTATGTTAATTTATTAAGATTGCAACACAAAAATTTAAGTGTAGCTTTCATATATGAGGTTGTCTACAAAGTGAATTCAATATATCCCTATATTTGCTTATCTGACACATTTTATGCTCAGGGTGGGTGCAAAACATGTGTACCATGAGTTATTCCTTAATGAATAATCCTACTATAAGCTCTTGCTCGATTTGAGTGTTATATATCCATGTTATATACATGCAACATCTCCTTTCTCACAACACAACCAACCTACAAAACTTCCATTTGCCCTTATATGCTTTAATTTTTGGCTACATCACATTCCTAAAAGGATGTGTGCTCTCTCCTACGTATTAGATCATATGCCAACATAAAATCGTCACAGTTCGCTGGTTACTCATGATTATATGGCATTCTCTTGCTTTCTTTCACAACACTAAAATATGTTGTTATACTTATTTTCATAAGCTCAAAGGATGGCCAACAATGACATGTTTTATATTCTTCTTGCATATGTTATATTTGTTAAGACTGCATCAACAAAATTTAAGTGTAGCTTTCATGCACGAGGCCATATAAAAAGTGAATTGAGTATATCCCTATAACTGCATATCTGACACGTTTTATGTTTAGGGTGGGCACAAAACATGTGTACCATGAGTTGTTCCTTAATGAATAATCATATTGCTATATCTTACTTGATTTTGGTGTTATATATAAGTGTTATACATATGCATCATATCCTTTATCACAACACAACCAGTTTGCCCTCATCTGCTTTAATTTTTTGCTACATCACAAATCTTAAAGAACGCCTAGTGTCTCCTACATATTAAATCATATGCCGACATAAAATCTTCACAGTTCCTTGGTTAGTCACGATTATATGGACTTCTCTTTCTTTCATTCATAGCATTGAAATATGCTATTAGACTTCTTTTTACAAGCTCAAAGGACAGTCAATAATGACATATTTTATATTCTCTTTTTCTATGTTATATTTATAAAGGATGCAAAACCAAAATTTAACCGTAGCCTTCTTATACGAGGCCTTCTAAAAAGTGAAAAGTGTATATCCCTAAAACTGCATATCTGACATGTTTTATGCTTAGGGTGGGTGCAAAACATGGTATCATGAGTTGTTCCATAATGAGTAATCCTACTTCCAGCTCTTGGTCAATTTTGGGTATTATATATATGTTTTATACACATGCAACGTCTCTTTTCTCACAACACAATCAGGCTACACAAATTACGTCTGCCATCATCTACTTTAATTTTTTACTGCATCACAAACCTCAAAGGAAGCCTCCTCTCTCATGCATATTAAATCATATGCCGAATAAAATTTTGTAGTTTGCTGGCTATCACGATTATATGGCCTTTTTTTTCTTTCTTTCTTTCACAACACTAAAATTTGTTCTTACACTTCTTTTTGTAAGCTCAAAGGATAGCCAAAGGTGATATGTTTTACATTTATTTTGCCTATGTTATATTTATTAAGACTACAACATCAAAATTTAACATTAGCTTTCATATATGAGGTTGTCTAAAAAGTAAATTAAGTATATCCCTATAACTACATATCTGACACATTTTATGCTTAGGATGGGCAGAAAACATGTGTACCATGAGATGTTCCTTAATGACTAATCCTACCGCTAGCTCTTGCTCGATTTGGGTGTTATATACTAGTATTATATACATGTAGTGTATCCTTTCTCACGACACAACCAGTCTGCAAAATTTACATCTGCCCACATCTGCTTTAATTTTTGGTTATATCACAAACCTCAAAGGATGTCTACTCTTTCCTACATATTAAATCATATACCGGCATAAAATCTTCATAGTTTATTGGTTACTCATAATTATATGGCGTTCTCTTGATTTCTTTCACACCACTGAAATTTGGTCTTACACTTCTTTTCATAACCTCAAAGGACACCGATTATAGGTTTTATATTCTCTTTGCCTATGTTATATTTATTAAGACTGCAACAACAAAGTTTAAGCATAGCTTCTGTATGTGAGACCGTCTAAATAGTGAATTGAGTATATCCTTATAAATACATATATGACATGTTTTATGCTTATAGTGGGCTCAAAACATGTGTACCATGCATTGTTCCTTAATGAATAATCCTACTGCTAGCTCTTGCTCGATTTTGGTGTTATATATTTGTGTTATATACATGCAATTTATCCTTTCTCACAAAACAACCAGTCTGCAAAACTTATGTATGCTATCATCTGCTTTACTTTCCAGCTACATCACAAACCTCAAAGGATGTTTGCTCTCTTCTACATATTAAATCATATGCCAACATAAAATTTTCATAGTTCATTGGTTACTCTTACCCATGATTATATGTCATTATCTTTCTTTCTTTTACAACCCTAAAATCTATTGTTACACTTCTTTTCATAAGATCAAAGAATGGCCAATAGTGATAGGTTTAATATTCTCTTTTCCTATGTTATATTTATTAAATCTATATCACCAAAATTTAAACATAGCTTTCATATATGAGTCCATCTAAAAAGTGAATTGAGTATATCCCTATAACTGCATGTCTGACATGTTTTATGCTTGGGGTGGGCACAAAATTATGTTTACCGTGAGTTGTTCCTTAATGAATAATCCTACTACCATATTTTACTCGATTTTGAAGTTATATATATGTGTAGTACACATGGAACATCTCCTTTCTCACAACAAAACCAGTGTGCAAAACCTACCTTTTCCCTCATCTGCTTTAATTTCTGGCTGCATCACAAACCTTAAAGGATGCCATCTCTCTCATGCATATTAAATCATGTGATGACATACAATATTTGCAGTTCATCAATTACTCACAATTATATGGCCTTCTCTTGACTTTTTCACAACAATGCAACAAATCTTAAAGAATGCCTAGTGTCTCCTACATATTAAATCATATGCCGACATAAAATCTTCACAGTTCCTTGGTTAGTCACGATTATATGGACTTCTCTTTCTTTCATAGCATTGAAATATGCTATTAGACTTCTTTTTACAAGCTCAAAGGACAGTCAATAATGACATATTTTATATTCTCTTTTTCTATGTTATATTTATAAAGGATGCAAAACCAAAATTTAACCGTAGCCTTCTTATACGAGGCCTTCTAAAAAGTGAAAAGTGTATATCCCTAAAACTGCATATCTGACATGTTTTATGCTTAGGGTGGGTGCAAAACATGGTATCATGAGTTGTTCCATAATGAGTAATCCTACTGCCAGCTCTTGGTCAATTTTGGGTATTATATATATGTTTTATACACATGCAACGTCTCTTTTCTCACAACACAATCAGGCTACACAAATTATGTCTGCCATCATCTACTTTAATTTTTTACTGCATCACAAACCTCAAAGGAAGCCTCCTCTCTCATGCATATTAAATCATATGCCGAATAAAATTTTGTAGTTTGCTGGCTATCACGATTATATGGCCTTTTCTTTCTTTCTTTCTTTCATAACACTAAAATTTGTTCTTACACTTCTTTTTGTAAGCTCAACGGATAGCCAAAGGTGATATGTTTTACATTTATTTTGCCTATGTTATATTTATTAAGACTACAACATCAAAATTTAACATTAGCTTTCATATACGAGGTTGTCTAAAAAGTAAATTAAGTATATCCCTATAACTACATATCTGACACATTTTATGCTTAGGATGGGCACAAAACATGTGTACCATGAGATGTTCCTTAATGAATAATCCTACCGCTAGCTCTTGCTCGATTTGGGTGTTATATATCTGTATTATATACCTGCATTGTATCCTTTCTCACGACACAACCAGTCTGCAAAATTTACATATGCCCACATCTGCTTTAATTTTTGGTTATATCACAAACCTCAATGGATGTCTACTCTTTCCTACATATTAAATCATATACTGGCATAAAATCTTCATAGTTTGTTGGTTATTCATAATTATATGGCGTTCTCTTGATTTCTTTCACACCACTGAAATTTGGTCTTACACTTCTTTTCATAACCTCAAAGGACATTGATTATAGGTTTTATATTCTCTTTGCCTATGTTATATTTATTAAGACTGCAACAACAAAGCTTAAGCATAGCTTCTGTATGTGAGACCGTATAAATAGTGAATTTAGTATATCCTTATAAATACATATCTGACATGTTTTATGCTTATAGTTGGCTCAAAACATGTGTACCATGAGTTGTTCCTTAATGAATAATCCTACTGCTAGCTCTTGCTTGATTTTGGTGTTATATATTTGTGTTATATACATGCAATTTATCCTTTCTCACAAAACAACCAGTCTGCAAAACTTATGTATGCTATCATCTGCTTTACTTTCCAGCTACATCACAAACCTCAAAGGATGTTTGCTCTCTTCTACATATTAAATCATATGCCAACATAAAATTTTCAAAGTTCATTGGTTACTCTTACCCATGATTATATGTCATTATCTTTCTTTCTTTTACAACCCTAAAATCTATTGTTACACTTTTTTTCATAAGATCAAAGAATGGCCAATGGAGATAGGTTTAATATTCTCTTTTCCTATGTTATATTTATTAAATCTATATCACCAAAATTTAAACATAGCTTTCATATATGAGTCCATCTAAAAAGTGAATTGAGTATATCCCTATAACTGCATGTCTGACATGTTTTATGCTTGGGGTGGGCACAAAATTATGGTTATCGTGAGTTGTTCCTTAATGAATAATCTTACTACCATATTTTACTCAATTTTGAAGTTATATATCTGTGTAGTACACATGCAACATCTCCTTTCTCACAACAAAACCAGTGTGCAAAACCTACCTTTGCCCTCATCTGCTTTAATTTCTGGCTGCATCACAAACCTTAAAGGATGTCATCTCTCTCATGCATATTAAATCATGTGATGACATACAATATTTGTAGTTCATCAATTACTCACAATTATATGGCCTTCTCTTGACTTTTTCACAACAATGCAATTTGTTGTTACATTTCTATTCATAAGATCAAAGGACGATCAACAGTGATAGGTTTTATATTTTCTTTGGATTTATTAAGACTGCAACACCAAGATTTAAGTATAGCTTTTGTGTACTAGGCCGTCTAAAAAGTGAATTGTATATATTCCTATATATCTTTATCTAACATGTTTTATGCTTAGGGTGGGCAGAAAACATGTGTACCGTGAAATTTTTCTTAATGAATAATCCTAGTGCTAGCTCTTGTTCGATTTCGGTGGTATATATTTGTGTTATATACATGCAACATCTCCTTTCTCAAAACACAATCAGTCTGCAAAACTTACGTCTACTCTGATCTGCTTTAATTTTTGGCTTTCTCACAAATCTCACAGGATGCCTGCTTATTTTTGTGTATTAAATCACATGATGACATAAGATCTTTGCAGTTTGGTGGTCACTCATGATTATATGGCCTTCTCTTTCTTTCTTTTATAACATGGAAATATGTTGTTATACTTCTTTTCATAAGCTCAAAGGACGGCCAACAATGATATGTTTTATATTCTCTTTGCCTACGTTATATTTATTAAGACCACAACATGAAAATATAAGTGTAGATTTCGTATACAAGGCCGTCCAAAAAGTGAATTAAGTATATCCCAATAACTACTTATGTGAGACATTTTATGCTTAGGAGGGCACAAAACATGTGTACCATGAGTTATTCCTTAATGAATAATCCTAATGCCAGCTCCTGCTTGATTTGGGTGTTATATATCCATGTTATATACATGCAACATCTCCTTTCTCACAACACAACCAATCTGCAAAAATTACATCTGCCCTCATCTGCTTTAATTTCCACCCTGCATCACATTCCCCAACGGATGCCTGCTCTCTCCTACATATTAAATCATATGTCGACATAAATCTTCACAGTTTGTTGGTTAATCACGATTATATGGCTTTCTCTTGCTTTCTTTCACAACACTGAAATTTGATATTATACTTCTTTTTATAAGCTCAAAGGACGGACAACAGTGACATGTTTTATATTTTCTTTGTCTATATTATATTTATTAATATTGCAACACCAAAATTTAAGTGTATCTTTTGTGTACAAGGCTGTCTAAAAAGTGAATTGACTATATCCCTAAAACTGCATATCTGAGACGTTTTATATTCAGAGTGGGCACAAAACATGTGCACCATGAGTTATTCCTTAATGAATAATCATATTGCCAGATCTTGGTTGATGTTGTTGTTATATATATGTTTTATAGACATGCATCATCTCCTTTCTCACAACACAAACAGTATGCAAAACTTAGTTCTGCCCTCATCTACTTTAATTTTTGACTACACCAAAAACCTTAAATAATGCCTGCTCTCTCTACCTTATCAAATCATATGTCGACATAAAATCTTCGTAGTTCACTGGTTACTCACGATTATATGGCCTTTTGTTTCTTTCTTTCATATCACCAAAATTTGTTGTTAGACTTCCTTTTCGTAAGCTCAAAGGACATCCAACAGTGATAGGTTTTATATTCTCTTTGCCTATGTTACATTTATTAGAACTGCATCATCAAAATTTAAGCATAGCTTTCATATATGAGGCCGTCTAAAAAGAGAATTGTTTATATCCCTATAACTGCATATCTGACATGTTTCATGCTTAGGGTGGATGGAAAACATGTGTACCATGAGCTATTCAATAATAAATAATCCTATTGCTAGCTCTTGCTCGATTTGGGTGTTATGTATCTGTGTTATACACATGCAACATATCTTTTTTCACAATACAATAAGTCTATAAAACTTACGTCTGCCCCCATCTGCTTTAATTTTTGGCTGCATCACAAACCTCAAAGGATGTCTGCTCTCTCCTACGTATTAAATCATATGCCGAAATAAAAAACATTATAGTTTGTTGCCTACTCACAATTATATGGCCTTCTCTTACTTTCTTTCACATCACTGAAATCTGTTGTTACACTTTGTTTCATAAGCTCAAAGGATGGCCAACGGTGACAAGTTTTATATTCACTTTGCGTTTGTTATATTTATTCCAACATCAAAATTTAAGCATACCTTTCGTATACGAGGCCGTCTAAAAAGTGAATTGTGTATATCCCTATAACTGCATATCTGACATGTTTTATACTTAGGGTGGGTGCAAAATATGCATACCATGAGTTGTTCCTTAATGAATAGTCATACTACCAACAATTTCTTGATTTGAGTATTATATATATGTGTTATACACATGTAATATAATGTATCCTTTGTCACATCACAACCAATCTACAAACTTTACATTTTACCCTATGTAATTTAATTTCCAGATGCATCACAAACCTCAAAGGATTTTGACTCTCTCCTGCATATTAAATCAGACGTCAACATAAAATATTCATTGTTCACTGGTTACTCATTATTATATGGCCTTCTCTTGCTTTCTCTCACAATATTGAAATATGTTGTTATACTTATTTTCATAAGCTCAATGGACAACAAACAATGATAGTTTTTATATTCTCTTTGTCTATGTTATATTTATTAAGATTGCAACACAAAAACTTAAGTGTAGCTTTTGTAAACGAGACTGTCTAGAAAGTTAATTGAGTATATCCCTATAACTGCATATGTGACATATTTTATGCTTAGGGTGGGTGCAAAACATGTGTACCATGAGTTGTTCCTTAATGAATAATCGTACTACCAGCTATTACTCGATTTAGGTTTTATTTATCAGTGCTATATACATGCAACATCTCCTTTCTCATAATACAACAAATATGTAAAGTTCACGTCTACCCTCATCTGCTTTAATTTCTGACTACACCACAAAACTCAAAGGATGCATGTTGAATTAAATGTGTAATTTTTAATATTTTTAACTCGAGCACTACCCCACAAGTATATGGGTGCGTGTATTATTATCGAGGTCAGCCAAGGAGCAAGGTATTATCAAGTGTAAGAGTATTAAACTTCAACAATATAGATCTTTTCAAGAAGAGAAGTTTTGTTATGATAACTAAGCAATTAAAAGGTAATGAACTAAAATAGAAAACACTTATATTAGGGATCAATTTGGATTGGGGATTCTTGAGGATAGGGTTTCACATTCATATCACAACATGAAAAACAATAATGATAATAAACACTAGCAATAACACGAGGGAGGCATGTATCCTACACCCACCTCCCGATAGTGTATTGTAGTCATAACTTTGTATACCACTCCTATGGATATACTTAGATTCAGACTACAAACCTTTGTTTCCCAACTCATCCCACCTACTCCCATGGTCAAGGTATTGCAGCTAAGGTATATCTCCTTACTCCTACGTACATCTTCCCAGATTATATAAAGAGCATAAATCATACATATAAAGTAGCCAACAAAGTATATAAGCAGAATTAAATACTGATGAACCTTAGAACAGTGAAACAACTAGCATTATATATGAAATTTGTGTTCAACAATGTAATGATATGGGAGTTACTCCCACATACCCAAGAATAAGAGACCTACTCGTCCATGGCTATAGAAATTAGATACAAGTTGTCGAAAATAGAGCTAGACATCATAATAGAAGGAAATAAACTTGGATGTCCGTAGAAGAAGTAAGATAGAGTTGGAACTTTAGTCAAAGAGTCACAAATACATCCTTGTTATTGGAAACTCTCTAGAAACCTTCACGCCAAAGTGGAGAGAAGAGAACCACAAAGATCCCTCTTGCAATTGTTGGAGAAGAAAGAAGAAGAAGAAGTTTATCTACTAAGAAACTACCTTTTCTCCCTTTGGAACACCTCCAACTAATCCTTGCTTTCCCTTGCTTCAGTCCCTATCCAATAGGTCTAAAATATGTCATGGTAACTGTTTAAGATGGTTTGGGGTTGTATATATAAGTGTGAGGTAGTTAAATTTGCGTTTGAGTGAAATTTGTAGGTTACATGATGTGTCTTTTATAAGACACGATGTGTCTTTTATAAGACATGATGTGTCTTTCATAAGACACAATGTGTCTTATGCGATAACTGAAGTCTGGGTTGAGTTATAGAAAGTTACACGATGTGTCTTTAATAAGACACGACATGTCTCTAATAATACACAGTGTGTCTCTAATAAGACATGGTGCTTTGTTCCAAATCTGAGAGTTCTAAGTTCAATTTCTAGACTGGGACACATGGTACCTTTTGTGAGACACGGTGTGTCTTTATTAAGACATAGGGTGTCTTTATTAAGACACGGGGTGTCAACAACATTGATTTTCTGAATGTCTATTTGATTGGGGACTGTGTTGATGGATGTTATGATGACATTTTCTCCCCAATTTGATGCCAAATTATTGTACCCACAAACCAAACCATAGAGCAAGTAACGACAATAATAAAGTAGAAAATCTAGCATGAGTAATAGTGATTATTGGGTGAAAAGGATTTGGAAATGCAATCAAAAGTGGTCCAAAAGATGATATAAAATACGCACATCAAATCTCCCTAAGCTTAAACTGTTGCTTATCCTCAAGCAAAAAGAACATATAAAAACAAATGAAGAAATTGTAAAGTTCATGCATAGATCAAATGAAATGAAAGATGTGTATAAGACCAAACCAACCATGGTCAACAAGTTTATACTTATAGCCGTCAATTCAACTTAAACACCTAAGAAAAAGATTTTTAGTGTGACGACCCCGGATTTTGGCTTCTCCAAACCCTATTGGGAATGAGAGCTCATAATCCGAAAACATCATCCAATCATATCAGAAAGCGATGCGGAAGCATAATGCGCATAAATGAACATATAACCATAACATTTCTCAACAATTAACATGTATATTTACGACATGAATTATTACACAAAGATTTACAATTACACGTTGAAGGAAAAATTCTACAGTTTAAGAACATGTATGCTAAACTAGGATCTACACAATAGGTACAACATGTACAATTTGCTCACATCCTGTACTTTTTCTCCCATGCTAGCTCTGAACCTAAAACATACGTGAAACAACGAATCAACACACAAGGTGTTGTGCTCGTGGGCAAAAAGATACATATATTTATGACTTTCATAATTTTTGAAAAAAAAAGATTTGCAGAAGGAAAGAAAATCATAGAAAACACTTCTTTATTAAGTGAAATACGCCAATTTAAGTCATTTTCCTAGATGAATTGCATTATCAAGGTGGACTAGTACCAAAACATAAATATTGGTCCCATCCCCGTATACCAAGTACTCTAGGGAAACTCCCCCTACACCGTGTGCTCTAGGGAGGTGTACTAGCCAACATTATCCCATTCCCTCGTAAGGGGGATAATGAACACCTTAAATAACTACAAAGAATCTACTTATCATTTATGTTTACAAGTGATAAAACACCGAGTACTATATAGTGGTACTACATCCAATATTTGCAGATAGAAGAGAGCATACATACATATCATGATTGCAAGCAAGAAAACCATAGTCATATACTTAAATAAAACCCACGTACCTGAGTTCAGAGATTTCTAATAATTCTCGATCATCTAGATATCTGGTCATCACCTGATTAATAACAAATCATATACTAGCATCAGATTCTGATCATCTTAACCCTAGTCGTGTTCAATAGGGTTTATATTATCTCATTAGGATATTCCAACATTACTTGCATTATTTTCTTATATTTATCTTACTGATGTCATTTTCCAGATTATGATTCATTATCTGAATATTAGGTCACATATCCTTTTTGGTGCACATATTAACCCTAGTTTATATACATTATTCAAGTTAGGGTTACAACCCATGTATCAAGGTTCATCTTCTTACTACATGAATTTCGTGTACAAAACTAGTCTCATATTTACATATTATCTTTCAGTTACAGATATGAGAATGTTCTGTGAATTTCATCAATTATTGAGCATGTATGCATTAATTGCATTATCTTTAGTGTTATTATCCCTAATTAGTCATATTAATCAAATTATATGCTTTCATGCATCAATATGGCCATATCTAACATCATATGCGCTATAAAGATGATTATAGATTTACTGACATTTTTCCATAATTTTATGTCATCATTTGCTATTTATTATCCATTAAACAAGTATTACACATCTTACATGCTATTTCAGATATTTAACCATCAAAAGCCTGATATTATGGTTTCATATTGTTCTAATAATTTTTCTGAGAATTTTGGTACCTTATTTGTATTTTTTTGATAAACATGCTATTTATTATGAATTATGCAAGATCAGTGGAATTTCTGGGAATTTACCTTACTGTGGCCAATCATGCGCTGCCACACGTCCACTTTGGGGCGCATTGGTTCTTCTTGAGGCACAGGATGGCCGACCGATTCAGGGTTTTGAACCCGTTCTGGTTCTCTGATCGGGACCTAGTTCACCCGTCCCTTCTCCTCCTCGCGATAGCGGCCATCTCTGGGTGAGTCGCGCAGGGCGGCTCCCCTTTCCTACGCGACGCCAACGCTGGCTCTCATCCGGTGAGCGACATGTCATCCTCTACGGCGTCTCGCGAGCCATGAATCCCTGGACTCAGTCACGCGGAGCTCTATCGTCCTGCTCCTGTGTGTGCTGCCGCCGCACTGGAAGGAAGGACGTTAGCGTGCCTTGTTTCCGCTTCATCCGGCCTGGTTTTCGCTCAGGGGCTCCATCGCCTTCACAGTGGGTGTGAGGAGTTCTATGGCTGGTCAAGTCAATGCTAGACTCGGCGGCCCAATCCTCTCTGTCATTCTCATCTCTCGCATGATCATCCTATTGCAGCTAGCCACCGTGGGTGAGTTCTCTGGTGAGGCATCATCTCAGATCGCCGCCTCCTTACCCAGAGGGATAGTAGGGCGGACGGTCCTAACCCCACCCTTAGGATACTCCTTTCTTCTTTCGTCTGCAAGCTTCCTTCCTTTCATCATGCTCATCTCCGGTGAGCTCATGAGGAAAGATCAGACCGTACGAGAGGGAAGTGCGTCATGTGGAGGTCTGACGAGGTCTCCTTCATATCCGAGATCATGTCGTGAATCTCTCAAATAAAAGGGGCTCATGATCTTCGAGCTAACCCCTTTTGTTCTCTGCTAGGTTACTGCATAACACGGTGGAGGAGGTAGGGAGGAGGAGAATTCGATCGTCTTCCTATCTCGCCAAAGGCTTGAGGGTAGGGTTTGCTGTGTACACCTTGCTAACGAGTCCTTATATTGACCTATTCATGAGAAGATGGTTACTGTAGACGAGATTCTCAATACTGATATTGTTGTCAGATCCAACTTAATCGGAAGTGGAAGACAAAATATCTCCCCTTTAATGCTTTAACCCATGAGAGGTTATTACCACATGACTGTATGGCTAAGCCCCATGCGGCCATCACTTATAACCATGGTTGTATGACATTTATATGGCAACCAACCTAAGTAAAAGAAAGTCTTCTCAAACCTTAATGAAACATATTCTCTTTCATAAAATAGATCGGTATGCATCACATTTTTCATAACTCAACCATCCAAATTTATATGAAAATTGAAATATAATTTCTTCATCACACAAAACCCCATATAAACAAGTTGAAAATCAAAATTCTAGCATTTGATCACCTAACTAAAATCCTTAAATAAACTTAAACCAAATTCAATTAATTCTCCAATCTTGATCAAATAAATATCTAAAGACTTTTTATGATTCTCATGAACCTAGGGTTTATAAATTGACCCCTCAAGCTCATTGCAACTACTCAATGGACATCTTGGTCTCATAAGTACACAAATCATTTGACCAAACCCATTCATCATCTTTGAACACAATTAGATCTAATAATCATTCATTGCATATATGCTTACCCTTTTTAAGTGAAAAGAGTCCATGATTGAAAAATTCATTCCTTAACTTTCTACTAGTCATTTACATAACATTCGTGGTCTTCAAATTCTATATTCGATATCAAAAATCCTAAAATTGGGGTCATCACATTCACCCCACCTTATAAGGAATTTCGTCCTCGAAATTCAACTTATCTCATACTTAAGTGGTAATCATAAAGTTCAACTTCATATAGGTCACCACTTCTAGGTTCCAAAGACCACCATAGTTTCATGCACTCTAAGTTGTCAGCTTAGGGTCCAAAGATTATTGGGTGTGTCCATCCCACCTTATATATGTGGAAACATCACTTAATGTCTTAGCCATAGCATGACATTATGATATCTTAGGGTTACATCACCTCTAAGGGTACACGTTTTGTTCATACTTTTAATGCTCAGGAGGAATTCATTTATATGCCATGATATTAAAATCTAACATCAGTAATATGTTTTATGATCAACATCTTACAATTATTTCAGCATTAGAGGAGATTTATCTTCATCCTTGATATTAGGATTTTTCTACATAGGATGGGCTTACGTAACATGCTTGACCATTAGGGTTTCACCCTATGGTGTGATATTCATACCCAACTTAGAAGCATACATTGAGAAAGATCAATGTTACGAACTATATTTCTGATCATATATCCTATGATCCAAAAATATCTTTATATCAAGTTCATTAGTTCAACTTTTTATGTCTTGCATGTATTATGTGAAGGGAAAAAGAGAATATACTAAGTTTATCCCATGATCTCAGCATCATATCTTTCATATTTCATATGAAGGTGAAGAGAATATTTTAAAGTCAACTTATCATGATTTCAATCTTGGGTGCTACATGTATGATATAGGGGGGGATATATAATAGTTCAAGCTTATACAAGTGACTTCTCATATATAAATCATCTATATAGCTCAAGTGAGGTTTCTATCATCATATATTAAGAAAGAGAAGAAGAAGGGAGAACATGTATTTTGAGTATCTTTTGCACAAAGCATCATACTCTCATAACTAGAGTTCATATATTGCCTCACTTGTAACTAATGATGAGATTCACAAAATATGTCACTCCAGCTAGGACCTAACTCAGCCAAATGATTGAATTTATCATATGGGTCATCTACCCATCCTTTTCTTTTACCCAATTCTCACATATAGATTTGAATCATACATAAGGACTCAACTCAACACTCAAGAGTAATCTAGTGTAGGATTTTTTTTGTGCACATATCTCATATATTGGAGGCTAGGTCATGTGACCTTCTCCCTATGGATCTTACTCTCTCTAGAGTTCACCACATATCTCATCCTACCACTAGACGTCCTCCTTGTATATAATCTTGAGGCTCATGCACACTCATCTTTATCTTAACTTAGCTTTTCTTAAATAGGAAAAGGGAATGTACTTTCATCATCAATATTTTTTCATAAATTCTCCAAAATTGTATTCAACAAGTATACAACTTAAACCTTTATAAGGAAACTTATACTATCATAGATCAACTTAGATAAGTTTTCACATGCTTATTTCCACTATCATTCTATCATCTACTCTATGTGTAACACATATCTTGATAAGGCTCTAGACATCTAATCTAGACTACTCTCTCTTCTAGACTGATGTCACTCCCTTTCACTTAGATTGCATGAACACTAACTACTCTCCAGTGTGAGGGACACATTTTTATATTTACATATAGGTAGTAAAATATTATATAGTTTTTCTCCGAGAAAGAAGACGTCAGAGAAAACACTCGAGGCTCGAGCCAATTGGAAAACAAAACCAAATCAGCAAAACTGAGTGTCCCACACACAGTAGATAGTCTAGTGTCATGTAACCTAGTGAAATGGTGAGAACGAGATGTAGACTAGTGTAGCTACCCAATACATATGAGCTCTATATGGAAAGGGTTTCTCACACTTGTCTAAACCTAGTTCTCGAACATCTAGGTTCTAACCCAGAGGCTAGGTCAAACCTTATTACTATAGAATAACTTACTAAGTTTCTAAGGATTAAAGTGAGAGGTGAGATTTAGATTTAATGTTTCATGGTGAGAAATTGTTAGGCGTAGCTATTGTTCATGCTCTGATACCAACTGTGACGACCCCAGATTTTGGCTTCTCCAAACCCTATTGGGAATGAGAGCTCATAATCTGAAAACATCATCCAATCATATCAGAAAGTGATGCAGAAGCATAATGCGCATACATGAACATATAACCATAACATTTCTCAACAATTAACATGTATATTTACAACATGAATTATTACACAAAGATTTACAATTACACGTTGAAGGAAAAATTCAACAGTCTAAGAACATGTATGCTAAACTAGGATCTACACAATAGGTACAACCTGTACAATTTGCTCACATCTTGTACTTTTTCTCCCATGCTAGCTCTGAACCTAAAACATACGTGAAACAACGAATCAACACACAAGGTGTTGTGCACGTGGGCAAAAAGATACATATATTTATGACTTTCATAATTTTTGAAAAAAAAAGATTTGCAGAAGGAAAGAAAATCATAGAAAACACTTCTTTATTAAGCGAAATACGCCAATTTAAGTCATTTTCGTAGATGAATTGCATTATCAAGGTGGACTAGTACCAAAACATAAATATTGGGCCCATCCCCATGAACCAAGTACTCTAGGGAAACTCCCCGTACACCGTGTGCTCTAGGGAGGTGTACTAGCCAACATTATTCCATTCCCTCGTAAGGGGGATAATGAACACCTTAAATAACTACAAAGCATCTACTTATCATTTATGTTTACAAGTGATAAAACACTGAGTACTATATAGTGGTACTACATCCAATATTTGCAGATAGAAGAGAGCATACATACACATCATGATTGCAATCAAGAAAACCATAGTCATATACTTAAATAAAACCCACGTACCTGAGTTCAGAGATTTCTAATAATTCTCGATCATCTAGATATCTGGTCATCACCTGATTAATAACAAATCATATACTAGCATCAGATTCTGATCATCTTAACCCTAGTCGTGTTCATTAGGGTTTATATTATCTCATTAGGATATTCCAACATTACTTCCATTATTGTCTTATATTTATCTTACTGATGTCATTTTCCAGATTATGATTCATTATCTGAATATTAGGTCACATATCCTTTTTGGTGCACATATTAACCCTAGTTTATATACATTATTCAAGTTAGGGTTACAACCCATGTATCAAGGTTCATCTTCTTACTACATGAATTTCTTGTATAAAACTGGTCTCATATTTACATATTATCTTTCAGTTACAGATATGAGAATGTTCTGTGAATTTCATCATTTATTGAGCATGTATGCATTAATGGCATTATCTTTAGTGTTATTAGCCCTAATTAGTCATATTAATCAAATTATATGCTTTCATGCATCAATATGGCCATATCTAACATCATACGCACTATAAACATGATTATAGATTTACTGACATTTTTCCATAATTTTATGTCATCATTTGCTATTTATTATCCATTAAACAAGTATTACACATCTTACATGTTATTGAAGATATTTAACCATCAAAAGCTTGATATTATGGTTTCATATTGTTCTAATAATTTTTCTGAGAATTTCGGTACCTTATTTGTATTTTTTTGATAAACATGCTATCTATTATGAATTATGCAAGATCAGTGGAATTTCTGGGAATTTACCTAACTGTGGCCAATCATGCGCTGCCACGCGTCGACTTTGGGGCGCATTGGTTCTTCTTGAGGCACAGGCTGGCCGGCCGGTTCAGGGTTTTGAACCCATTCTGGTTCTCTGATAGGGACCTGGTTCACCCGTCCCTTCTCCTCCTCGCGATAGTGGCGATCTCAGGGTGAGTCGCGCAGGGCGGCTCCCCTTTCCTACGCGACGCCAACGCTGGCTCTCATCCGGTGAGCGACATGTCTTCCTCTACGCCGTCTCGCGAGCTGTGAATCCCTGGACTCAGTCACGCGGAGCTCTATCATCCTGCTCCTGCGTGTGCTGCCGCCACACTGGAAGGAAGGATGTTGGCGTGCCTTGCTTCCGCTTCATCTGGCCTGGTTTTCGCTCAGGGGCTCCATCGCCTTCACAGTGGGTGTGAGGAGTTCTATGGCTGGTCAAGTCAATGCTAGACTCGGCGGCCCAATCCTCTCTCTCATTCTCATCTCTCGCATGATCATCCTGTTGCATCTAGCCACCGCGGGTGAGTTCTCCGGTGAGGCATCATCTCAGATCGCCACCTCCTCACCCAGAGGGACAGTAGGGCGGACGGTCCTAACCCCACCCTTAGGCTACTCCCTTCTTCTTTCATCTGCAAGCTTCCTTCCTTTCATCATGCTCATCTCCGGTGAGCTCATGAGGAAAGATCAGACCGTAAAAGAGGGAAGTGCGTCATGTGGAGGTCTGACGAGGTCTCCTTCATATCTGAGATCATGTCGTGAATCTCTCAAATAAAAGGGGCTCATGATCTTTGAGCTAACCCCTTTTGTTCTCTACTAGGTTACTGCATAACGCGGTGGAGGAGGTAGGGAGGAGGAGAAGTCGATCGTCTTCCTATCTCGCCAAAGGTTTGAGGGTAGGGTTCACTGTGTACACCTTGGTAACCAGTCCTTATATTGACCTATTCATGAGAAGATGGTTACTGTAGACGAGATTCTCAATACTGATATTGCTGTCAGATCCAACTTAATCGGAAGTGGAAGACAAAATATCTCCCCTTTAATGCTTTAACCCGTGAGAGGTTATTACCACATGACTGTACGGCTAAGCCCCATGCGGCCATCACTTATAACCATGGTTGTGTGACATTTATATGGCAACCAACCTAAGTAAAATAAATTCTTCTCAAACCTTAATGAAACATATTCTCTTTCATAAAATAGATCGGTATGCATCACATTTTTCATAACTCAACCATCCAAATTTATATGAAAATTGAAATATAATTTCCTCATCACACAAAATCCCATATAAACAAGTTGAAAATCAAAATTCTAGAATTTGATCACCTAACTAAAATCTTTAAATAAACTTAAACGAAATTCAATTGATTCTCCAATCTTGATCAAATAAATATCTAAAGACTTTTTATGATTCTCATGAACCTAGGGTTTATCAATTGACCCCTCAAGCTCATTGCAACTACTCAATGGACATCTTGGTCTCATAAGTACACAAATCATTTGACCAAACCCATTCATCATCTTTGAACACAATTAGATCTAATAGTCATTCATTGCATATATGCTTACCCTTTTTAAGTGAAAAGAGTCCATGATTGAAAAATTCATTCCTTAGCTTTCTACTAGTCATTTACATTACATTCATGGTCTTCAAATTCTATATTCGATATCAAAAATCCTAAAATTGGGGTCATCACATTTAGTTTAGTGAGGATGATCACAATTAAATGAATCAATCAATTAAATAACACTAAGTAGAATTTGGATGACCAAGCCAAACAAATAGTGGATGTGCAACTCAAACTTTCAACTATTAAGGATACAAATGATTAAATATTAGTTAAAATTAACAATTTTAGTTGTACTTTCCTTCTTTCCCAAAAATGATATGACAATGGATTATAGGTTTTGACACTTGGCTGCTAAGGTAGGCTTATGCACACGTGGAGTGCTGTTTGGGGTATTTTACCCTCTTTTAAGACATACCATCTAACCATCATGGCTAGATCAAACTTACACTAGCCTAGCATGATATGTGGGTGGTTTAGCCATTTTTATGGGGTATTAGGTTGAAATAAGACAAAAGAAATTTCAAAAGTTTTCCACAAATAGTCAACTAAAATTGCAACATTAGCTAGATTTCATTCATTTATTTTGAAAAAAAATAACTGAAAGAGTGACTGAAGATGCATTAAGAGCTTGTCAAGGGCAACTCATATTCTAAATGATGTTGTAAGGTTGATTTACTCAAAAAGTGAAACCATTGCATGTTTTAAGCAATCAAGGATGTGAAAGATGAATGTTTAGGAAAGAAACATAAACCAGAGTTAAGCACATGTTGAAAGATAAAAGGTTTCATTTGATTAATGTATTCCTTTTATAGTTTCTACAAGTGATATTTTTCAACAAAAGAGGACAATCAGTTTGGCATAAAAAGGATTCAATCCACTTATATAAGATAAGCCTCATATTCATACTAGATTTTCCACAAAAAGAACAAAAACTAAATCAAGAGCTTAGAAAAAGATGATAAAAGGGAAATAAAACTACACTATTGGCCGGTTGCTCTGTCCTAAGCTTGAAATCTATAGTGTCCTCATTGTAGAAATAAAACAAAGAGAATATCAACCAGGTACCTCATCATGGTAGAGTTGTCAAGGTGGAGGGTCTATGCTATGATTTGAGGCTAGAAATTGTTGCACTAAAGACCTATGCCTCTTCGTCAATATATGTTTTGTTCAGTCCAAATATCTACGCTTATGATTTGTAGCAAAAATATTTTTTTGAACATCAATATATGGTCTCTGTATTCTCCTCCTCAAGATAATCATAATCTAATTTGGGAATATGTTTCACATAGTCAGGATATGTGCTAAGGAATTGTGGGAAAATGAAATTTGTCTTGCTTGAAGAATCATCGCGTGGAGCATGTGCATATTACTCTCTTAGAGCTTCAGTTCCAATATCTTCATTGATGTCAACTGATTCATATGATGTCTTCTTTGATGGCAAAGGATGTTCTATGATAACAATACCACTCCCAAAAGATATTATGCATGTTGATGTGGAATCCATCTTCAGTTGAATAAGGAAGGAAGCTGAAGTTTCTATTTGGTTGGAGAGTGCTTGTTGAGAAATTTGAAATTCCAACCTTTGTGAATGAGTGGCGACTTCATCCACCTTAGATGAGAGGTGATGAATGACATCCTTCATAAATAGCCTATGACTGTTGAACTCATCATTTTGTTTCATTTGAATTGAAACAAAATTTTCTAAGAGTGATTCCAAGTTGGATTTTGACAGTGGTTGTTGTTGTGGAGCTTGGGCATTGTTGTTGCCTACACCATCACTTCCTTCTATAGTTTCCACTAACATAATGAAATAAGAATAGCTTGAGGAAGATGTTTGTTCAAGAGCTTCACTTGCTTCAAGATGTGAGTTGATGGAAAAACGGATGGAGCATTTATGTCTTAAAACTTTTGGCATGAGGTGTTCAACTTTGTTGCAACGAAATCTACTTCACCAACAGAGTGTACACCAACTTGCTTCCTAGAAGCAATAGAAGAAAAAGGATTTTGATTGTTAGTTTTAGTGCTCCATTAGAAAAGATTTACTATTCCATGTAGGATTTTTTCATAAAAGCTCCATTTGCAACAACATCTATTCACATCCTTGTGTTGTAGGATAAACCATTATAAAAGATTTGAAGAAGAAGCCAATTGCTGAGGCCATGGTGAGCGCAAAGACATTGGAAGTCTTTGAATCTCTCCCATGCATTGTAGAGAGTTAGCTAATTCAAAAATAAATAGCACTTTCATCTTCTTGATATACTTTTCCTGAATTCTTATGATATTTTTCCTAATTTTTAGGAATTATCTAAGTAATTAAATTGAGAAAAGAAGAGATGAAGATCGGAGACAATTCAGTTTCCCGCAATGTTGACTTCAATACATACCTTGCACTAAAATTAGCATAACTCTCACATCCTAAGGCGGAATTTAATGTTCAAATATGATTTGGAAAGGGAATACAAAGGCCTACAGGAAAATAATATTTTCGGGCGCACTTTAAATTCTTTAGACAACAGAAATTCGCTCGAAATTGCTGCTGCGAAAATCTACATTAAAGAAAGACAATCAAGAGTTTGTTGACTAGATCTAAAAATTCAAAAGGATGGCTCCCTCTCTTTTTTCCCCTCTTTTTTTAGATAGCCTACCCCTCCTTCTCCTATAAAAGGAAGGGCACTTCCTCCTCCCAAGGATCATCTTGGATTTCTTTGTATTATGATTCTGCAGCAATTAGGCTTGTAATCATTTTAATTTTATGCAATAAAGTAGTTTTAAATTCAAGCAACGTTCTTCCATTCTCGTTCTTGTCTCTTCTTCCCGCTTTAGTCTTGATCTGCTTTCATCCACGCTTTATTCTGGAGCAAGGAACAAAGAGTTAAGCCATTTCATCGTCTCTAGCATAAGGATTAATTTCCTGATTTCTGGGCTAGACTATGGCTTCAATTCTTTCTTCCTCTGACTCCCATTTCTCTATGTGTGAGTAGTCTCTTATTGGGACAAGGGGAATAACCCCTTAGCCATGGTTTTAACGACATCTTCTTAAACGACTAGATGGTAATCGATTTTAATTGAATAGTCGATCTTTGGATCGCATGTTAATCCAGATGGATGTGACCATGGAAATCCGGATTCAGAACAATAAAATCGATTACATAGACGTTTTGATATGACCGTGGATTCTCGTCTTTGAGGTTGATAAACTAGGAAGCATGAGCACCAGGACCAATGGGCTCTTGTGGAGTTTCTTTTTTGTGAGTTTTTAATTCGCAACACTTCACCGAATTGTCGTTTAAGATTTAGTTGTTATCACCCAGGCTAAGGTGGTGAAAACCCCTACGAGCCTCGATTTCCATCTCTTATTTTAAACACCGCATCTTCGTTTCCTTTAAATCCTAGTCTTTCATTCATTTAGTTTGTTTGTGTTAACAATCTTTTTTTTTCCCTTGTGCATGTTAATTCTTGTTAAGTGCTTTCCTTCTTGCATTAGTGTAATCATTCAAACCCCCAACTGGAATTTACTTTCTGCTTTTTCAAATCTTTGGGTTCTAAGAACAATCTCTAATTAGTTGTCTTGTCGGATCGACCCTTCTATACTACCCTTAAAACTGGAAGTAAAAAAAGGTTTAAACTCTAGGATTAACCATCTTAGTGATTGATATTGCAAAACGACGAGTATCAATTTGGCGTCGTTGCCGGGGACAACGGATTGTTTTCTCGAACCCCAAAATTTTTGAAAAAACTTTTTTCCTTTTTTATGCCTTTCGAGTAACATTCCAGAAGTGCTACTCCTCCTTCTGCTGAGTTTCCATTCCGGCAGTCCATTTTTTTTCTGCAAATAAGCTAGTTTGTAAAAAAATTGTAATTGTAGTTAGTTTTGTAAATTTTAACCTTGAGTTATAATCCCTTAGCTTCTGTTTCTTTTTTGTAATTTACAGTCTTGTACAAAATCTTTAGTTCTTTTTTGAATTGTAAAAAAAAAGCTTACAAATGAAGTGGGCATTGCAATATCCCCCACAATGTTATTATTGTGGTCATTGCCACCATGCATCTCTTGCCTGTCCAAATTTATCCCATAGCACCCCTCTCTATGAGCCCTTTCATCCTAGTGGGTACAATGTAAATCCTTCTTTTTCTGAGAACCAATATGGGGAAACTTGCTATCCATATTCTGAGAGAGGGTACGACCAACAAAACTTTGGGGGAAATGGACCTATTTATGATACCCAATATAATCCTCAACAAGAAGAGAAACTTAGGTCCCTAGAGAAGATGGCAGCAAAACTCCTAACTAGCTAAACCTTATTGGACACCTTAGTAGAAGCCCAAACCCAAAATATAGATTGTTCAAATATGTTTCCTCATGAATTGGTGACACCTTATAATATTGAATCTTCCTACCAAGATGGACGCAATGGAAATTACAATCCACCATCTTCTGGAGATTATTATGAGGAGCAATGCCACCCAAAACAATATGAGGAGTACTATGGCCAAGGACACTATGGGGAGTGGGGCGAGGATGACCAAAATTTTGGGGTGTATAAATCCTATGGTGAAATGCAAATTGATCTTGAACTGGAAGAGAGACTTAAGGACCTAGAAAAGAGGGTAGCTGAAGCACAAGCAAAACTTGAATCCAGTCAAGCCATGTTAGCTACCTTTCTAGAGGATCAATCAAAACTCCCCCTATATAGCTTGAGCAACCCAAGATGGTTCTTCCTGACAATGACGATGATGATCCTTATTTTTTGTCATATATGTCAAATTCTGAAGAAATATAACAAACCATGGAGCCATAATTTGTGTGTGATGAGGACGTTGGTATCCCTATCTTTCCTTTAGAGACTCTTTTACTTGAATATGAAATTTCAAAGAAGGCGAGTCATTATAAAGATCCAACAACTCCTCCCATCCTTAACATAAATCTAAATGATACCATAGACCAATACCCTTCTTTTGAGTCTATTTTGGATAATGAGAATCTGACCCCCTTTATGATTCTTCCCGAGCCATCACAGCCAATTTCCATCCCACACATGGCTGATCTAGAAGGGGAGATACCACCATTGGAAGAAGCCCACACACCCCCTTCTATTGTTTGCAAGGAAGACATCATCATCCCTCCTACAAAAAAATTAGAGACATATGTTACATCAACAATGAAACTTACCAAACCCAATGTTGATGGCATTAATTTTAAGGAGAAACAAAACACTTTTGTAAATGATTTTAAATTTTTTGTATTAGCATAAATTCTCCCATATGCAGGTCATCATGATGGTGGAAAACTTGAATCAGATCCTCCACCCGACTCAGTTCATCATGCTCTACTGGCATTACTAGTCGGGTACTCGCCAACCTCCCCTTATCCACATCCATCTCCAACACTTCCCTTGCTATCGAAGGAAGATCTATGGATATTATTGGAGGGAATGCGAGGTGAAAGAAAATATGAGCACCCCACTGAGCTTCTACAATTACCCTATCATAGGGTACATTATGAAGCTCCTCATATAAAGGTCCCAGCCCTCATACACATCCCCTTCAGTTGGACATTTTTTGAGCTACCTAGGCCACCTAGAAATCCTCGCTATTCTTTTCCCCCATCTCGTATTTTGATTTTTTCTCGGGACGAGCAAAGTCTTAAGTTCGGGGTGGGGATGGGTGGTACGTTTCCACCCCTTTTTCTTCCCCTTTTAGTATCTTTTCTTTTACATTTTGCATGTAGTTTTTTCTTTCTTTCTTTTCATAGTACAATTGGCCCATATCTAGTCGGCCTTGATATGATCATTTGTCAAAATACTCCCCTTAATGATGTAACTTCCTTGCAACTAAAATTTTGAAACTTTCATGACTAGAAATCATCCTGTCACTTAGGACCTCAAATAATAATCACTCCTTGGAAAAGATGGCAAGCCATAGAGGACTGATAGGATTCAAGAGTGATGCTTTCTTATCATGTACAACTTGTATAAATTTTCTTGATTTTTCGCATGATTTGGTAATAGTTTAACCAATGCATGGTACTCCTAAAAAAAAAGATGAAAAAAAAGTTGCACAAGAATAGCCTCTTCTACTCTTCTTCTACCACTTCCAAATCTTTCCATTCGTCAAAAGGAAAAAAAAAGCCAATAATGCCAAAAAGGCTAAGTTTGGGGTGGCACCCCTTCCCCCTCTTTTGCTTCTTCCATACCCACGCAATTGGGTGTATCACCAAAAATCAAAGAAAAAAAATGCGATCAATGTAACTGCATGTCCACTAAATAAAAAGGTCTCGAGTCGAATAGAGGAGAGACTGTCCTTCTTCCATACCTCCTTCACTCCAATTTTCTACCCAGGGGAAAACTACAAAAACCCCAACTATCCAAATCAACCATGTTCTTGTGTAAAACTTAAAAAAGAAAATGGAGTACCAAATGCAAAGGTGAAATGAAAATTTATTTTATTGCAGGTCTTGAATAAATGCAAGTTTGTAAAGTAGGAAATATAAAAGTCACTTTTTGTGAATTCAGAAAGTCAGGGTCGTTTGGCCATATTTTGGTGGAAGGCATCCAGTGATTGTTAGGAGAGTGAGGATGATAGGTTGAAAGTATGTCTTGAAAGTATTTCTTGATTTTAATGTTGCTTGGGACGAGCAAAGTTTAAGTTTGGGGTATTTTGATAAATGCATATTCATCTCTTATTTTTACTTCATTTAGAATAAGTAATTAGGATTTTTTTGTTAATTTTAGCTAATTCAAAAATAAATAGCACTTTCATCTTCTTGATATACTTTTCCTTAATTCTTATGATATTTTTCCTAATTTTCAGGAATTATCTAAGTAATTAAATTGAGAAAAGAAGAGATGAAGATAGGAGGCAATTCAGTTTCCCGCAATGCTGACTTAAATGCATACCTTGCACCAAAATTAGCATAACTCTCACATCCTAAGGCAGAATTTAATATTCAAATATGATTTGGAAAGGGAATACAAAGGGCTACAGGAAAATCATATTTTCGGGCACACTTTAAATTCTTTGGACAACATAAATTCGCTTGAAATTGTTGCTGCGAAAATCTGCATTAAAGAAAGACAATCAAGAGTTTGTTGACTAGATCTGAAAATTCAAAAGGATGGCTCCCTCTCTTTTTTTCCCCTCTTTTTTTTAGATAGCCTACCCCTACTTCTCCTATAAAAGGAAGGGCACTTCCTCCTCCCAAGGATCATCTTGGATTTCTTTGTATTATGATTCTGCAGCAATTAGGCTTGTAATCATTTTCATTTTATGCAATAAAGTAGTTTTAAATTCAAGCAACGTTCTTCCATTCTCGTTCTTGTCTCTTCTTCCCGCTTTAGTCTTGATCTACTTTATCCACGATTTATTCTGGAGCAAGGAACAAAGAGTTAAGCCATTTCATCGTCTCTAGCATAAGGATTAATTTCCTGATTTCTGGGCTAGACTATGGCTTCAATTCTTTCTTCCTCTGACTCCCATTTCTCTTTGTGTGAGTAGTCTCTTATCGGGGCAAGGGGAATAACCCCTTAGCCATGGTTTTAACGACTTCTTCTTAAATGACTAGATGGTAATCGATTTTAATTGAATAGTCGATCTTTGGATCGCATGTTAATCCGGATGGATGTGACCATGGAAATCCGGATTTTGAACAATAAAATCAATTACATAGACGTTTTGATATGACCGTGGATTCTCATCTTTGAGGTTGATAAACTAGGAAGCATGAGCACCAGGACCAATGGGCTCTTGTGGAGTTTCTCTTTTGTGAGTTTTTAATTCGCAAGCCTTCATCAAATTGTCGTTTAAGATTTAGTTGTTATCACCCAGGCTAAGGTGGTGAAAACCCCTACGAGCCTCAATTTCCATCTCTTGTTTTAAACACCGCATCTCAATTTCCTTTAAATCCTAGTCTTTCATTCATTTAGTTTGCTTGTGTTAACAATCTTTTTATTTTTCCCTTGTGCATGTTAATTTTGTTAAGTGCTTTCCTTCTTGCATTAGTGTAATCATTCAAACCCCCAACTGGAATTTACTTTCTGCTTTAAAAAGAAAAATACCAAAAACAATTAATAAAAGTTCTTCAAATCTTTGGGTTCTAAGAACAATCTCTAATTAGTTATCCTGTGGGATCGACCCTTCTATACTACCCTTAAAACCGGAAGTAAAAAAGGTTTAAACTCTAGGATTAACCATCTTAGTGATTGATACTCTTGTGGAGTTTCTCTTTTGTGAGTTTTTAATTCGCAAGCCTTCATCAAACTGTCATTTAAGATTTAGTTGTTATCACCCAGGCTAAGGTGGTGAAAACCCCTATGAGCCTCGATTTCCATCTCTTGTTTTAAACACTCCGCATCTTCGTTTCCTTTAAATCCTAGTCTTTCATTCATTTACTTTGCTTGTGTTAACAATCTTTTTATTTTTCCCTTGTGCATGTTAATTCTTGTTAAGTGCTTTCCTTCTTGCATTAGTGTAATCATTCAAACCCCCAACTGGAATTTACTTTCTGCTTTAAAAAGAAAAATACCAAAAACAATTAATAAAAGTTCTTCAAATCTTTGGATTCTAAAAACAATCTCTAATTAGTTGTCCTGTGGGATCGACCCTTCTATACTACCCTTAAAACTGGAAGTAAAAAAGGTTTAAACTCTAGGATTAACCATCTTAGTGATTGATATTGCAAAACGACGAGTATCAGGTACTAGAGCTAGTTTTAGTTTCTCTAGGTTCCTATTGCAGATTCTAGGATTAAGGGTTTAAAGATTGATTTGATTGTTAAATTACTATGAACAAATGAGGAATTAATGGTAATAATGAAATCTAATTTAACCCTAGACAATATTAAGACTAAGTAAGCAAGAAAGGATTAAGCTAGGTATGAAAAGACAAATTACACTAAGGCAAGCAAGAGAGAAGCAAAAGGAAAATTAAAGAGCTACACTAGCATGAACAAGACAAGAGCAAAGCAAGAAGCTAACTAAGCAAGGAAAGGGCTAACAAAACTAAGCAAGCACAAAACTAGGGTTTTAAGCAATAAAGAGAGGTATGGTCTGTTTAAGGGTATGAACTTATCACTTAAGTTGGGGGTGACATATGAACATTATGATTCCATTTAGATTATCCAAACTAATCAACAAGTTAGAGTCTAATTAATTAACTTAAGATACTAACTGGCCATGGATATGCTAGGTTGTGTATAGGGGAACTAGTCCCTAATACCCCCTACTACCCTTACCATGCTCAATTGGGTTAGGGATTAGGTTCAATTCAATTAGAGTCTAATCAAGTCTAGGTGTAACATCCCTAACCTGGGTTATGCCTTAACCCTAGGAGTTTTGTTTGAACAAGATAATTAAATCCTTAATCTTGTTTGGTGAAAAGTAATTAAGGCTCAAGAAGAACTTATGTTTCAACTTTGGTCATGTTTGAATAATGTTGAAGCAATGTTTGCTTATTTTGGATCAAAGTGCAAATTAACCAAGTTGAGGGGTTAACTTGCAAATGTTACTTTATATAAGTTCCTCAAGTAAATCAGCATTATGAGAATGAAGATGATGCAGAGGAATGGCTGATGAAAGCCTGAGTACCAAGAAAGAGCTGATAAAACAATGTTTGAGCATTAAAACCTTATTTTGGTGTAATGTGCAATTTACCCAAAACCTAGGGTTCAATATGCAAATTACCACTTCAATAAGGTCGCTAATGTTTCTTGGCACCATGTAGAGCAAATAAAATGAGAGAGGCGCCTCATTTGAATTAAGTTGGAGGAGAGAGAATCTTGATATTAAAATAATCAAGATTAAAGCCTGATTGAAACCCTAATTCAATTTAATGCAAAAATAAATAAAATAATTGAAGGGCGTTCAACCAAAAATTAATATGGTTGGATTCAGATGTGTGTGGACAACCTTGATCTATCCAAGGACCACGAAATATCCCAAGGAGGTGAAAACTCCACTCACCATTATTATAAGAAAAAGAATTTTCACTCATATATGGATATTACTATTATAAGGGTTAAGGTGCTTAATTTCTTTTCCCTTAATTCTTTGATAATGGAAAAGATCTCGGTGGGATAGAGATGCCTTTGTATGCAAGAAACCGAGGGGATATTGGTGGCAACATTTTTGGAATTAAAAGACTTTTATAAAATATTTTCTCTCTCATTAAATTTCTTATAAAAAGACCCTTTCCTAGCCCAAACAAAGGCTTTTTCAGAACCCACCTCTTCTCTTTGCTTGGAAACCGACCAATGAGCTTGGGAGGATCAGGAGGACGACCCCCATCATGTTGGTAAGCTTCTTGACCCCTTTTCACCTTGATTCCATGGTGGAAATTGAAAATAAATCATTGATTTCTTCTTTTCTTCACTCCATCTTCAAACCTAGCAAATCTTTTCAACCAAAAGCTTGAGGACGAGCCTAGGAGGAGTTGCAAAAGATTCATCCACCATTTTTGGCGTGAGCTTGGAGCTCAATTGGAGGCGGGTTTTATAACTTGAACCCTTAACTTTGTTATTGCATTCAATTCCTTATCAAATAATGAACCTTTCTTCAGTCACGATAATTGATTTAGTTGATTGGTGCAATCACCATGGAAACCACAACAAGTTTTGAGAGTTTAGAGCTTTATGATGATGACATCATCATAAGAACACACCTCCCCAAATATCAAGTGCAAACGGTTTTCAATTTGTTGGTCCAAACGGTTTCACCAAACTGTTTGGAGACCAAACGGTTTCAAAACCGTTTGGTGATTTGAGTCCCAAACCATTTAAGGGAGTTGACTATTTAGAAGGGTTGACTGTTTGAGGTCAGAACCCTCATACATGTTAGATGATAGTCTAAAGGATCCAATTGATTAATTCAATACATAGATAATCATCAAGTAGCAAACCCTAATCGGGTTAAGTGCTGATTTTGGAATTGATTGAGTTGAATATTTGGGTTGATTAGCCCAAACGGTTTCAAAACCATTTGGGGATCACCCAAATGGTCTCAAGACCATTTGGGGGTCACCCAAGACCGTTTGGTGGTCTAGGGTTAAGTATGGTTGAGTATTTGAAGGTCTAGAGATACCAAATTGACATGCAATTAAGTGATGATTTGATGATCGATCCAATGACCCAAACCCTAATTGGATGTAATGGATTTTGATGATGAGATGGGAAAATGGTATCAAGACCGTTTGTAGGTCATCCAAATGACCTCAAGACCGTTTGAGGTCAGGTCATGTCCAATTTGGATGGTGGTGCAATCATTTTAAAGCAACTAGTTTCACATTGACTAATAGTGAAGGTTCATTGATTTCAACCCTAATCCAATTGGGTTCAAAACCCTAATTGGTGATCAATTGAAGATTGAATCAATAAAACAATGACTCATTAAGTCCATTTGAACATGGTGCTTAGGTCCTATTGATGACTAATTATATGGATTCAATTGATAAAGGAATCAACATTGAAAACGCTAAATCAATTTGATTGGTTGAGACCATAATTGGCCCAATCGGTTTTGAGGAGGTTTAGACCAAACGGTCTCAAGACCATTTGGGACCAAACGGTCCCAAACCGTTTGAGGCCCAATCGATCTCATGAGTGCTTTAGTAAACGGTTTCAAGTAATTGCTTTAGTAAACGGTTTCAAGTTCTTGCTTTAGTAAACAGTTTCAAATACTTACTTTAGTAAACGGTTTCAAGTGCTTACTTTGGCAAACGGTTTCAAGCACCACCTTTACCAAATGGTTTCAAACCCTTAGTCCAAGACCATTTGAGGTCTAAGTGACCAAGACCAATTGAGAAGTAATTAACGAAAATAGTATGGACACTTAAGGTGATTAAAGGTCAATTGTTTAATTGAACAATTACATGATGCAAACCAAGGGTGATTATAATAATTGTACCCTTAATGTGATAATTCATTGTGTTAATCCTTCATTCAAGTTGAGCTTACTTAGTCTAATTAAGTCTGAAGTAGGTATCACCTTATAAAGGATAAGAGAGAGAGGACTTCCTACATGAATGATAATCATGTAATGGATAAGCCTCAACACCTTCAACATGAATGATTAAGTAATTAGGGTATGATCCTTAAATAAAGAGATCATGAAACCCTAATCAAGGAGGATGTTGAGCCCTAACCTAAATCTAGGGCAATATCAGATGTAATCCAAATCAAGGGTAATGTTGTGACTCTAAACCAAGATGATAATATGAGAAACCCTAATTGAGGGTGAATCTATGAGAAACCCTAATTCAGGGTGAATCTATGAGAAACCTGAATTGAGGTTAATGTAATGAGAAACCCTAATGGAGGGTAAATCTATGAGAAACCCTAATTGAGGTTAATGTAATGAGAAACCCTAATGGAGGGTGATGTTATGAGAAACCCTAGATGGAATGAATAGTAAACCCTAATTGTGGGTTATTGAATGTGAAACCCTGATCTAGAGTAATGCCATGAAAATCCCTAAATTAGAATGATGTTATGTAAAACTTTGATGTAATGATATTATGAGAGTGTGCAACCATAGTGATGGTATAATAGCCAATACAATAAAGTAGGATGTGGTTATTACAATCAAGGGTAAGTTGATGAATTATATGAATGGTAATGTTGTTACTATAATGAGTAGGGGTCTAAGGGACAAGATGATGCCTAGATCATTATACATCTCATTTCATGCATGTGTAACAACCCTACATACCTTACAAAGGTGAGGATAAGAAACTCTTAGGAGTGATGTATACAAAACTACATAATGGGAGTAAATTTCATCTCATAGGTTGAAATACCAAAAGTGGTTGATGATGGTTTATCCTATATCTACAGTGCTTAACAATTAGATAAGTCCATATCATTGAAAGTAGTTGGACAATTCTAATGTGTGACCTATGCACCATATGATGAAAGTGACACGTTAGTGGATAAATTACTAATAGGGAAATACCTTAATACAAGGTTAGTTATTAACTAAAGAAAGATGGAAATGAGAAAAAAGTGATACATCAAGACATGATAGATATCACATTCAGCATTTCAGTGTAGACATACATTGATGAACCTCTAATCCAATATTCTTGGATAAGAAACACAAGAAGTGTGTGTTATGTAGTTATGACAATGAGATTGTAATGATTTGATATATTTTGATAAGTATAGGCTAATATACATTGTGAAAGGGGATAAGCCAAACTAATCATTATGATGTAATCATACCATGATAAGAATGAGAAATGAATTTGTACCTTGTATTAATGATCATGAATGATTTATGATCAGAGTAAAAGATCATGAGTAAATACTTATGATATCTTTGAGTGTTCCTAAAGGTGACGCGCAATATATTAGGGTTGAACTAATAATGTAAACTTGGGTTTCAAACCGTTTCAAACCATTTAAGAGGAAACAGTTTCATCAAACCGTTTGAAAGGAAATGGTTTCAAACCATTTGGGGGCGTTGACCATAGTTGACCATTTGGTGAAGTGTTGATAATGTTGATGGTTAATGACTCATTAAATATAATTGGTTAGTTTTAATTGGTTCATTAGTTGAAGGTCTATCAATCACCAAACCCTAATTGGGTAAATGTTGATTTCTTAATTGATTAATTTGGAAACTTGGGTTGATTGACCCAAACGGTTTCAAAACCATTTGGGAATCACCCAAATGGTCTCAAAACCGTTTGGGGTCACCCAAAACCGTTTGGTTGTCTAGGGTTAAGTATGGTTGAGTATTTGAAGGTCTAGTGATACCAAATTGACATACAATTAAGTGCTGATTTGATGATGGATCCAATGACCCAAACCCTAATTGGATGTCATGGATTTTGATGATGAAATGGGAAAACGGTCTCAAGACAGTTTGGAGGTCATCCAAACGACCTCAAGACCGTTTGAGGTCAGGTCATGTCCAATTTGGATGGTCATTCAATGATTTCAAAGTATTTAGTTCTACAATGACCAACATTGAAGGTTCATCGATTTCAAATCCTAATCCAATTGATTCAAAACCCTAATTCATGATCAATAGAGGGTTAAATAAGTTGAAGGATGATCTATTAAGCTCAATAATAGTATGGTGATAGGTTCAATTGATGAGTGATTATATGAATTCAACCAATAAAGGAATCAATCTTGGAAACCCTAAATCGATGAGAGAGGTTGAGACCCTTTTTGGTCCGATCGGTTTTGAGGAGGTTTGGACCAAACGGTCTCAAGACCGTTTGGGTCCAAACGGTCCCAAACCGTTTGAGGCTCAATCAATCTCATGAGTGATTTAGTAAACGGTTTCAAGTGCTTACTTTGGCAAACAGTTTCAAGCACCACCTTTACCAAACGGTTTCAAACCCTTAGTCCAAGACCGTTTGAGGTCTGGTTGGTCAAGACTGTTTGAGGTCTAAGTGGCCAAGACCGATTGAGAAGTACTTAACCAAAATAGTATGGACACTTAAGGTGATTAAAGGTCAATTGTTTAATTGAACAATTACATGATGCAAACCAAGGGTGATTATAATAATTGTACCCTTAATGTGATAAGGTGATTAGTACCCTTTGAATAATAAATCTTTAATGATCTTTAATGATCATGGAAGTAATGATATAATTCATTGTGTTAATCCTTCATTCAAGTTGAGCTTACTTAGTCTAATTAAGTCTGAAGTAAGTATCACCTTATAGAGGATAAGAGAGAGAGGACCTCCAACATGAATGATGATCATGTAATGGTTAAGTCTCAACACTTGCAACATGAAGGGATGTATATTTAGGATATGATCCTTAATAAAGAGATCATGAAACCCTAATAAAAAAGACTGTTGAAACCCTAACCTAAGTTTAGGGCAATATCAAGATGTAACTCAAATCAAGGGTAGTGTTGTGACTCTAAACCAAGATGATAATATGGGAAATCTAAATTCAGGGTAACTTCAAGAGAAAACCCTAATGGAGGGTGATGTTGTGAGAAACCCTAATGGAGGGTGATGTAATGAGAAACCCTAATGGAGGGTGATGCAATGAGAAACCCTAATGGAGGGTTTTGTTATGAGAAACCCTAATGGAGGGTGATGTTATGAGAAACCCTAATGGAGGGTGATGTAATGAGAAACCCTAATGGACGGTGATGTAATGAGAAACCCTAATTGAGGGTGATGTTATGACAAACCTAATGGAGGGTGATGTAATGAGAAACCCTAATGGAGAGTGATGTTATGAGAAACCCTAGTTGGAATGAATAGTAAACCTTAATTGTGGGTTATTGAATGTGAAACCCTGATCTAGAGTAATTCCATGAAAATCCCTAAATTAGAATGATGTTATGTAAAACTTTGATGTAGTGATATTATGAGATACTTAAATATAGGGTGATGCCAAATAATGATATATGCAACAATAGTGATGGTATAATAGCCAATACAATAAAGTAGGATGTGGTTATTACAATCAAGCGTAAAGTTGATGAACTATATGAATGGTAATGTTGTTACTATAATGAGTAGGGGTTTAAGGGACAAGATGATGCCTAGATCATTATACATCTCATTTCATGCATGTGTAACAACCCTATATACCTTATAATGATGAGGACATGAAACTCTTAGGAATAATGTATGCTACTCTATATAATGATGTGGATAACATCCTAAGAGTTGATATATCTAAAGTGATGGATAATGGGTTATCCTATATTCAAAACTGCCTAACCACTGGATATGTCCACATTATTAAAGACAGTTGAACAATTCTAATGTGTCACCTATGCACCATATGATGAAAGTGACAAGTTAGTGAATAAAGTATTGAGAGGGAAATACCTTCATACAAGGTTAGTTGATTAACTTAAGTAAGATGGAATTGAGAAGGAAGTGATACATCAAGATATGATAGATATCACATTTAGCATTTCAGGGTAGACATACTTAAAGAAACCTCTAATCCAACATACTTGGATAAGAAACACAGGAAGTGTGTATTATGTAGTTATGACAATGAGATTGTAATGAGTTGATAAACTTTGATAAGTATAGGCTAATATACATTGTGAAAGGGGATAAGCCAAACTAATGAGTATGATGTAATCATACCATGATAAGAATGAGAAATGAACTTGTACCTTGTATTGATGATCATGAATGCTTTATGATGAGAGTAAAAGATCATGAGTAAATACTTATGATATCTTTGAATGTTCCTAAAGGTGAGGAGCAATATATTAGGGTTGAAGTAATAATGTGAGCATGAAACCCTAATTAATGAAAGATGGGAAACCCTAACCCTAATCTTGAGTAAACGGAATGAAAAGCCCTATTTGATAGTAAACCATAATCCTGATAAAGGAATAGTGGTGTTAGTAATGTATAACATGATGTGATAAGTGACAATTATGACTATTAACATGTCTATTAACCATGTAGACATTATGAGATGATGGACATAGCCAGATTCAATCTGTGACATTTATATAACATAATGTTGATTGGCCTTATGTGCCTAATGTTGTTGTTGCTTAGTAAAAGTAACAAAATGTGTATGGACCTTATGAGTTCCATGAATAAGTTCTTGCCTAGTGAAAGGTGACAAAAAACTTAATAGGCCTTGTCAGCCATGTAAAATACTTGTATAACAAGTATCATGTATACCTTGGTCTGAGGACCTGGGGATAATAGTTACCTATAAGTGGAAACAGCGATTAGTCATGAACTGAGGGTATGAATACCCAGTTTTGATAAGTGAGATGATGATGTTGCTGAGAGCTATGAACTTTCAAGTATTATGAGAAAGGGATTATGATCCCAATGTAATATAAGTTCTGTTTAAGTAATAGATAAGAGCTTACATGTTTCTTTATAAACATTTGTCATAATAATTCATGTTTGAGAACTTGACTGATGCTAAAAGAATATGCTAATGTACTTAATTAATCAAGTGGAATCATAACATGTAGAGCCCTGACCATAGATCCATCATTGTCATCAATAGGTGATGGTGAAACGGGTGCTCCACGAAAAAACCCGGATCTCATATTTTAAATATGTGGGGGCAATGGGTGAATGTATCCTGACGTCCTAATGAGGGAATTGAGGGAAGGTAAACAATAAACCTTTCAGTCTTTCATTACTTGTACTGGGATGGATGTATCACGAATCTCCCGATGATTGTGACAGATACAGTACACATCTCCCAATAATGTTAATGTCGGATAGATGGAGATAAACATGAAATCTCACGATCGCGACGAGAGTACAACATGCCACTGTAACTCTAATAGAGAAGTTGCCAGTATACCCTGGAAAGCTATATAGCAGAGACACAAGATGTCCTACATGTAATCTCACGCTGACCAAGATATGGGTGGTCTTGGTAGCCGGCTCTACCATTGACCTTGTATGGTACCAATTTTGACTTCACAATGGTCGATTGGAGCATGAGCGGTATACCTCATCTCCTCAGGGCATAAGTGTGATTGTAAGATGTAATCATCTGTATAGCATGTTTGCTTAAGGATTGAATAGGAGAACCCATTGGCTGATGTTACATTTCTTTTATGCATCTTTAGTTGATAAGTGTTATTCATATCTCTTTACATTCCTTGCAATTAGATGAATGAAATATGAATCTACCATGAGTAGATACAATGTTCTCCTTGGGAAAGGAGATTATCTTACTCTATTTATATATTGAATAATATTGTTGATATTATGCAAGAATTCCTATTCAGGTTTAATAGAATATTCTGCAATAACAATTTTTTGGCGGAGAGTTATATCTCCCGCTGGGGCAATTTATAATTGTCTCACCCTCGTGGGATCCAATGTTTTTAGGTGAACGTGGACGAAGAAGCAGAAACTCTTTAGCAAGGAAAAAGTAGCAGCAGTATCAGTGACAACAGTGATAACTCAGGTGGAGGCACTAGCTGCCAAGTTTTGTATAGATAGTAGTCCTATGTGTCGTCTTTGTACTCTCAGGTCCTCGGAGTCAGTAGATAGTGCTTTTATCATTGACTTGAGATTTTGGCTTGATGCCTCGAGGTTTTTATGTTGTATGTACCTAATGTTAATAGGGTAGTTGATGTAGTAACCCTCGAGAAGAGATGGTACAAGTTATGTACTTTTGAACCAGGATGTAATGTATACTTTGGTTCTGGATGAAAAAGATTTCCCATGTGTGGATCTCTTTGCAAAAAGTTTTAATTTTTAGTGATTTCAGTAATCCGCTGCAATAGATTCGCTTCCGCTTAAGTAAATCTTGTTTTTGTTTATGCACTTGTATACTATCATTTTTCCTTCCTTTACATATTTTCACAAGTATAAGATTTAACATTACTGGATTTTACCCAGGCATCTCTTCTATACCTCATCTTCATCTCATAGAGGTAAGAACAACATAAAACATTTGTAATGTTTACTGTGTAAAATGTATGTCCTTATAGGACTAATCAAAGAAAGCTCAATCAATTACTTCCTCAATTAACTCAAGAAACCATAAAAAGACATATTAGAATGACATTATTTTGTCTAACCTGTCATGATTCGTGGATTATCCACTGCCTTAGGTTGATTCTGTCTTAGAAGTTGATTCACCATAACATTTTTGGTTGAGCAGTCTCTTGCCAGATGTCCTACTTGTCTACATTGGTAGCAAATTCTAGGTGCTAGATATGCTCTAGAGGGTTCTTTACCCTTTGTGGATAGCCATTGCCTTGGTGCACTAGGCCCTGGTTGTACCGATGGTACCAAAAACTTCTTCTTTTTGGAACTACCCGACCTCTGTTCCTGGATTTGGATAGGCCGTTTCTCAATTCTTCCTTTATATTCTTTTTCTGGACAATTAGGTATGATATGTCCAGGCTTCCTACTCCTATGGCAGATCCTGGTTTCAGATTGTATCCTATTTCTTTCATCATCATGTATTGATTCAGCAGGCTGAGGTTGAGCATGGACTCGATTTAAGTCCAGAACTTCATCATTTCCTTTTGCTTCAACTTCCTGATGTTGATTACAAATCTTGTTGATATCTAGAACATCATCATTGGGGTCTGGTAATCTAGGTTGCACTTCCAGTGCTCGATCCACTAAATACTTCATAGTTGCCCTAAGTTCCCAAACAGTGATACCTAAAGAAGGATTTCTTATCGTAGTTGGGTCAACTAAAGGGTTCTCAGGAAATTGTTCCTCTCTTGTATGGTCCCCTGCACCTCTTCTTGGTATAGCATTGCTACTTTCTGCAGCAAACTCCTCATGTGACCCAATCATCTTCAAGTTCTTCTTCTCCTATATGAGCAGAAGACAGTATCAGATACACTGAAACACACTAGAACAAACTCTACTACCTTAGTCCTCTGTCTCTGTAGACTCAGCAAACCTAGAGCTCTGATACCACTAAATTGTAGCATCTAACTTATAAAAACAAGATTTACTTAAGCGGAAGCGAATGATTTGCAGCAGATTACTGAAAATCACTAAAAATTAAAACATTTTTCAAAGAGATCCACACATAGGAAATCCTTTTTCAGCAAGAACCTATAATATTTACATTTTGTTCCATAAGTACTCAATTTGTACTATCTCTTCTCGAGGATTACAACATCAGTTGTCCTATTCAACATTATATACAGACAACATAAAAACCTCGAGGCATCAAGCCAAAATCTCATATCGATTCAATAAAAACACTGACTACTGAGTCCGAGGACCTGAAAGTACAGAGAATACATAGTACTACTATCTATACAAAACTTGGCAGCCAGTGCCTCCACCTGAGTTATCACTGCTGTCCCTGATACTACTGCTACTTTTTTCTTGCTATAGGGTTCCTGCTTCTTCTTCTGCGATTACCTAAAAACATTGGATCCCACTGGGGTGAGACAATTATAAATTGCCCCAGCGGGAGATATAACTCTCTGCCAAAACATTGCTATTGCAGATTATTAGATTAAAACTGAATAGGAGTTCTTACATATTGTCAGTAGTATTCTTCAATATATAAACAGAGTAAGAGAATCTCCTTTCCCAAGGAGGACATTGTATCTACTCATGGTAGATTCATATTTCATTCATCTAATTGCAAGGAACGTAAAGAGATATGAATAACATTTATCAACTAAAGATGCATAAAAGAAATATAACATCAACCAATGAGTTTCCGTATTCAATCCTTAAGCAAACATGCTATACGGCTGATTACATCTTACAACCACACTTATGCCCTGAGGAGATGAGGTATACCGCTCATGCTCCAACTGACCATTGCAAAGTCGAAATCGGTACCATACAAGGTCAATGGTAGATCCGGCTACCAAGACCTCCCATATCTCGGTCAGTGCGAGATTACATGAAGGACATCTTGTGTCTCTATTATATATAGCTTTCCAGGGTATACTGGCAACTTCGCTATTAGAGTTACAGTGGCGTGATGCACTCTCTTCGTGATCGTGAGATTTCATGTTTATCTCCATCGATCTGACATTAACATTATTGGGAGATGTGTACTGCATATGTCCCAATCTTCGAGAGATTCATGATACATCCATCCTGATGCAAGTAATGAAGGATTGCGAGGTTTATTGTTTACCTTCCCTCAATTCCCTCATTAGGACGTCAAGATACATTCGCCTATTGCCACCAAATATTCAAAATATGTGTTCTGGGTTTTGCCGTGGAGCACCCGTTTCACCATCACCTATTGCTGACGATGATGGATCTATGGTCAGGGCTCTACATGATATGATTCCACTTGATTAAATAAGTACACTAGCATATTCTTTTACATCAGTCAAGTTCTCAAACATGAATTATTATGACAAATGCTTATCAGGAAACATGTAAGCTCTTATCTATTACTTTAACAAAACTTATATTACATTGGGATCATAATCCCTTTCTCATCATACTTGAAAGTTCACAGCTCTCAGAACATCATCATCTTACTTATCAAAACTGGGTATTCATACCCTCAGTTCATAACTAATCATTGTTACCACTTATTAGGTAACTATTATCTCAAGGTCCTCAGACTGAAGTATACATGATACTTGTTATACAAGTATCTTACATGGCTCACAAGGCCTATTAAGTGTTTTGTCACCTTTCACTAGGCAACAACTTATTCATGGAACTCATAAGGTCCATAAAACTTTTGTTACTTTTACTAAGCAACAACAACATTAGGCACATAAGGCAAATCATCATTCTGTTATATCAATATTATAGCTTGAATTTGGCTATGTCCATCATCTCATAATGTCTGCATGGTTAATAGACATGTTAATAGTCATAATTGTCACTTATCACATCATGTGATACATTAGTAACACCACCATTCCTTTATCAGGATTAGGGTTTACTATCAAATAGGGATTTTCATTCCCTTTACACAAGATTAGGGTTAGGGTTTCCCATCTTTCATTAATTAGGGTTTCATGCTCACAATATTTGTGGCATCCAACTTACAAAAACAAGATTTACTTAAGCGGAAGGAAATCATTTGCACCGGATTACTGAAAATCACAAAAAATTAAAACTTTTTGCAAAGAGATCCACACATGGGAAATCTTTTTCATCCAGAACCAAAGTATACATTACATCTTGGTACATAACTTGTACCATCCCTTCTCGAGGGTTACTACATCAGCTGCCCTATTAACATTAGGTACATACAACATAAAAACCTCAAGGCATCAAGCCAAAATATCAAGTCGATGATAAAAGCACTATCTAATGACTCCGAGGACTTGAGAGTACAGAGACGACACATAGGACTACTATCTATACCAAACTTGGCAGCCAGTGCCTCCACCTGAGTTATCACTGTTGTTATTGATACTTCTGCTGCTTTTTTCCTTTCTAAAGAGGTTCTGCCTCTTCGTCCGCGTTCACCTAAAAACATTGGATCCCACGGGGGTGAGACAATTATAAATTGCCCCAGTGGGAGATATAACTCTCCTCCAAAACATTGTTATTGCAGAATATTATATTAAAACTGAATAGGAATTCTTACATAATATCAGCATTATTATTCAATATATAAATAGAGTAAGATAATCTCCATTCCCAAGGAGAACATTGTATCTACTCATGGTAGATAGATATTTCATTCATCTAATTGCAAGTAATGTAAAGAGATATGAATAACACTTATCAACTAAAGATGCATAAAAGAAATGTAACATCATCCAATGAGTTTCCGTATTCAATCCTTAAGCAAACATGTTATACGGTTGATTATATCTTACAATCACACTTATGCCCTAAGGAGATGAGGTATACCGCTCATGCTCCAACCAACCATTACGAAGTCGAAATTGGTACCATACAAGGTCAATGGTAGAGCCAACTATGAAGACCTCCCATATCTCGGTCAGCACGAGATTACATGCAGGACATCTTATGTCTCTGATATATAGCTTTCCAGGGTATACTGGCAACTTAGCTATTAGAGTTACAGTGGCGTGTTGTACTCTCTTCGCAATCGTGAGATTTCATGTTTATCTCCATCGATCCGACATTAACATTATTGGAAGATGTGTACTACATCTGTCCCAATCATCAGAAGATTCGTGATACATCCATCCCGGTACAAGTAATGAAGGATTGAGAGGTTTATTGTTTACCTTTCATCAATTCCCTCATTAGGACGTCAGGATACATTCGCCCATTGCCCCCACATATTTAAAATATGTGATCCGGGTTTTGCCAATGAGCACCCGTTTCACCATCACCTATTGCTGATGATGATGGGTCTATGGTCAGGGCTCTACATGATATGATTCCACTTGATTAATTAAGTTCATTACCATATTCTTTTAGCATCAGTCAAGTTCTCAAACATGAATTATTATGACAAATGCTTATAAAGAAACATGTAAGCTCTTATCTATTACTTAAACAGAACTTATATTACATTGGGATCATAATCCCTTTCTCATCATACTTGAAAGTTCACAACTCTCAGCAACATCATCATCTCACTTATCAAAACTGGGTATTCATACCCTCAGTTCATAACTAATCGATGTTTCCACTTATAGGTAACTATTATCTCTAGGTCCTCATACCAAGGTATACATGATACTTGTTATACAAGTATTTTACATGGCTCACAAGGCCTATTAAGTGTTTTGTCACCTTTTAGTAGGAAACAACTTATTCGTGGACTCATAAGGTCCATACACATTTTGTTACTTTTACTAAGAAACAACAACATTAGGCACATAAGGCCAATCAAAATTCTATTATATAAATGTCATAGCTTGAATCTGGCTATGTCCATCATCTCATAATGTCTACATGGTTAATAGACATGTTAATAGTCATAATTGTCACTTATCACATCATGTGATACATTAGTAACACCACCATTCCTTTATCAGGATTAGGGTTTACTATCAAATAGGGCTTTTCATTCCCTTTACTCAAGATTAGGGTTAGGGTTTCCCATCTTTCATTAATTAGGGTTTCATGCTCACATTATTAGTTCAACCCTAATATATTGCTCCTCACCTTTAGGAACATTCAAAGATATCATAATTATTTACTCATGATCTTTTACTCTCATTATAAATCATTCATGATCATCAATACAAGGTACAAGTTCATTTCTCATTCTTATCATGGTATGATTATTTGGCATATCCCCTTTCACAATGTATATTAGCCTATACTTATCAAAGTATATCAACTCATTACAATCTCATTGTCATAACTACATAATACACACTTCCTGTGTTTCTTAACCAAGTATGTTGGATTAGAGGTTTCTTCAGGTATGTCTACCCTGAAATGTTGAATGTTATATATATCATATCTTGATGTATCAATTTCTTCTCAGTTCCATCTTACTTAAGTTAATCAACTAACCTTGTATTAAGGTATTTCCCTCTCAATACTTTATTCACTAACTTGTCACTTTCATCATATGGTGCATAGGTTACACATTAGAATTGTTCAACTATCTTCAATAATGTGGACATATCCAGTGGTTAGGCAGTTTTGAATATAGGATAACCCATTAGCCATCACTTTAGATATATCAACTCTTCAGATGTTATCCACATCATTATATAGTGTAGCATACATTATTCCTAAGAGTTTCATGTCCTCATCGTTATAAGGTATATAGGGTTGTTACACATGCATTAAATGAGATGTATAATGATCTAGGCATCATCTTGTCCCTTAGACCCGTACTCATTATAGTAACAACAATACCATTCATATAGTTCATCAACTTTACCCTTGATTGTAATAACCACATCCTACCTTATTGTATTGGCTATTATACCATCACTATGGTTGCAAATATCATTATTTGGCATTACCCTAGATTTAAGTCTCTCATAATATCATTACATCAAAGTTTTACGTAACATCATTCTAATCTAGGGATTTTCATGGCATTACTCTAGATCAGGGTTTCAGATTCAATAACCCACAATTAAGGTTTACTATTCATTCCAACTAGGGTTTCTCATAACATCACCCTCCATTAGGGTTTCTCATTACATCACCCTCCATTAGGGTTTCTCGTAACATCACCCTCCATTAGGGTTTCTCATTACATCACCCTCCATTAGGGATTCTCATTACATCACCCTCCATTAGTGTTTCTCATAACATCACCCCCCATTAGGGTTTCTCATAACATCACCCTCCATTAGGGTTTCTCATTACATCACCCTCCATTAGGGTTTCTCATTACATCACCCACCATTAGGGTTTCTCATAACATCACCCTCCATTAGGGTTTTCTCTTGAAGTTACCCTGAATTTCGATTTCCCATATTATCATCTTGGTTTAGAGTCACAAAACTACCCTTGATTTGAGTTACGTCTTGATATTGCCCTAAACTTAGGTTAGGGTTTCAACAATATTTTTTATTAGGGTTTCATGATCTCTTTATTAAGGATCATATCCTAAGTATACATCCTTTCATGTTGCAAGTGTTGAGACTTAACCATTACATGATCATCATTCATGTAGGAGGTCCTCTCTCTCTTATCCTATATAAGGTGATACTTACTTAAGACTTAATTAGACTAAGTAAGCTCAACATGAATGAAGGATTAACACAATGAATTATATCATTACTTCCGTGATCATTAAATATCATTAAATATTAATTATTCAAATGGTACTAATCACCTTATCACATTAAGGGTACAATTATTATAATCACCCTTGGTTTGCATCATGTAATTGTTCAATTAAACAATTGACCTTTAATCACCTTATGTGTCCATACTATTTTGGTTAATTACTTCTCAATCGGTCTTAGTCAATTAGACCTCAAACGGTCTTGGACTAATGGTTTGAAACCGTTTGGTAAAGGTGGTTCTTGAAATTGTTTGCCAAAGTAAGCACTTGAAACCGTTTACTAAAGCACTCATGAGATCGATTGGGCCTCAAACGGTTTGGGACCGTTTGGTCTCAAACGGTCTTGAGACCGTTTGGACTCAAATGGTCTTGAGATCGTTTGATCCAAACCTCCTCAAAACCGATTGGACCAAAAAGGGTCTCAACCTCTCTCATCGATTTAGGGTTTCCAGGATTGATTCCTTCATTGGTTGAATTCATATAATCACTCATCAATTGAACCTATCACCATACTATTATTGATCTTAATAGATCATCCTTCAACTGATTTAACCCTCAATTGATCATCTATTAGGGTTTTGAATCAATTGGATTAGGGTTTGAAATCGATGGACCTTCAATGCTGATCATTGTAGAACTAAATACTTTGAAATCATTGGATCACAATAAAATTGGACATGACCTGACCTCAAATGGTCTTGAGATCGTTTGGATGACATACAAATTGTCTTGAGACCGTTTTCCCATTTCATCATCAGAATCCATGACATCCAATTAGGGTTTGGGTCATTGGATCGATCATCAAATCATCACTTAATTATATGTCAATTTGGTATCTCTAGACCTTCAAATACTCAACCATACTTAACCCTAGACCACCAAACGGTCTTGGGTGACCCCAAAACGGTCTTGAGACCGTTTGGGTGATTCCCAAACGGTTTTGAAACCGTTTGGGTCAATCAACCCAAGTTTCCAAATTAATTAATTAAGAAATCAGCACTTACCCGATTAGGGTTTGGTGGTTGATAGACCTTCAACTAATGAACCAATTGAAACTAACCAATTATATTTAATGAGACATTAACCATCACCATTATCAACACTTCACCAAATGGTCAACCATGGTCAATTCCCCCAAACGGTTTGAAACCGTTTCCTTTCAAACGGTTTGATGAAATTGTTTCCTCTCAAACGGTTTGAAACCGTTTGTTCTCAAATGGTTTGTGAAACCGATTGAGCTCATAACTTGAAAGTATTTGGACTTGATATTTGGGGAGGTGTGTGATTATGATTATGCCATCATCATCAAGCTCTAAACTCATGAAACCTTTTGTGGTTTCCATGGTGATTGCACCAATCAACAAAAATAAATTTCGGAAATGTAAAAAGGATCATCAATTGATAAGGAATTAATTGGAATAACAATATTAAGGGTTCAAGTTATAAAACCCACATCCAATTGAGCTCCAAATCTCCAAGAGCATGCCAATAATGGTGTATGAATCTTTTGCAACTCCCCCTAGGCTCCTCCTCAAGCTTTTGGATGAAAAGGTTGGCTAGGGTTGAAGAGGAGATCGAAATAAGAAGAAATCATGCATTGATTTGTGAATTCCACCATGGAATCAAGGTGAAAGGAGGTCAAGAACTTACCAACAGGTTGGGGGTCGTCCTCCTCCTGTTCCTGAGCTTCACTTGTGGTCGGCCAAGGCAAAGAAATAAAGGAAATCTGAAAAGAAGTCCTTAAGTGAGTGGAAAAAGGGATATGTATAAGGAAATCCCAAGGAAAGAGAAAATAGGATTATTTCATTTAATTCCCAAAATAATTTCCACCACTCCCCCAAAAATAATTGGCCACGAAGACATCTCCATCTCCTTGGAATACCTCTTCATTATCCAAGAAATAAAAGAAAAGAAATTAAGCACCTTAACCCTTATAATATTAATATCCTAAAATTAGTGGGTTTTCCTTCTCTTATAATAATATGAGTGGAGTTTTCACCTCCTTAGAATATTTCTTGATCCTTGGATAGCTCAAGGTTTTCCACACACATATTAATCCATCCATATTAATTTTGGTTAAAGGCCCTTCAATTATTTTATTTATTTTTGCATTAAATTGAATTAGGGTTTAAATTAAGCTTAAATCTTGATTATTTTAATATCAAGATTCTCTCTCCTCCAACTTAATTCAAATGAGGTGCCCCTCTCATTTTCTTTGCTCTACATGGTGCCAAGAAACATTAGGGTCGTTATTGAAGTGGTAATTTGCATATTGAACCCTGGGTTTTGGGTAAATTGCACATTTCTCCAAAACAAGGTTTTAATGCATAAACATTGTTTTATCAGCTCTTTCTTGGTACTCAGGCTTTCATAAGACATTACACTACATCATCTTCATTCTCATGATGCCAAACTACTTGAGTAACATTCATAAAGTAACATTTGCAATTTAACCCCTCAACTTGGTTAATTTGTACTTTGGTCCAAAATAAGCAAACATTGCTTCAACATTACCAAAGAGGACCAAAATTGAAACATAAGTTCCTCTTAAGCCTTAATTACTTTTCACCAAATAAAATTAAGGATCTCATTATCTTTCTGAAGCAAAACTCCTAGGGTTAAGACATAACCCAGGTCAGGGATGTTACAAATTATAAACCCCTAATAAGGATTTCGTCCCCAAAATCCCAGATAAAGGAAGACAGATATTGTTCATTCATCATTTTTTCTAGTCTTCCCATAACATTTCATTGTTATGGAGACATCATAAAGCTGTGATCAACACAAAGTGTTTCCATGTGAGATTCTCATAGAATCAAACACACAAGACACATGCTCCACTATTTTTTTATCATTGATTGTGGAATTAATATTGTGCCAGGTGACACTTTCCTTATTTTACTATTTCATGTGACAGATTCTTGTCTCTGAGGAGTCCCCCATGCTCCTTAATTAATTCAGCATTTCTCTTTCAAGATCACAATTATGTTCTATTATCTTATTAGTTGTACATCCTATTATCATAAAGAGAGGTTATTTGTCAACTAAAGATTTATTTTAAAAATATCTTTAATTGTTGTATTTATGAAAAGCATAAACCCCTAACATGTTATGTTCATACTATTTTACATGATTAATTTGATTTCATGGTTGACCATTCATGGTAACCAACATAAACCATATGATATTTCTTAGATACCAAAATCTCTTATCTTGGTATCTCTCACATGTGTTAAAACACATCTTACATGTGTTAAAACACATCACATATTTATCTTCCTTTCATCTTGGTACATTACTTGTTACATATATCTTTTCCTTGGAACCAAAGTCCAAGGTAAAATAATACTTTTCTAAGTATCCATCATATGTACATCTTTATATGATGCACATCATGTGTCCTAAGACCCACTTGATTTCCATGTCCCTGAAAGGAAAGAAAACAAGGAATCATATTCCTCTTATTATTTCATGTATTTTCAATTATTCATGAAACATTTACTCTTCATCTCATCCTAGGTTCCTTTCCCTCAGCTTAGGAATCCATAAGGATGATCACATGACATTATCCTTCTTATTATTATCTAGCATACTTACGATCATCTCAAGATCTCATCACATTTCCCATCTCCACATTATGGGAAGGATCTTTATTATACATACAAACTTTATTGGACATGGATCATCTCCCTTGTCCCCATTTCATCTTATGAGGATCATACTTTTTACTTTCTCATACATACTCATATGAGATCATCTCAGATCTCTCTTTTTATAGATATGATATAACATACTTGTTCATTCCATATTTCTTATTTCATGATACTCATTAGATTGTCTCAGAATGACTACTTGATCAGATAAATCAAAAAGATAACAATCTAAGAGTTTCCATACTCACTTTATCATCAATACTTGTATACCTGGCCAGGGTATATAAATATTGAGATTAAGTAGTATGCACTTTTATACTATCATATTCCTTTCTTTTCATATTATCACAAGTATAAGATTTTGCATTCCTGAATTTTATCCAAACATCTGTTCTATACCTCATCTTCCCTCATAAAGGTGAGAACAATATGAAACATCTATAATGTTTATTTTGCAAAAAGTAAGTCCTCACAGGACTAATCAAAGAAAGGTCAATCAATTACCTTCCCAATTAACTTAGGAAACCATAAAAAGCATATAAGAATGACATTATTTTGTGTAACCTATCATGATTTGTGAATGGTTCACTGCCTCAGGTTGATTCTGCCTCAGGGGTTGATTCATCATAACATTTCTGGCTGAGAAATCTCTTGCCAGATGTCCTACCTATCTACATTGGTAGCAAATTCTGGGTGCTAGATATGGTTTAGAAGGTTCTTTGCCCTTTCTAGATAGCCATTGCCTTGATGCACTAGGCCCTGGTTGTACTGGTGGTACTAAAAACTTCTTCTTTTTGGAACTACTGGGCCTCTATTCCTGGATTCAGATAGGCCTTTTCTCAATTCTTCCTTTGTATTCCTTTTCTGGACAATTAGGTCTGATATGTCCATGCTTCCTACACCTATGGCAGATCCTGGTATAGATTGTATACTATTTCTTTCATCATCATGAATTGATTCAGCAGGATGAGGTTGAGCATGGACTCGATTTAAGTCTAGAACTTCATCATTTCCTTTTTCTTCAACCTGCTGATGTTGATTACAAATCTTGTTGATATCTAGAACATCATCATTGGGGGCTGGTAATCTAGGTTGCACTGCCAGTGCTCGATCCACTAAATACATCATAGTTTCCCTAAGTTCCCAAACAGTGATATGTAAAGAAGGATTTCTTATCATAGTTGGGTCAACTAAAGGGTTCTCAGGCAATTGTTCCTCTCTTGTCTGGTCCCCTGCACCTCTTCTTGGTGCAACATTGCTACTTTCTACAGCAAACTCTTCATGTGACCTAGTCATCTTCAAGTTATTCTTCTCCTATATGAGCAGAATACACTATCAGATACTCTAGATAACACTAGAACAAACTCTATTACCTTAGTACTATGTCTCTGTAGACTCAGCGAACCTAGGGCTCTGATACCACTTATTTTATCTTAGTATTTATATACCCTGGACAGGTATACAACTATTGATGATAAAGTGAGTATGGAAACTCTTAGATTGTTATCTTTTTGATTGCTCTGATCAAGTAGTCATTTTGAGACATTCTAATGAGTATCATGAAATCAGAAATATGGAATAAATAAATATGTCATATCCTAACCATAAGAAAGAGAAGTCTGAGATAATATCAAATGAGCATGTTGGTATTAGGAACTAAAAGTATACTCCTCATAAGACAAGAATAAGAATAAGAGAGATGAACCATGCTCAATAAAGTTGTAAGTATAATAAAGATCTTTCCCATAATGAGGAAATGGAGAATATGATGAGATCATGAGATGATCATAAAACATGCTAGATAATAACAAAGAAAGGAGTAATGTCATGTAATCATCCTTATAAATTCGTATGTTGAGGGCAAGGAACCTAGGATGAGATATAGAGTAAATTGTTCATGAATAGTTGAAAATACATGAATAGATAAGAGGAATATGATTCCTTGTTTTCTTTCCTTTCAGGGACATGGAAATCAAGTGGGTCTTAGGACACTTGATGTGTATAGGATAAAAGTTTCTATGGATACTTAGATAAGTATCAGTTTATCTTGGAATTTGGATCTAAGGTGAAGATATATGTAACAAGTAATGTCCCAAGATGAAAGGAAGATAAAGATGTGATGTGTTTTCAACACATGTGATAGATGCAAAGGTAAGAAATCCTAGTATCTAAAGAGATATCAGATGATTTATGTTGACTATCTGAAATGGTCAACCATGAAATCATATTAAACATGTAAAATAACATGAACATCATATCTTAGGGGTTTATGCATTGCATAAACATAACAATTGAAGATATCTTTAAGAAAAAATCTTGGTTGATATGTAACATTTCCTTATGGTAAGAGAATTTACAACTAATGAGATAGTTAGTGCAAGAAATAAGGAAAGCTAGTATTGTGTCACCAGGTGATATGGCACCATCAAGGTATGAAAAGACTTATAGTCTTAAGAGAGTGACAGAACATTATTGTGATATTGAAAGAGAAATGTTGAATCAACTAAGGAGCATGGGAGTGTGTGCTCCATGTGAACCATTCCATGATAAACTTGTGAAGAATAACCTTGTGTTGATTAAATCTCTATGATGTCTCCATAATAATGAGGTGTTATGTGAAGACATGATGATATGATGCATGAATAATATATGTCTCCCTTTATCTGGGATTTCGGGGACAAAATCCTTGTTAGGGGTTTATAATTTGTAACATCCCTGACATGGGTTATGCCTTAACCCTAGGAGTTTTTTTTAACCAAGATAATTAAATCCTTAATATTGTTTGATGAAAAGTAATTAAGGCTCAAGAGGAACTTATGTTTCAACTTTGGTCCTATTTGAATAATGTTGAAGCAATGTTTGCTTATTTTGGACCAAACTGCAAATTAACCAAGTTGAGGGGTTAACTTGCAAATGTTACTTGATAAATTTTCCTAAATTAAATTAGCGTTACGAGAATGAAGATGATGCAGAGGAATGGCTTATGAAAGCCTGAGTACCAAGAAAGAGCTGATAAAACAATGTTTGAGCATTAAAACCTTGTTTTGTTGTAATGTGCAATTTACCCAAAACCTAGGGTTCAATATGCAAATTACCACTTCAATAAGGTCCCTAATGTTTCTTGGCACCATGTAGAGCAACGAAAATTATATGGGAGCCTCATTTGAATTAAGTTGGAGGAGAGAGAATCTTAATATTAAAATAATCAAGATTTAAGCCTAATTGAAACCCTAATTCAATTTAATGCAAAAATAAATAAAATAATTAAAGGGAATTCAACCAAAAATTAATATGGTTGGATTCAGATGTTTGTTAACAACCTTGATCTATCCAAGGATTACGAAATATCCCAAGGAGGTGAAAACTCCACTCACCATTATTATAAGAAAAAGAATTTCTACTCATATATGGATATTACTATTATAAGGGTTAAGGTGCTTAATTTCTTTTCCCTTAATTCTTGGATAATGGAAGGGAGCTCGGTGGGATAGAGATGCCTTTTTATGAAAGAAACCAAGGGGAGAGTGGTGGAAATATTTTTGGAATTAAAAGACTTTTATAAAATATTTTCTCTCTCATTGAATTTCTTATAAAAACTCACTTTCCTAGCCCAAACAAAGGCTTTTTCAGAACCCACCTCTTCTCTTTGCTTGGAAACCGACTAAGGAGCTTGGTAGGATCAGGAGGATGACCCCCAACCTGTTGGTAAGCTTCTTTACCCCTTTGCACCTTGATTCCATGGTGGAAATCGAAAACAAAGCATTGATTTCTTCTTTTCTTCACTCCATCTTCAACCCTAGCAAATCTTTTCAACCAAAAGCTTGAGGACGAGCCTAGGGGGAGTTGCAAAAGCTTCATCCACCATTTTTGGCGGGATCTTGGAGATTTGGAGCTCAATTGGAGGTGGGTTTTATGACTTGAACCCTTAACTTTGTTATTGCATTCAATTCCTTATCAAATAATGAACCTTTCTTCTTTCACGATAATTAATTTGGTTGATTGGTGCAATCACCATGGAAACCACAGAAGGTTTCAAGAGTTTAGAGCTTGATTATTATGACATCATCATAAGAACACACCTCCCCAAATATCAGGTGCAAATTGTTTTCAATTTGTTGGTCCAAACGGTTTCACCAAACCGTTTGAAGACCAAACGGTTTCAAAACCGTTTGGTGATTTGAGTCCCAAACCGTTTAAGGGAGTTGACCATTTAGAAGGGTTGACCATTTGAGGTCATGACCCTAATACATGTTGTATGATAGTCTAAAGGATCCAATTGATTAATTCATACATAGATAATCATCAAGTAGCAAACCCTAATCGGGTTAAGTGCTGATTTTGGAATTAATTGAGTTGAATCTTTGGGTTGATTAGCCCAAACGGTTTCAAAACCATTTGGGGATCACCCAAATGGTCTCAAGACCGTTTGGGGGTCACCCAAGACCGTTTGGTGGTCTACGGTTAAGTATGGTTGAGTATTTGAAGGTCTAGAGATATTAAATTGACATGCAATTAAGTGTTGATTTGATGATCGATCCAATGACCCAAACCTTAATTGGATGTCATGGATTTTGATGATGAGATGGGAAAACGGTCTCAAGACCGTTTGGAGGTCATCCAAATGACCTCAAGACCATTTGAGGTCAGGTCATGTCCAATTTGGATGGTGGTCTGACGTGTATTTTACTACGCGCTAAAAACGCAAGTATACGCGTCGAGTCGTACAGGCCTTGTGAGGCCCGAGTCGAACACAGGGATAGTCGGAATTGTCAGAGACTTCTACTAACTATTTGCGATCAGCTAAGCCGAATAACAAATTGGGGTTTGTTGTCAAAATTAAAAGAAAATAAAAATAAAACAAAGCAAACAATCGATTAAATGTTAATTTAATCAATTCAAAAGAGTATCTTTAGGATTGTGGTTTCACCGCGGGTTTTCATTGTATTAGATTTTAAATAATGCCTCAATCTTCTCTCTCTATCTGGGTAGTAGCCTGAAAACATAATTGCCCAGTGTCGTGGTGCAATTCACTACTTAGGTTTAGGTTGGTTCCACCGTCGTAGTAACGTATTCCCTAAACTAAGCGCATTACGAACGATCTCTCAGTTTCCACCATAAATTTTACACCTCCTTTATCAAGGGATTTATCGATTAATGTAGGTTTCGTCTCTTTTCAACCGTTAATCCTTCTGTCGAAGTGATTAAGGGCATTAGGTTATTATTATGGTGATCAAGCATAACAATATATGGAGAAAATGAAACTATACCACAGATCTAAGAGAGAAAATATGAATTACTACTATAAAACTGTCATACAATGAATTCCCGGGCTACTCCCGGTCCTAAAGATGGAGGGGATTAGCCCCGCATGTTCATCTCACACAAGTACATGGTAGAAATAGGGTAAATCATATGAAAAACGTGAATTGAATGGGAAAACCCCTGAACGGAGAAGAACCGATTGATCCTTTACGTAGAACACGAGCTTTCCCGCCTCTCAGTGGTGAAATCCATCTTCGGAAGCATCCGGATCGACATGTATGAACTTCTGGCCTCCGTTCTCCTTTCTCTCACTCCTCGACACTTGTGCTATGGAAAATGAGATGATGATCTCGTCTGGGCGGCCGTCATTAGGTATAAGTTCCTAATTAGTTCGTTAATTAACTCCAACCGTCCGATTAAAATCAAACTGAATCCAACGCATATCTGACGGTGTCGATACCATCGACGTGGGTCGATGGTATCGACCTAGTGTAATAGCGACAACCTTTCTTTCTTTTCGTCCGAGTTCCTGAAGCAATCTCAATACCATCGACTTGGGTCGATGGTATCGACTACCATGTAGCGTCGGTTTTGTCATTTTGCGACGTTGTAGCCTCCGTGCGTCGATGGTATCGACTTGGGGGTCGATACTATCGACAACTTCCTCGCCAGCAACCTGAAGGGGTCACTACTACAGAAACAACATTCAGTGTCGCTTTTCTGGGCGTCGGTTATTTAGGAAAACCGACGCCTATAACATTCAACGTCGGTCATCTAGGTCATCCGACGTCTGTAGCCAAGACACGGGTACCGCTTGTATTAAGCGTCGGTTTTTTTGGTAAAAAACCGACGCCTAAAACTGCCGCGAAATCCAATTTTCGAGCAAAAAAAATATGTCACATACGGCATCGGTTATTTACCTAAAGCCCGACGCCTATATAAGATGAAAATTTGCGCGAAAATTTACAGCTTAGGTGTCGGTTATCCTTAGATAACCGACGCCTATAGTGGTTCCCGCCAATTTATTTGGGGCAAATTTTATCTAATTGGACGTCGGTTTTGTAATAGGAACCGACGCTGAAGACCTTAGGCGTCGGCTTTGTTAGATACCCGACGCCCTTTACGAACTTATTAGACGCATGATCGATCGACTTTAGGTCCCCTTTCCTGTTTCATCGTCTTCATCGCCCGACCCTCCGCTGCTCACCGACGCCGCTGCCCGCCACCCTCCGCTACCGTCGCCCGACCCTCCGCTGCTGCTGTTGCTTGTGCGCCGCCGCCGCTTCCTGCTCCTTCTGCTGCCGGTGTCGCCACCGCCTGCCTGCTCCTTCTCCGCCGCCTTCCTGCCCGCCGCCGCCTGCCGCTCCCTGCTGCCGGTGTCGCCTTCCTGCTCCTTCTCCGCCTGACGACCCCCGCGTCTCCGCCGCTGCTGCCACTGCCCTACGCCGCTGCCGCCTCCACTGCCTACATCTCCGCCTCCACTGCTCATCGTCGCCGCCTCCACTGCTCTTCTTCCTTAACGGAGCTCGCTACCGACAGAGCTACTCCTCTTCTTCCTCCACGAGCTCGCTACTTACAGGTACGATTTTATACCTAGTTACACAGCTCATTTTTGCTTCAATCATATTCATCATGTTGTTGTTTTTTATTGCAATTTTATGTAGATATTCTCCTTTAAATCCTAAGAAAATTATACACCCTTTAATTACAAACCCTAATTCACCTCTAGTCACTCACTTCTATCGATTATCCAAATGTAAATTGCCCCTTACTATGTCACCATTCATTCCAATGCAAAACTGGACCTTCCTACGCCACCATTTACTCAAAAGGTAGTTTTCATTTGATATCTAATTATTACATTAAGGATACTGAAAAAACTATATGAGTTACACCTTCATAGGAATGCATACAACTTCTATCTGAAAGAGATCTAAACATGATAAAAAATAATCTAAGATACAACTTTCTTCATTTAGGACTAGTCCAAGTATCTACAAAATCCTTAACTAGAAAAGGTATAAATTATTCCTTACTTCTATCCCTTAGAGACTGTAAGCATCTAAAATTCTCAGATTCCCTTCTTAGACTTCTAGAATCAACACTACATGAAGAATATGTTTCCTTCGATAATATGTTATAACATAGTATGATCTTAATCTGATCTGGATGTTCATAATAATGTAGTATGTTAAATATGATGATTAGGGATACATATAATGTCTAGTAAAGATTCCTAGACCTTTTGTTTGAAACTATTGATTTCTTGATTTATTATTTAATAATGCTCTGTTGATTAGGATTAACCATGTTGCATGTAGTTTATAGACAATTATTATATATAAGAATGCAACACATGTATTTGTTGGCCTAGAAACCCGTCCAAGATTTACTCATTAGGAGTAAATCTTGGATAGTCCCCGGTTTGGGACTGTTCTTGAACACCTAATCTCACTTAGGATGTAAGTGTATAATGTGTATTGGGTTTTTGAGAAACTTTCAGTAGCATTTCCCTATTTGTTCTCTAAGTACATATGTACTTAGAGAACAGCGGGGAAATGCTGCCGAAATTTTCTTGAAAACCAATTACGCATTATACACTTACTAGTGAGATTAGGTGTTCAAGGATGGGATAGGTGGTACACATTTATTATATATAAGAATGACATCAAATGTGTTTGTTGGCCTAGAAACCCGTCCAAGATTGACTCATTAGGAGTAAATCTTGGATAGTCCCCGGTTTGGGACTGTTCTTGAACACCTAATCTCACTTAGGATGTAAGTGTATAATGTGTATTGGGTTTTCGAGAAAATTTTGGTAGCATTTCCCCGTTTGTTCTCTAAGTACATATGTACTTAGAGAACAGCGGGGAAATGCTGCCGAAATTTTCTCGAAAACCCAATACACATTATACACTTACTAGTGAGATTAGGTGTTCAAGGATGGGATAGGTGGTACACATTTATTATATATAAGAATGACATCACATGTGTTTGTTGGCCTAGAATGTGAACAATCATTGTTTTTTATATTACTTGTACATTGGTATAAATTAGAATGAACAATCACTAAATTATATACTGTTTGTATGGAATCCGGCTTCATTGTAGATATCTATTATTGTTGGCCTAGAAACCCATCCAAGATTGACTCATTAGGAGTAAATCTTGGATAGTCCCCGGTTTGGGACTGTTCTTGAACACCTAATCTCACTTAGGATGTAAGTGTATAATGTGTATTGGGTTTTCGAGAAAATTTTGGTAGCATTTCCCCGTTTGTTCTCTAAGTACATATGTACTTAGAGAACAGCGGGGAAATGCTGCCGAAATTTTCTCGAAAACCCAATACACATTATACACTTACTAGTGAGATTAGGTGTCCAAGGATGGGATAGGTGGTACACATTTATTATATACTAGGGAAATGTTGCCTAATCTTTTCCTAATATATACTTGTTTTCTCTGATCATAGAATGGATAGATCATGGATGTCCATTCGTAATCGTTGCACCCCAGAGTTTATATCTGGTCTTGATCAGTTTATTAGATTTGCCGAGGAACATAGGAAAAAACCTACAGATAGGTTCTACTGTCCATGTAGGCATTGCGGTAACAACTTGAAAGTCAACACTGGTGAGGAAATCAAAAGTCATGTCATGTGCAACGGGATTGTACAAGGCTATACAGAATGGCACTGGCATGGAGAGATTTCAAAATCGAAACCAGTAGATGTCGATAGCAGTGCTTGGGTGGAAGAAGAAATTGCCTCTGATGACGTAAATGTGAACGAACCAGTTCCAGCAGACATTGTTGATGCGATGCTGGATAGTTGTAGGGTAGAGCACACCGATCCACCTCCTATCTTTACAAACATTGTGCATGATGCTGAGATACCGTTATACACAGGTTGTGCTAAGTTTACGAAGCTTAGCGCTGTCTTGAGATTGTATAAGTTGAAAGCTAACAATAGATGGAGCGACAAAAGCTTCACTTCATTGTTGAGTTTGTTGAAAGAAATGCTTCCTGAAGGAAACGAGCTTCCAATCTCAACATACCAGGTAAAGAAAATGTTGTGCCCAATGGGAATGGAGGCCAAGAAGATACACGCATGCCCGAATGATTGTGTATTATTTCAAAAGGACTATGTAGATTTGAAAGATTGTCCAAAATGTGGTGCGTCACGGTATAAATTGACGACTTCGGGGGAGTCCAAAACTTGTTCTCCTGCCAAGGTGTTGTGGTATCTACCTATAATATCACGGTTTCAACGCTTGTTTGCAAATCCGAAAGATGCAAAGAATTTGAGGTGGCATGCAGATGTTAAGAAAAATAATGATGGGATCCTACGACATGCGTCTGATTCCCCACAGTGGAAGAAGATTGATCTATTGTACCCTAAATTTGGTGAAGAAGATAGGAATCTAAGACTTGGGCTTTGTACAGATGGGATGAATCCGTACGGGACATTGAGCAGCCAACATAGCACTTGGCCAGTCATGCTTGTTATATACAATCTTCCTCCCTGGATGTGTATGAAAAATAAGTACGTTATGTTGTCATTGTTGATATCGGGTCCTAAACAACCCGGAAATGATATCGATGTTTATCTTGAACCTTTGATTGATGACTTAAAGAAACTTTGGGCTGAAGGTGTGATGACCTATGATGCTTCAGCAAGAGAGACATTTCGTTTGCACGCTATGTTGTTTTGCACTATTAATGACTTTCCAGCATATGGGAATTTGTCTGGATATAGTGTCAAAGGAGCTAAAGCGTGTCCTATATGTGAAGAAAACACTGATTCAATAAGACTAAAACATGGCGGCAAGACTGTATATCTTGGTCATCGAAGGTTTCTTTCAAAATTCCATCCATATCGTAGGAAGCGCAAAGCATTCAATGGATGGAATGATGAACGAAGTGCACCTAAACCTATACCAGGGGATGTTGTTTATGAAAGAGTAAAAGACATTGTCAATGAATTTGGTAAGAAATCACAATGTAGTATGGCCACACGGAGTGACAATTCTTCATTCAAGAAGAAGTCAATATTTTGGGATCTTCCTTATTGGAGTTCTTTGACAGTCAGGCATTGTATCGATGTAATGCACGTTGAGAAAAATGTATGTGATAGCATCATTGGTACTCTATTAAATATACCAGGTAAGACTAAAGATGGGATAAAATCCAGACTGGACCTACGTGAAATGGGAATAAGGTCAGAATTAACAGAATTACGTGAAATGGGTAATAAAAGAACATACTTACCTCCCGCTTGTTACACGTTGTCTAGAAAGGAGAAGAAAACTTTTTGTGAATGCTTGGTAAATGTTAAGGTGCCACATGGTTACTCATCCAACATCCGTAGATTGGTATCAATGAAAGATCTGAAATTGATAGGTCTTAAATCTCATGATTGTCACACTCTAATGCAACAAATATTGCCCGTGGCAATTCGATCTATATTGCCGAAGCATGTAAGGTTTGCAATTACCAGACTTTGTTTCTTTTTCAACAGTCTATGCAGCAAAGTTATTGACCCTGATACTCTTGATAATTTGCAAAGAGAAGTGGTTGTTATTGACCCTGAAGGGAGTATTATTGAAGGTTATGTGGCGAGAGAGGTTATGGATTTTTGCAATGACTTTCTCAGTGGTAATGACACTCCTGATAATGACAAGAATATTGAGGAGGGCAAAGGAATTTTGGGATCACGGGTGAAAGTAATCAGCCGTGAGCAGTTGGAACAAGCTCACTTGTATATTTTACACAATATGGATGAAGTGAGTGTTTATATCGAGGAACATACCAATTTCATAAAGAGAAAACATCCTCGAGCAAGTTCAATGTGGCTTGCTAGAGAGCATAATAAGACTTTTACTAAGTGGTTTGAAGATAAAGTCTTACATCAACTATCTCAAACACCACATGATATTACAGAAACTATCAAATGCCTCGCCTTTAAACCAAAACCGAATGTTATGTCTTATGAAGGGTTTGACATTAATGGATTCACATATTACACAAAGCGCCAAGATGATAAGAGTGTCGTCCAAAATAGTGGGGTCACTCTTCAAGCGTCGACTATGTACTTTGCAAGTGCAAAGGATAAGAGTCCACGTGAAGCTAAAATGTCATATTACGGTGTCATTGAGGACATTTGGGAGTTTGACTACATAGATTTCAAAATTCCGCCCTTTAAATGTAATTGGGTTGATAACACCAAAGGAGTTATAGTGGATGAATTGGGTTTCACTTTGGTGAACTTTGAAAAGATTGGCGAGAAGGGTGAACCATTCATATTGGCATCACAGGCGAAACAAATATTCTATATCGATGATCCTGCAAATGATAAATGGTTGGTTGTTCTTCATGGTAAAAGACAGTTCATTGAAGATCCTATAGATGAAGAAGAGTACTATGATAAGTATGATGACTCCAGTCCATTCTCAGTTGGGTTGCCAACTCCACAAAATATTGAAGCTAATGATGACTTATATGTGCGTAGAGATCACAATGAAGGATTGTTAATTGATAAAAGATCACAATTTTAGAGACATGTATGTTTATACAAATGCTAAATGTTTGCCTTTTTCTAGTTAATACAAATGCTAAATGTTTGCCTTTTTCTAGTTAATACAAATGCTAAATGTTTGCCTTTTTCTAGTTAATAGAAATGCTAAATGTTTGCCTTTTTAATGACATTTTCAGATGGCTGACCATGATGAGCATGATGTCCATGATGAGCATGAAGTTCATGATGAGCATGCTGTCCATGACGAGCATGGCGAGGATACTAATGTAAGTTCTAAAAACATATCCTGTATTTCTATAAAATTCATTATCTTCTAGTTATGTCATATATCCTATATTTCTATATTGGGCTAAGTTAGTGTGTTTTATTTTTGTCAAATTTTAGGTTGATGCACCTGTACCCACTGAAGCACTGGAGCAACTTGATGCGCAACACCAGACACTTAACAAGAAAAGGGGCATCACTCTGTTGAAGAAGTTATTAGCGCTAAGTGGTAGTGGATCTAAATTGGTGGTGGAGTTTGATAATGGAGGAAATCCAATTGGAGTGAACCGCAATAATTTTGTGAACTATCTTGGGTGTACCACTCGGAGCCATTGTGGTGTTAAGTATGACAATTGGCATAAAGTTCCTCAAGGGAAAAAAGACTTGATATGGAAGGATTTATGCGTGAGTTATTATTATTTGCAATTCTATTTTGTAGATTACAAATTCTATTATTTGCAATTCTATTTTGGATACTAGTTAATAACATTTCTATTTTACAGAATCTGTTTGCATTAGATGAGAAGTTGCATCGTAAAAATGTGATGCAACGCGCTGGAAAGATGCTTAGGAATTATAGGACAAATCTGAACAGAGAATACATAAAAGAGGGTGATAAGAAGAAGAAGTCAGCCCTTGAACAATGGAACTTCTTGGACAAAGAAGATTGGGACAATTTTGTTGCTTCAAGAAAATCTGAAGAATTCAAGGTATTAGGTGTCACTCCTAATTTAATTAATATACATTGTATTCACCTGTTTCAAGATTAGCATTTAGTGCTACTAACCAAATCATTAATGTGCATACTAACTAGGCCCTCAGTGACGCACAAAAAGCAAGGCGTGCACTGAATGTGCATGACCACACTATGGGTCCAAAAGGCTATGCAAGCGTTCGCCAAAGACTACAGGCGGAGTCTGCGGCTACTCAGGAGTCTGCTCCTACTCAGGAGTCTGCCACACCCATGCCTCGCCATGATATCTGGATAGCTGGCAGGCAAAACAAGAAGGGTGAAATAAAGAAGCCTGTAACTGCTGAGGCGGCTGCAAAAATGGTAAAATACAACTCTTAGAGAAATCGTTTGAATATTGATTATTTGTGGTGTTAACTTACCAATTTCTGTTTATGGTGATTAGCGGGAGCTGCACGAGCAGAGGAAACAAGGCACGTTCATCCCTCAGGGCACAAGGGATGAATTGACAGTTGCTCTGGGTAACCCAGAGCATCCTGGACGTGTTAGAGGTGCCGGCGCTGGTGTTGGCATCAAAGCATTCTTTGGGCCATCCCAGCGCAAACCCAGAGCGGGACTTTCTCAAGAAGAGGTAACCTATTCTTTTTTTAGAATGTTACTGCAAAAGGAAATTCATTAATAAGAAGCTAATGTTTCTTTTATCCATGTATAGGAGAATAAGAGAGTTGAGGATTTAGTTGCTAAGAAGATCAACGATGTAGTTGCTGAGAAGGTCAAGGAAGAATTGCTGCGGTGGCAGGCATCTCAGGCTTCCAATACGCCTATGGCGACCCACTCTTCTCCTGATGCACAGACTGCGAGTAATCCTGGAGACCCATCGCCTAGCACGTCTGCTGTAAGTATTGTTTATGACATTGTAGTTAGTCTTTTCAAGTTGTTATGTTTTCAAGATGATATGTATATATGTATAATATTCTTTACGTAAATTTGTAGGCATTGAAGCCATGCCGCTTAAGAATGCAAGACTACGTTGTTGCAGAGGCGCAGGCTTACCCGTCCCTTCCTGGGGCAATGTTTCACGGGACTCCAATGCCACAGGGCTACATTCGTGTGAGCCCGATACGTGTGTTACCTGATTGGAGAGAAGCTACATTGCCATATCCCCACCCGGATATTGATAGACTTGCTGATGCAGAAGGCGGGGTGATATTGTGGCCCAAAGCAGATGTCGTCTACATGACTGAAATTGTAAGATAAATTTACATTGATTTAGACTGTTAATGTGTATATATGATGTCAACTGATCTGAAATTATATGTACAGGTTAAAAAGAAGACACCAGGAGCACCTAGGCCTCCACTTCCACTTCCCGCATTACCCGATTGGGTTCCAACTGACCTAACATACCCGTTAGGTCCTGCTTGTAGGGGAATGGCATGTTGGCTACGGGCACATAATGTACATTGCCCTATAATTATTTCTTTAGATGCAGATTATGCAGGTCAATCATACGATAGCTCTTTATTTATACAAGATATTATTGAGCTGTTTATGTATGATTGGTTGAATACATCAATGATAGAGACATGGATAAGGTGAGATCTTGTTTATACATCCATATACCTTGTGTAAGATCCGGTGATCTGGTTTCTTATATATTAATGCATACGCCTATATATTTTGCAGCTACCTAGTCGAAGATCATTGCAAACAATTTGCATTTGATCATGTGGGATTTTTGATTCCATCATTGATTAGTTTGGTAGCTAAAGACCCTGATAATGTTCAACAATACTGTATAGATGCTTTTACAATTTTTGGTCAGCAAAAGAAGACGATAATAATAGCTCCATTCAATGTCAAGTAAGTTTACTTTATTTATAATTTGGACTTAAGAAAATTCCATTTTTATTTTGCATTTTGAGTTATTAATTGTTAACTTCTTACTTCTAGCGGTAGACATTGGGAGTTACTAGTTATTGTCCCCGGGACATTCACTGTTTATTATCTAGATCCTGCGGGGAGTACATTGAACACTAAAATTGGACACGTAATGAGAATGCCATTATTCTGGTGAGAAATATTTCATTTTTATATCCGTTAACATCTTTTATTACATTACTATTTACTTATGCAATTTATTGTGTTATATTAACATGTAGGGGTTTAGATGCATTCAAAAAGGCTGGAGGAACGGTCCCAAGGAAAAAGAACCAGCCAATAAATTGGCAGAACGTACAAGTAAGTTCCCGACTCAAATATATATATTATTGATGTGAATTGTGCTTAGTTGTATTATTTTGTATGTTTCAATTTATAGTGTGCTACACAAGACAATGGATGGGCATGCGCATACTATGTGATGCGATTTATGCAGATGATTATCAAATATGCCGCATTGGACATCGATACCATACATGAGGTATTATATATATTCTCATTAGTTAGTATGCAATATATCAATCTTATATTATTTTTATATTATTACTTATATATATACATCATTCTCTTTGCAGGTGTTTAAGACTGACAACACTACAGGTAAACGTTTAAAAAATATACATGCTCCATATACGATGGAAGCATTAAATGAAGTAAGAGAAGAATGGGCAAAAGCCATACAAGCAGTGGCAACTGTAAGATATAATTGGGATGTTGATAGCGATAATGAATGATACTATGTAAATGAATATTTCTGAATGTTAATACATGTATTTGAATGTTTCTATATGTGTGTGAATGTGAGAATTGAATTGATGTCTGAATGTATGTACTTGTGTAGAATTTTGCTTGTGACTTTTGCAGGTTTGCGGCCTGTTTGTAGGCTGATATCAATGGATGTCGTAAACCTGCAGTTCAGAAAACTGAACTGCAGGTTCTCATCCTGCTGACCAGCCACAGCAGGCCTGCAAACTGATATGAAAAAAAAAAATATAAATAGGCGTCGGTTATTTATAGAAAACCGTCAGGAAAGACCTACAGCGTCGGTTTTTTCAATAAACCGACGCCTGATGTGGCCAAAGCAGTCCTGGAAATGGCGTCGGATATTCATATCAAACTGTCGCCTATTTAACATATAGGCGTCGGTCGTTTAGTATATAACTGACGCCAAAAGTGTTCGCGCCACAAAAAATGGCGTCATCTAGGGCACTTTATGCGTCGGTCATCTACTAAAAGACCGACGCTATATTCCATAGTGGCGTCGGTTATTTACTAAAACACCGACGCAGAAAGTGCCCTAGATGATGCCGTTTTCTGTGGCGCGAACCCTTTTGGCGTCGGTTCTCTACTAAACGACCGACGCCTATAGATTAAATAGGCGTCGGTTAAAAAACCGACGCCGAAGTGTTCGACCTTTAGCGGCGCCCACATAGGCGTCGGTCGGAAACCGACGCCAAATGGGGTTAAACGACCGACGCCAAAGGCCGTTTCTGTAGTAGTGGGTCTCGATACCATTGACTTGGGTGTCGATGGTATCGACTCTTTGCTGCTCCTTTCGGCTGGCAACCTGTGGCCTTGTCGATGGTATCAACTTCCGTCGATGGTATCAACGGAAGAAGATACTTGTTTTTACTGAAATTCAGAGACAAGATCAAATAAGTCCACACAATTAATAATAATGTGATAATGAATGCTCAAAATAATGAAACTAAGGGTATTTGACATAAAATGATGGCAAAGACCAAAATAGGTGAATTATGCAATATTAACCATAAAACTGACTAATAAAAGCACAAAACACATATCAAACCGGTCTATAAATGCGACTCAAAATCATCGCATCAAACTCCCCTAAGCTTGAACATTTCTCGCCCTCGAGAAACTAATCCTTAGATAAGAATTGCAAATGTCAACTGAAAAACAACACACCAACCCAACATCCCATATGACTCCCACTGAACATTCTCAAACCGGCCTTCTCTAACCACAGAATGGTAATTACCCTAAAGGCGACAGTAATCATCAATAAAAGAAATTAACCTCTAAACCGATGAACACTATCACATAAGGCAGTTAACATAATAAAATTCGCTGATTCAGCATTGGTGCATCCTGTGATCGCCTATACTACATTGCTCGCCCTAACTACCATCTACATGGAAGCAGTTCTCCTGATAATCATTAGTGAGGAGAAATTCACGGTGGCCTACCAATCCGAGCAACAGGTGGATGAAAATGGGTGGCTCCAGGAAGAACTTGGAAGTATTGTACAGTTTCAACATGCATAATACAAAAATGTCCTAAATGATGCAAATGCACATTAGAAATGCCCTAATGCCTAAAATTGGGTGGAATGATGCATGCACTAACCTTCCACCTAAAAATGAGATGGATATCTAGTCAAACTACATCATGTATTCAATTATCCTGAAATGTGCGTGATATCATGTTCCTTTCTCCTTCTTATTTCACTTTCTTCTAAATTCTTTTTTTTTCTTTTCTCTCTTTTTTTTTCTATTTCAGATTTTCATATTTTTTTTTCAGCCCACATATCCATAATTTCTTAAAGATAATTTCATGGGCTATTTTCTTCATACTCATAAATTTTTGCAATATTTAGAAGGTATGGAACAGTTTAATTCACCATTAGGGAAAAATTGAGATACCTGATATACTTTATGCATGAAAATCATGGATGCAACTACATGGCATGCACCTAAAGGTAATGTGCATGACTCACTATTTTTTTTTCTTTTTATGCAAAAGTATGGAAAATATCAATGCAAGTCCTATCTAAATGCTATGCACACAAAAAGGAATTAAAACTGCACTTTACTTCCAATTCTTGGGTGGATTATGGAAAAATGCAGTGGAATGATCACAAGACTAGATGACTGAACCTTAGAAAAATATCATGTGTCCCTCCTTACTGACCTGTGTAGTAGTTTAGAGGGTTCTCTCTCTTACATCCAATTAAAGTCTCATTACCATTTGGTTAGGTTAGGCTCAAACAACCATTACTGTCCACTTTCATGAATCATTTGGAGTACATGTGTGAAATGTTGTTTTAAAGTTGACATAATCAATCATTTTCGTAAGATGTGTTCCCCAAGGTCAACCAAAGCAAGCTATACAAAGACACAATAATTTTTTTTTAAATTTCCCATGAACTAACAGTAAGATGACACACTTTTACGACATCCACAGTTACACTAGATAGTACGTGGATCCTACAAAAACTAAAGATGCAAGAAACAAATAACAATGCTAAAAACTAAAAACAATAAAAGATAGAGTTGTTCCAACTACCCCCCTAAGCTTGAATTCGACTATGGCCTCATAGTCAAAAACAAACTTAAAGATTAGAACAGAGATACCCGATCACTCTTGTGGAGGTGGAGGTGGTTGCGGAGAAGTGGGGTCCCAAGACGAGAAATGTCCTTGGAAGTTCGGATCATACGGGGGCATTGGTGGAGGTTGTGGATACCCACGAAAATAGCCCTGACTCCAGTAGTGGTCGTAGAATGGCTGCTGATGCTTCTCCATCCTATGCAGCCGATCATGGATGCTTTCTTGATTGGTGAAAAGAAGGCGCTCATTCTCGAAGATCGCCTGCTGGTTGACAAAAAGCCGGTTGGTGGTCTCTTGAATACCGGCATATGCAGCGGTGTGGCTGTGCTGCGTCTGCTGAATATCTTGGAGCATGTTGTACATGCCCTGCATAGAGTAAACATCCTCGCTCTGCTGCGAGGACTGCGGCGGTGGAGGCGGAGGCTGTGATGATGAAGACGCACCCGTATGCATCCGTGGACGCTTCCGGGGTGCTACTCGTGTGCGAAGAGCTGTGAATGCCTCCTCTTCCTCCTCAGCCTCGTCGTCCTGTCCATCGTCACCGCTGTCATTGTTGCCTTCTTCCTCATCGGAGTCGATGGCTATGATTGGCCATCTGAAATGCTGTGCACCCTCGATGTGGAAGATGGGATCCGGCAGCGCACACTCCTGGTAAGCGTGGTTGACGTGGCAGTGCGCATACGCCAAACCATCCCGTAGAAGAATAAGGTTTGAACGGTGCAGATGTTGCACGTTCACCTTAGTTCTCGTGGAAAGCGAAGTCATGGTGGAGAAGTTGAGCCCGAGGTAGTGCACCAACTTGGTGATGAGCCCGCCGAAATGAATCGGGGCCTTCGTTGTACTCCTCTTTACCGCCAGAACTCACTGTAGGAAAAACGCACCCCAGTTGCATTCTTGTCGCGTCAGGAGCATGTAGAGAAAGAAGAGGTTGGTCTCCTGAAATTTGCTCAGCGCCAGATCGCTACGAGCAAAGAATGTGAAACTCAACATCCAGTGTAGGACCCAGACAAATGGGTGCTCGAAATCTGCTACTGCAGCATTGTGGTAGCTCACCGTCTTTCCCGCCGACACTGTCACTAGCTCGGTGAAGATTTTGTCACAATCGGTGCGGGAGTCTGGTCGCCGGTGATCGTGTTGCGAGTGGTTCCAGTTGAAAATTTTGTTAAACTGCCTAAGAGTGATGTTGTAGTCGATGTTGAACAGCCGGAATGACACCCGGCCCTTGATCCACTCACGATCAGAAGCAACTATGTCGTTGGGCACGACTCAGACGTCAAGGGAGGCCATGAATTCCGCCACCAACTCTTTGTAGGTGGGCCACTCACCGAAGAATGGTTGACCATCCACATGGTACTCCAGCTCGCCTGGCCTTCTGCTGGTGTGGCGTGCTTGACCCTTCAGAACAAAGGCCAAGTTGGCCTTGAATCCCAGATCACGAATCATATCCCGGTCCACATACCGGGTAGGCTCGATCTTCCGCTTCAAGATCTCTTCATAGATCTTCTTCACCTCCGTGGATGGGTGAACCAGACGCGGACGTGATACTGACGCAGTAGGGGGTGGCACGAACTCCATGATATCCATAGGATTCACACGGGAGGATGATGCTCTGGCGACGTGCACCATTGTTGTGAGAGAAATGAGATTAGCAGAAGAGATCGGGGAAGATGGAGAATTGACTCTCCGCTCGGTGAAGATCTTCACTCGGTGTTGCTGCTCTTCGATCTTGGATGGCTTGGGGGAGTGCTCGGCGCAAAGGAGAAAAATCACTCTGAAGGTGTGACGTCAAATGACGTAATGACTCTCCTTATATAGACTTGGCCGACGCCACTGTTGACCCGTCGATACCATCGACGTGGGTCAATGGTATCGACACATCTCGATGCTATCTGCCCCCTCGCGAGTAGCGACGGCTGACGATTGCCTGATCTTGTAACCCGGATCGCTCTTGAGTCGATACCATTGACGTGGGTCGATGGTATCGACGCTGCACACGGATCGATGACGTGGACGCCGCGATCGCCGACGATTTCTATACGCGGATCGGTGACATGGATGGTCGACACCATCGACAGGAGTCGATGGTATTGACTTGGCTTCATTGCGACACCGCCACTTTGCACTTCAACATGTAACCATGTCGATACCATCGACGAGGCTATCGATGGTATCGAGTTGACTGAGACAAATTGATCTGAACTTCTCCAGTGATCTCGATGGTATCGACTCCTGTGTCGATACTATCGACTGTTGTTGGGCGACCTGCCTGTAGGTGTGTCGATACCATCGAAGAGACCGTCGATAGTATCGACTTAGAACGAACTCTGCAGTTGTCAACCTGAACCTACGTCGATACCATCGACCAATGTGTCGATGGTATCGACTCTGCCCCAACCTGCACAATGAACAAACGGATCAAGGTATCTTCTTTACACTAAACATTGAACGAATCTAAAGCAACCTATGATTATAATTAAACTATCCTAATGTACCGATGGTTGGGTTGCCTCCCAACAAGCGCCCTTATTTAACGTCTTAGGCTAGACGGCTTCCAGGCATCTCATTCATTTGAAAGTGTAATGAGTTTAACCTCATTCACTTTTCTCTTGTAATTCTCACCAAAATAAAGCTTCAACCTCTGTCCATTCACCAAAAATGTGGCATCACCATCACGCACTAGAATCGCGCCGTGTGGTTTGACCTCTTCCACCACGAACGGTCCACTCCACCGGGATTTTAGCTTCTCGGGATGCAACTTGAGTCGGCAGTTGAACAGCAAAACACTATCTCCCTTCTTGAACGTGCGCAACTCGATGTGGCGATCGTGGATCAGTTTTGTGCGCTCCTTGTATATTCGGGCATTCTCATATGCCGTCATCCGTAACTCATCCAACTCATTCAACTCAAACATTCTCTTTCTCCCATCTTCATCATAACTCAAATTTAGCCTTCAAAGCACCCAATGGGCCTTGTGCTCCAACTCCACCGGTAGGTGACAAGCCCGGCCATACGCCAACCTAAAAGGCGTAGTGCCTATAGGTGTTTTGTAAGCCATTTTGTATGCCCACAGTGCATCTGGTAGTAGGGCACTCCAATTATTCCTTGTGGATGCCACCATTCGCTCTAGAATCTTCTTGATTTCACGGTTTGAGACCTCCACTTGGCCTTGAGTCTGCAGATGATATGGGGTGTCAATGTTGTGCTTGACCCCATATTTCTTCAATAATGTCGAGAATTTCTGATTCCTGAAGTGTGTAACCCCATCGCTTATTATCATTCGGGGTATCCCAAACCTGCAGAAAATATTTTCCTTCACGAACCTACACACTACAGTAGAATCATTAGTCCTTGTGGGGATTGCTTCCACCCACTTCGACACATAGTCAACGGCTAGCAAGATATACAAATTGGAGTTCGAGGACACAAAGGGTCCCATGAAGTCTATGCCCCAAAAATTAAATACTTCAACTTCCTAAAATACATTCAGGGGCATCTCTTGTCGCTTTGAAATGTTACCTGCTCGCTGACACGGATCACATTGCCTTACAAAATCATAGGCATCCCGAAATAAAGTTGGCCAATAAAGGCCGCTTTCCAACACCTTAGCTGTTGTTCGCGAACTGGCATGGTGTCCTCCTGTAGGTGATGCATGGCAATGGTGGATAATACTCTCGTACTCCACCTCAGGCACACACCTGTGTAAGATACCGTCCCTGCATTGCTTCAAAAGAATTGGATCATCCCAAAAATAGTATCTTAAAGAATGAAAAAATCTCTTTTTCTCCTGATATGACCAATCTTCCGGGATGATCCCGCAAGCCAAATAATTAACAATTTCAGCGAACCACGGCTCTTTAGAATTAATTTTCAAAAGTTGTTCATCGGGAAATGTCTCGGTTATGGGTATATGCACATCTTTTTCATCCACCCTATCTAACCTAGACAAATGATCAGCCACTACATTCTCAATTCCAGACTTATCCTTGATTTCAATGTCAAATTCTTGTAAGAGCAAAATCCACCTAATGAGTCTAGGTTTTGCGTCTTTTTTCTCCATCAAGTATTTTATTGCAGCATGGTTAGTCCATACAACTACTTTAGATCCAACTAAATACTGCCGAAATTTTCCAAAAGCAAACACGACGGCAAGTAATTCTTTTTCAGTAGTTGTATAATTCAATTCAGCATCATTAAGAATTTTTGAAGCATAGAAAATCACAGCGGTCTTATTATCCACCCTTTGCCCCAATACGGCTCCTACTGCAAAATCCGAAGCGTCACACATCAATTCGAAAGGTTTTGTCCAATCCAACGTTTGAACAACCGGGGCAGAAATCAATTTTTCTTTCAAAACATAGAATGCATGAAGACACTTATCGTTGAAATCGAAAACCGCATCTTTCTCCAAAAGTTCAGATAAAGGTTTTGCAATTTTAGAAAAATCCTTAATGAATCGCCAATAGAACCCGGCGTGTCCCAGAAAGCTTCTCACCCCTTTTACAGAATTTGGTGGGGGCAGCTTGAAAATCACCTCAATTTTTACCGGGTCTACCTCAAGACCTTTGCTCGACACCTTGTGTCCCAGAACTATTCCCTCTGTCACCATCATGTGACATTTCTCCCAGTTAAGGACCAAGTGTGTGTCCTCACAACGCTGCAACACTTTGTCTAGGTTATAGAGACATTCATCAAATGATGCACCATAAACTGAGAAGTCATCCATAAAAACCTCAAGACAGTGCTCTACCATGTCAGAAAATATGGCGAGCATACAACGTTGAAACGTCGCCGGTGCATTACATAGACCAAACAACATTCGTCGGTAAGCAAAAGTCCCATAGGGACAGGTGAATGTAGATTTCTCTTGATCCAAAGGATCAATCGAGATCTGGTTGTACCCCGAATATCCGTCTAGAAAACAAAAATGCGATCGACCGGCAAGAAGTTCTAAAATTTGATCAATAAATGGTAAAGGAAAATGATCCTTAAGTGTGGCGGCATTCAGACGACGGTAGTCAATACAAACTCGCCACCCAGTTACCAGTCGGGTGGTGACAGGTTCATTTAACAAATTTTTAGTGACTGTAATTCCCCCCTTCTTAGGGACTACCTGTGTGGGACTCACCCACGTCGAGTCTGATATGGCATAAATAATCCCTGCAGCAAGAAGTTTGATGACCTCCTTCTTTACAACCTCCATCATGCTCGGATTTAAACGTCTTTGAGGCTAAATAACATGCTTGGCTCCCTCCTCGAGCCGAATCTTGTGCTGACATAGAGTAGGGGAAATCCCCTTGATTTATGCAACAGACCACCCAAAATCTCCACGGTGGTTCTTCACCACTATCAGCAATTGCTCCTCCTCTTCCACACTCAAATAAGCAGATATGATCACCGGTAACTTGTCTTTCTCAGCTAGAAAGACGTACTTGAGATGCGGGGGCAGCGGCTTCAATTCCAACTCTGGCGGGCTGATAAGAGATGATTGCAGCGGTGGGGGAAGTGCACCTAAATTTTCATAGTGCCTCGTATAGAAGCATGGAAGCATCTGAAGCATTTTAGCGCACTCCTTGAGTGATTTACTCCACATCCAATCATAGGTAACATTCAACAAACAAGCCTCGAGCGACAATTCCAGATATGCATCAACAACAGAAATAGCAATCACATCATCCTCCCAAGAAAGTAGAATGTCCTCATTCTCATCATTCGGAAATCCAACTGCTTTACACAAAGAAACAACCTTAGTTTGCTCCATGATATCCACAGCTAAGGTTCCATTATCCATCTTGCTCATCACATGAGCCATGTCCAGAAATGGTTTTCCAAGTGATGAGGGCATGACCATCTCAAAGTTTAGAGGACATGACCATCTCAAAGTGATCAAAGTGATGAGGACATGACCATCTCAAAGTCCAGCTAAGGTTCCATTATCCATATGTTTCACCATGTTACATTGTTCTTTTGCTTTAGAAGATGCAGTGCTAGAGGGCATGACCATCTCAAAGTGATCATCTGCTATGCCCAAGGTCAAGCAACCTCTCCCCATCTCTAAGATCATGTCGGCTGTAGCTTGGAATGGATGTCCAAGTAACAGTTCATTGCCATGCTCATCCTGCATTTCCATAACCACAAAATCAGCCGGAAAGACAAATCGATCCACCTTTACTAAGACATCTTCGCAGATTCCATAAGGCTTCACCACATAGTTGTCGGCCAATTGGATAGTCATATTGCTCGGCCGTGACTCCTTTAGTCCCAGCTTGTTAAATGTCGAAAGGGGCATCAAGTTGATGCTTGCCCCTGAATCACACAATGCTTCTCCAAATTTAATCTTCCCGATATAGCAAGTAATATTGAAACACCCTGGATCCTGTCTCTTTGTCGGTAGAGTGCCCATTATGAAGGCACTCACTTGCTCCTTTAGCACAACGACCTCAGTATCTGGTATTTTCCTCTTCTTGGTGATGACATCTTTTAGAAACTTCCCGTATGAAGGGATTTGCTCAATGGCTTCTAATAACGGAATATTAACCGAAAGCTTCCTAAAGGTATCCAAGAATTTCTTGAACTGTGCATCTACCTTCCTTGGCTTTGCACTATTCAGATAAGGGACCGGAATAGCTTGTACCCTTTGATGAGGTGGCACATAAGGCGTCATTTTCTGTGGTTCCTCCTCAGCAACCTGTTCTTCAGTACCATCCACGGCTATGTCTTCAACTTGCCCTGTGACTGGTGTGGGCTGCTCCGTAGTGGTTTCACCTTCAACTTTATCTTGCGGTGTGCTTGGTTCATCCGTTCTTGGATTTAACACCTTCTTGCCGCTTCTCAGTAAAATAGCCTTGGCTTGCTGGTTTCCCCCGGGAACATTGGTGTTCCCCGGAAAACCCGGATGTGTTGGTTTCTTCAAACTAGCTATTTCAGCTGCCATCTGTGCCATGGATGTCTCTATGGTCCTCATTTGAGACCCATGGCTCTGCAATGTCTGCCCAAATTGATTCATATATTCTCCTTGTTGCTTGATTTTCTTCCCGAATGTGTTCATTAACTCTTGATTTTGCTTGATGGCCTGATTGAGCAACTCCGTGCTCTTGTCCTCAGTAGCTGGCGCGGGCTTGGCTTCCGGATCCTGTAGAAAATTGTTTGGATCCTTCCATGAGAACTTTTTGTCCTTCCTCCATGAGTAGTCATTGTTCCTGTACCCTTGCTGTTGTCTAATATACTTGACTTGAGCCTCATCCTCTGACTCATTATCTTCCTTTTGCAGTAACTTCTTTGCGAGAAGATTCATCTTCTCATTCACCTCTCTCATTGCCTTTGATTCACTGGCGACTCGTGCTTTCTCAACTGGGCCTCTCTCTCTTTTTCCCTAGGACTGCTTTCTCGCCATGTTCTTGAGTATTTCCCAGCATCTAGTGTCAGTGTTATTAAGAAAAAATCCCGACTCGGCTGAATCCAGATTACTCCTATCATGCTCGGAGAGAGCAAAATAGAAGATTTTCACCTGTGTCTCTTTGTCCAACCCATGATGCGGACATCTCCTCAACATAACCTGAAATCGCTCCCAGGTCTCAAAATATGTTTCACCCGCCTATTGGGTGAAATTGTGAATCTTCCGGATCATGTCATTAGTCTTCTCAGGAGGGAAGAACCTCTCAAAGAAGACTTCCACCATATGGTTCCAAGACTCAACGAACTAATCGTCTAGATTATGTAGCCACTCTCTTTCTTCTCCTGCCAAGGAACTTGGGAACAGCTTGAGGTACAAAGCATCTTGTGGAAACCTGTCTATCTTTACCATGTCACAGTTTTCAACGAACTGGCTGATGTGTGCAACAGGATCCTCATTCTTCAGCCCATGAAATGCATTTGATTTTACCAAATTGATCAACGTTGGATCAATCTTATATGTCGGTATGTTGATCGCCTGCTTCTTTATAGGCCCCTTCGAAGCTGATGAGGAAGAAGCTTTGATCTTCTCCCATATGGTATGTGGCTCGGCCATGTCTTCTGGTTCAGATTCAGAATCTATCTCTTCTTGGTGCTCTTGCTCGTAGTACTCCTCGTCGTCAGGTCCCGGAGGTGGAACCTTGGGTGTGCGATTGGCGTAGTCCGCACTACGTGTATGCACCATCTAATGTACCTGAAATGAGAAAATTCGAGTTCAGTACTATGCTTAAACGAGTATAAACAATTATAGAGAAATTTAGAAATATTTGAAGTTGTTTCAAAATATTAAAAAAATGTGGCCTAGAGTGGCCGCTCGTAGCACTCGAAGTGCCAACAATTCACCGTATCCCCAGCAACGGCGCCAAAAACTTGACGTGTATTTTACTACGCGCTAAAAACGCAAGTATACGCGTCGAGTAGTACATGCCTTGTGAGGCCCGAGTCGAACACAGGGATACTCGGAAATGTCAGAGACTTCTACTAACTATTTGCGATCAGCTAAGACGAATAACAAATTGGGGTTTGTTGTCAAAATTAAAAGAAAATAAAAATAAAACAAAGCAAACAATCGATTAAATGTTAATTTAATCAATTCAAAAGAGTATCTTTAGGATTGCGATTTCATCGTGGGTTTTCATTGTATTACATTTTAAATAATGCCTCAATCTTCTCTCTCTATCCGGGTAGTGGCCTGAAAACAGAATTGCCCACTGTCGTGGTGCAATTCACTACTTAGGTTTAGGTTGGTTCCACCGTCGTAGTAACCTATTCCCTAAACTAAGTGCATTACGAACGATCTCTCAATTTCCACCATTAATTTTACACCTCCTTTGTCAAGGGATTTATCGATTAATGTAGGTTTCATCTCTTTTCAACCGTTAATCCTTCTGTCGAAGTGATTAAGGGCATTAGGTTATTATTATGGTGATCAAGCATAACAATATATGGATAAAATGAAACTATACCACGGATCTAAGAGAGAAAATATGAATTACTACTATAAAACTGTCATACAATGAATTCTCGGGCTACTCCCGGTCCTAAAGATGGAGGGGATTAGCCCCGCATGTTCATCTCACACAAGTACATGGTAGAAATAGGGGAAATCATATGAAAAACATGAATTGAATGGGAAAACCCCTGAACGGAGAAGAACCAATTGATCCTTTGCGTAGAACACGAGCTTTCCCGCCTCTCGGTGGTGAAATCCGTCTTCGGCAGCGTCCGGATCGACAAGTATGAAATTCTGGCCTCCGTTCTCCTTTCTCTCGCTCCTCGGCACTTGTGCAATGGCAAATGAGATGATGATCTCGTCTGGGCGGCCGTCATTAGGTATAAGTTTCTAATTAGGTCGTTAATTAACTCCACCCGTCCGATTGAAATCAAACTGAATCCAACGCATATATGACGGCGTCGATACCATCGACGCGGGTCGATGGTATCGACCCAGTGTAATAGCGACAACCTTTCTTTCTTTTCGTCTGAGTCCCTGAAGCAATCTCGATACCATCGACTTAGGTCGATGGTATCGACTACCATGTAGCGTCGGTTTTGTCATTTTGCGACGTTGTAGCCTCCGTGCATCGATGGTATCGACTTGGGGGTCGATACTATCGACAGCTTCCTCGCCAGCAACCTGAAGGGGTCTCGATACCATCGACTTGGGTGTCAATGGTATCGACTCTTTGCTGCTTCTTTCGGCTGGCAACATGGCCTTGTCAATGCTATCGACTTCCGTCGATGGTATCGACGGAAGCAGATACTTGTTTTTCCTGAAATTCGAAGACAAGATCAAATAAGTCCACACAATTAATAATAATGTGATAATGAATGCTCAAAATAATGAAAATAAGGGGATTTGACATAAAATGATGGCAAAGACCAAAATAGGTGAATTATGCAATATTAACCATAAAACTGACTAATAAAAGCACAAAACACATATCAAACCGGTCTATAAATGCAACTCAAAATCATCGCATCATGGTCCAATGATTTTAAAGCAACTAGTTTCACATTGACTAATAGTGAAGGTTCAGTGATTTCAACCCTAATCCAATTGGGTTCAAAACCGTAATTGATGATCAATTGAAGATTGAATCAATCAAATAATGACTCATTAAGTTCATTTGAAACATGGTGCTTAGGTCCTATTGATGAGTAATTATATGGATTCAATTGATGAAGGAATCAACATTGAAAACCCTAAATCAATTTGATTTGTTGAGACCATAATTGGTCCAATCGGTTTTGAGGAGGTTTGGACCAAACGGTCTAAGACCGTTTGAGTCCAAACGGTATCAAGACCATTCGGGACGAAATGGTCCCAAACCGTTTGAGTCCCAATTGTTCTCATGAGTGCTTTAGTAAACGGTTTCAAGTACTTGCTTTAGTAAACGGTTTCAAGTACTTGCTTTAGTAAACGGTTTCAAGTACTTACTTTAGTAAAAGGTTTCAAGTGCTTACTTTGGAAAACAGTTTCAAGCACCACCTTTACCAAACAGTTTCAAACCCTTAGTCCAAGACCATTTGAGGTCTGGTTGGTCGAGACCGTTTGTGGTCTAAGTGACCAAGACCGATTGAGAAGTAATTAACCAAAATAGTATGGACACTTAAGGTGATTAAAGGTCAATTGTTTAATTGAACAATTACATGATGCAAACCATGGGTGATTATAATAATTGTACCCTTAATGTGATAAGGTGATTAGTACCCTTCATTTTATGATCTTTAATGATCATGGAAGTAATGATATAATTCATTGTGTTAATCCTTCATTCAAGTTGAGCTTACTTCGTCTAATTAAGTCCGAAGTAAGTATCACCTTATAGAGGATAAGAGAGAGAGGACTTCCTACATCAATGATAATCATGTAATGGATAAGCCTCAACACCTTTAACATGAATGATTAAGTAATTAGGGTATGATCCTTAAATAAAGAGATCATGAAACCCTAATCAAGGAGGATGTTGAGCCCTAACCTAAATCTAAGGCAATATCAGATGTAACCCAAATCAAGGGTAATGTTGTGACTCTAAACCAAGATGATAATATGAGAAACCCTACTTGAGGGTGAATCTATGAGAAACCCTAATTGAGTGTGAATCTATGAGAAACCCTAATTGAGGTTAATGTAATGAGAAACCTTAATGGAGGGTGAATCTATGAGAAACCCTAATTGAGGTTAATGTAATGAGAAACCCTAATGGAGGGTGATGTTATGAGAAACCCTAGTTGGAATGAATAGTAAACCCTAATTGTGGGTTATTGAATGTGAAACCCTGATCTAGAGTAATGCCATGAAAATCCCTAAATTAGAATGATGTGATGTAAAACTTTGATGTAATGATATTATGAGAGACTTAAATCCAGGGTGATGCCAAATAATGATATGTGAAACCATAGTGATGGTATAATAGCCAATACAATAAAGTACGATGTGGTTATTACTATCAAGGATAAGTTGATGAATTATATTAATGGTAATGTTGTTACTATAATGAGTAGGGGTCTAAGGGACAAGATGATGCCTAGATCATTATACATCTCATTTCATGCATGTGTAACAACCCTACATACCTTACAAAGATGAGGATAAGAAACTCTTAGGAGTGATGTATACAAAACTACATAATGGGACTAAATATCATCTCATGGGTTGAAATACCCAAAGTGGTTGATGATGGTTTATCCTATATCAATAGTGCTTAACCATTAGATAAGTCCATATCATTAAAAGTAGTTGGACAATTCTAATGTGTGAGCTATGGACCATATGATGAAAGTGACAAGTTAGTGGATAAAGTACTAAGAGGGAAATACCTTAATACATGGTTAGTTGACTAACTAAAGAAAGATGGAAATGAGAAGAAAGTGATACATCAAGACATGATAGATATCCCATTCAGCATTTCAGTGTAGACATACCTTGATGAACCTCTAATCCAATATTCTTGGATAAGAAACACAAGAAGTGTGTGTTATGTAATTATGACAATGAGATTGTAATGAGTTGATATATTTCGATAAGTATAGGCTAATATACATTGTGAAAGGGGATAAGCCAATCTAATGAGTATGACGTAATCATACCATGATAAGAATGAGAAATGGATTTGTACCTTGTATTAATGATCATGAATGATTTATGATGAGAGTAAAAGATCATGAGTAAATACTTATGATATCTTTGAATGTTCCTAAAGGTGAGGAGCAATATATTAGGGTTGAACTAATAATGTGAGCATGAAAACCTAATTAATGAAAGATGGGAAACCCTAACCTTAATCTTGAGTAAAGGGAATGAAAAGCCCTATTTGATAATAAACCCTAATCCTGATAAAGGAATTGTGTGCTCCGATCTCTAAAACCACGATATAAACTCAGCGGAAGCATTCGATTAGCAGCGGAATACAAAAATCATTGGAAATTAAAACTTTTTGAGACATGATCTTGAAAACCATAAAACTTCTTTCATAGAAAGGAGATAAATTGTTTACATCTCAGTCAAATTACTTCTTGAGTAATTATACACAACATGATACAAAATCTCAAGACTCGGACCAAAATTCTCAGACCACTAACTCCAAGGACCTGAGAGTACATAGACGACATAGGACTATCTAACTACAAACTCAGTAGTCAGTATCTCCACCTGAGATTCACTGCTGCTCCTGGTGCTGCTGTTGCTGGTATTGATCACCTGTAGGCTGGTTCCTTCGTCCTCGACGACCACCTAAAAAGTTGAAATCTACGAAGTGAGACAATTTTAAATAATTGTCCTAGCGAGAGTTATAACTCTCAACTAGAAGATTTATAATGGCAATTAATGTAAGGACCCTGACCTGCGTTTAGGGCTTACCATGTTTGCTTAGCTTAACCATGGTGGTTTGATGCTTGCTAATCACCTTTAGTGGTGATTAGGGTTTGGTTGTGCTTTGTTGAGAGTTCGAGGGGCTACTTGCAAATAAACCAAGATTAGGGTTTTTTGTGCAAGTTTGCCATCTTGAGAGATGTTTTCCCCTCTTTGCTTCCTCTAGGGTTGAGAGGAAGGCTTGGGCATGTTGTTTGAGTTTCTTGGGCCTTGCTTGAGCTTGTTTGGGCCTTGAGGTGCCTTGTGTGGGCTTAGTTGGGCCTTGTGTCGGCCAAGTGGAGCTTGTGTCGGACAAGTGGAGCTTGTGTCGGCCTAGAGTGGAGCTTGTGTCGCCCATGGTGCTTGATCCAACCTTGGTCTTGTTTGGTGGAACACATGGTGCACATCTTGGACAAGTGTCTTATGGCTTGCAAGAGTGGTGGCTTGAGTTGGTGGACAAGTGTTCCTTGGGTGGGCTACACCTAGCATGAGACAACCTTGGTTTCTCCTCCCCTTCTTTCTATATAGGTGGTTCCTTCCTTAGCTTGAGGTCCCTTTAGTTCCTCTCCTCCTTGTGCACGACACACTCCCTCTTTCCCTTGCTTGGTGGCCGACACACCCTTGAAGAAGGAGCTTGGAGGTCAACACACCCTTGGAGAAGAAGGTGGTGGCCGATACACTTCCTTGGAGGAGCTTTAGTGGTCGACACCCCTTGAAGCTTGAAGCTCTTCTTCTTCCTTGGAGCTTAAGGCGGGTTGCATGACTCTAACCCTAACTACTCTACTCTCTTCTCAATATGTGTTGTTTTAATCTTGCTTATGCATGTTAGTAGTTGGTTCTTGTTTAGCTTGCATGTTGGCCGATCCATGTGTGTTAGGGTTTAGGAGAGCAACACTCCCTTCTCCCCTTGGTCTAGATGAGTGAGCTTGGCTCCTAATGCCATGAGCAACACCCCTCTTTCCTACTCGATTGAGGTGAGATTATGACTTAGTGGCTTGAGGAATACCCTCTTCTCACCTTGGGCAAGATGGTGAGCTGGTTAGATGGCTTTGATGAGTTACACCTTGGTCGAGATGTGCTTGGGGAGGTGCTTCTCGAAAGACCTTGCCCTAGTTTTACCTTGCACGGTTTGAGTGAGTCAAGCTTTCCTTTTTTCTCGCTCGGTGGGCTGCTCGCCCAGTAGCTCTGTTCGCTCGCCTCACAAGCTTTCTCGCCCGATCTTCCTTGGCTCGCCTGATACCCTGATCACTCGATGTGCCTGCTCGCTCTATGTCTTGCTTGCCCGACATACCCTACACGCTTGAACGCACCTGGCTCTGCTCTCCCGATACTACCTTGCTCACCTAGCTCTTCTTTGACTCGCCCGACAGGCTTTGGTCACTCGACTTTCCTTTGCTCGCCCGGCACTTGCCCGCATAGCCCGATACTACCTTGCACGCCCCTGTGTCGCCCGGTACTCTTGGCTCGCCCGACACAACCTTGGCTCGCCCGACAGGCCTTGCTCGCCCGGCACGACCAGTTTGCTTGCTTGATACACCTACGCGCCTGAGTTGCATGCCCTTTATGTCCTGCACGCTCAGCAGTGAGCTGCACGCCTTGGTTTGGGTGACGGTGAACTCTACCCGAGTAGGTTCTTTTGGTGAGGGCTTTAGTATCTCTTTTGAGGGACCTTGGTATGATGGAAGTAGCTCGTTTAGCAATTACCCTTGATAGTATTAGTAACACCTTGCTCACTTAATGATAACGATAATGGCTATGATGATGCTTGTGTTATATGTACCTTTTGTTAACATGATGTCAAAGCATGGTAAGGTACATAAATGGTTGCATAATAGTGTATTTTGAGCACATGATTATTAGGTGATATATGGTGACATTTCTAGCAGTGATATCTCCTAATGGTGGGATAACCCTTATATCATTGATATGCTTAACCCTAATTTGATAATAATGTAATCCTGTGAATGGTAAGTTCCTTGGTTATTCTCTTTGGTTGTTGAATGATACTAACCATGCAGGAAATGCATAACCAGATGAAAGGCTATGAGAAATGATTATATGTGAATACTGATGACAGGTGTATTATGAATGATGTTCCATAATGATGATGAAATCCTTGAGAGGCTATGGCACTATGCAATGAGGGATTGAGATCCCATGATATGTGATGATCCTTGAGATGGATCTAGATGGTTGGCAAGAGGCCAAGTGATAACATGTAATGTGAGATCCTTGTGATGGATCAGTGTGATGTAAATTGTAGAAAATGCATAATGTTGAGTTTATGATTGTTTACCTTTCTGTTATACCTTGCATGTTTATAAAACTTGGTTGAATCTTGCAATCCATCTAAAAGATACTAATTAATCATAGTGTAATCTATAATGTAGTTTTCCCTGGCCATAGATTCATCACCAGTCAGGATAGGGTGATGATGAAATGGGTTTTCCTGCGGGTTAACCCGAAGCGCATATTGTTGAATATGCGAGGTTGCTCCTAGCCTAAAGTAAGGAGGTAAGAGTGCAACTGCGGTTGTAGCCTCAAGGATGCGGGGTTCAGGCCTGTAACCCAGTTATGTTAAGGGTGAGGTGAACATAGCCCATGGCTCCAGATATGCGATATAATGAGCATGAATGCGTTCATGACTCAGAGCACGGTGTTTAGACATGTGGCTCAGTTTTACTAGCGCTGTGACCTGTACCAAGGCGGGCTAGGCAGAGGGTATCCTGAGAGCTAACCCTGTGTCTATGACCACTTCAAGCATGAGACTACGGTCCTGCTTATGTTATACTCATGTTCTGCGACAGCGGGTAGCCAGAGAGCTAACCCTGTGGCTTATGACCACTTCAGCATGAGACTACGGTCCTGCTTCTGTTATATTCATGTACGGAACATGAGGCGGAGAAGGTCGTGGAGTCCGACTCTTCCATTGACCTTGTATGGCACCGGCTGTAGGCTTCACAACCGAAGGTTGGATTTGAACGGTACGGTTCATTTCCTCAGGGCATAATAAAATGTAATTCAGCCGTTTAGTATATACTGCTTAAGAAAAACACGAAACATTAGTCGAGGCCTTGTTTTTGTAGTTAACTTTAATTACCTCATAGTTGTTGTGCATTTCTCATATGTAGTAAGTTTCATATATTATCATGTCAAATCATGTTCCATTGAGAGGTATGCATGTTATATTCCTTTTTGGGTACAGCTGGTAAATTGTATGATATAGATGGCCTTGCTTTTCATAAACTATTTATGTTATATTCCTTATCAGTAATCTGCTGTTATAAGCTCTATCTTATCTGAGGTTTTGTAGTTTTGGCGAGGAGTTATGCCTCCCGCTGGGACAATGTTCAATTGTCTCACTCCGCTAGTTTATACCCTTTTTATGTGGTCGAGCTTGTCGTGGTGGTGGTCGCGGAGTTGCGGCCGAGCAGTAAGGAGATCAGTAGAAGGCAAGTTTTGGAGATGCTGGTGTTTTGGATGTTTTGTTGTAAAGTCTAGAGTCATCCCTGTACTCTCAGGTCCTTGGTAGTGTTTTGACGTTGTTTTACGATGTGCGACTGATGATGTTTGTATATCCTGTTGATGGCCGGATGTGGGCCTCTATATGTATGAACAGGTAGTGAACTCATGGTTATGACAGGACAGCTGTTGCTCTAAGCTATGGACATGTATCCAGGCTTGTGTGAATATATATATATAACATGTTTTCTTGCAGGATATGGACTGGAATGTAATATGTTTCTCAGTTTATCAGTTTTCCGCAATCGGTTTTAATTAACCCGTGTTTTTGATAAGTTGTGGTTATGGTGATTTCCGCATGTTTTCGCGTAACTCCTCGTTATCTGTATGATAATGGGATGTGTTGCCAGAAGTTTGGTATCAAAGCTTTAGGTTCGCTGAGTCTACAGGGATCTAGGACTAGGTTGTGTTTGTTCTTATGGGTTTTCCAGATTTTCTCATAGAATTCTTCTGCCCTCAGCGAAAGAAAAGCCAAGATGTCTGGAAACCATGAAGAACTCGCTGCCGAGCACAGCGATGCTACATCTGTTGATGGAGCAGTAGGTCAGGCACATGAAGATCGGGTGCCTGAGGTCCCCCAACCTGACTCAGCCATACTTGAACATCCTGCCTACCAACAGCTTATGGGGCAGATGATGGCTACGATGAACCTCATGGTTGAGCGAGTACCAGTGCCTCCTCCGCGAGCACAGGTTCCCCATGGAGAAGCATCGGGTGTTGGGAAGACCTTCGAGCGGCTTCACCGAGTAGGAGCTTCGGAATATGCTGGAATGACTGATCCAGCGGATGCAGATCTGTGGCTGACAAGTCTCGAGAAGGCTTTCCGGATCCTTGACATCCCCAAAGCAAACAAAGTAAAGCATGTTGTCTACCTTCTGAAGGGTAGTGCTAGTCACTGGTGGACCATCGAGGAAGAGAAACGGCCTGGTGAGGTGATCTATTGGGAAGAGTTTCGACGCGAGTTTGTCACCAGATACTTTCCCAAGACGTATCTGGATGAGAAGATCCGTCAGTTCGAGAGTTTGTGACAGGGAACGATGAACATCACCGAGTATGAAGCCAAGTTTATGGATCTATTCAGGTTTTGTCCTCACATGGCGACGACCGACGAGGAACGGATCAGACGTTTCGAGAAGGGTCTGAGTGCTGAGCTAACAACACCGGTTTCTGCGTTGGAGAACCGAGAACGGTTTGTTACATTTGTGGAATCAGTCCGGAGGATTGAACGTTCTGTAAGGGAGAAGAGAGAGTACATGGCTAAGAAGAGACCTTCTCAGTTACAGGTTCAGAGGTTTGGTGGCTTCAAGAAGCCCAGGTTTTTGGCACTAACATCGTTGAGAGGTTCTGGTAGGCCATCTCAGTGGTCTATGAGTAGAGGAAGAGGCAATGTTTCTTCACCATCTAAGGCACAAAGTTCAGCTTCTATGGAGGTGACACGGCCATCCAGGCCTCGAGACGATGTTAGGACATGCTATGCCTGTGGTCAGACGGGGCATATCAGGTCAAGTTGTCCCTACAAAGGTGATGAAGTGACGCAGCAGCCGAGACAGAACCTTCAAGTGTCAGAGAGACCACAACCCAGTGGTAGTAGAGGACGAGGTCGCGGTCAAGCATCTCAGGCTGGATCATCTGCTCAGGGAAGCAGAGGTCGTGGACAGCAAGCAATGACTCGATTCTATGCTATGAATCAGCTGGAGGCGATAGTCAACCCGCGAGTAGTGACAAGTCAGATGGAGTTATTGCATTCTGATATGTCTTCTTCTTACTTTATATCTGTTCTGGTTGACCTGGGTGCTACGCACTCTTTTATCACCTATAGTATGCTTGATAACTGTCGTTTACCTGTTAGCTGTAAGAAGGATAGCTTGTTGTTAGAAACCCCTCTTGATGGTTCCTCTTTGCTTCGAGAAGAGTGTCCATCTTGTGTCTTGTCTTTCTCGGGACACCGCATTCAAGTGGATCTCATACCACTTGATATGCATGGTTTCAATGTCATCCTTGGGATGGATACCTTAGAAAGGTATAAGGTTGTTTTGGACTGTGGTTCCAAGCAGGCAATGTTTGATGTTGCTGGAGAGAAGTGGATCTTCCAGGGAGATAGGAAGATTCTTTCAACATGCTTAGTATCAGCTATGGTAGCAGATAAGTTGTTACGACAGGGATGTGAGGCGTTCTTAGCTCACGTGGTGGATACCGTAGTGGATGCCAAGGCAAAAGGTCCTAGTCTTGAGGAGGTGTCAGTGGTTCGAGAGTTTGCAAAGGTGTTTCCTAAAGAGTTTGTTGGTGTTCCCCCACCCCGAGAGATTGATTTTGAGATCAATCTGGTACCAGGAACGCAGCCGGTTGCGCAGACACCTTATAGGATGGCTCCAACAGAGATGGAAGAGTTGAAGAAATAGTTGCAAGAGTTGTTGAATAAAGGTTTTATCCAACCAAGTATGTCGCCTTGGGGTGCTCCCGTGCTGTTTGTCAAGAAGAAGGATGGTTCGATGCGGTTGTGTATAGATTACCGGCAGTTGAACAAGGTCACAATCAAGAACAAGTACCCGTTGCCGAGGATAGATGATCTGTTCGATCAGTTGTGTGGTTCTACAGTGTTCTCGAAGATCGATCTACGGTCCAAATATCATCAGTTGAGGATAAAGGCGGATGACATACCAAAGTCAGCCTTCAGGACAAGGAGTGGTCATTATGAGTTTGTGGTTATGCCGTTTGGGTTAACCAATGCACCTGTAGCTTTCATGGATCTGATGAACAGAGTGTTCTGTCTGTTCTTAGATCAGTTTGTTGTAGTCTTTATAGATGACATCTTGATCTATAGTCGGGACAGGCTAGAGCATGAGCAACATCTCCGTCGAGCGTTAACTCTTCTTCGTCAACATTAGTTGTATGCCAAGTTCAATAAGTGTGAGTTCGGGCTGGATGAAGTGACTTTCTTGGGCCATGTGATATCCGCTGAAGGAGTCAAGGTAGATCCGAAGAAGGTGGAATCTGTTGCAGATTGGGAACAGCCGAAGACGCCGACAGAAGTTCGTAGTTTCCTTAGTTTAGCAGGATACTACCGGAGGTTTATCAAGGACTTTAGTGTGATCGCGTTACCGATGATGAAGTTGACCAGGAAGGATGTACCTTTTTTTTGGGATGATCGATGTCAACAAGCTTTCCAGAGTCTGAAGGAGAAGCTAACTAGTGCTCCAGTGTTGATCTTGCCAGAGCCTGGGAAAGGCTATGTTGTTTTTTGTGATACTTCCAAGAAAGGTTTAGGTTGTGTGTTGATGCAGGAAGATCATGTAGTTTCTTTTGCCTCGCGACAGCTCAAGAAGCATGAGGAGAACTACCCGACTCATGATTTGGAGCTGGCAGCAGTGGTTCATGCGTTAAAGATTTGGAGACAATGTCTGTATGGGGAAGCGTGTCAGATCTTTACGGATCATAAGAATCTGAAGTATATCTTCACACAGCATGAGTTGAACATGCGACAGCGGTGATGGATGGAGTTGATCAACGACTACGACTGCACGATCGAGTATCATCCTGGTAAGGCAAACGTGATAGCTGATGCGCTTAGTCGAAAGTCTTCTTTTTCTTCCAAGAAGGCACAGTTGAGTTCCCTGGTTTGCCATAGGTGGGAGATGTTTGTTTCTCTACGACAGATGAATGTGTAGATGGAAGTTTCTTTGTTGTCTGGTCTTTTCGCATAGATGCAAGTCAAGCCTACGTTGAGGCAGCAGATCAAGGATGCACAACAGACAGATGAGGCGGTACAGATGATCAGATCACAGTTTGGTAGTGACAAGCGTGATGGGTTTCATGAGTCCAAGGATTGACTAGTTTGCTATCGTGATAGGATGGTGGTTCCAGATGCTGATGATCTGAGGAAGTTGGTGCTTGAGGAACCACACGCGTTGATGTATGCCATGCATCCAGGTGTCACCAAGATGTATCATTGTCTAAAGGACTTGTATTGGTGGCCCAGTTTGAAGAAAGATGTAGCTGAGTTCGTGGCTAGATGTGCGATATGTCAGCAAGTGAAGGCTGGAAATCAAAATCCGGCAGGTACGTTGCAACCTTTGCCGATACCGAAGTGGAAATGGGATCATATAACCATGGATTTTGTAGTTGGTCCACCCAAGACAACTAGGAATCATGATTCCATTTGGGTGATAGTGGACAGATTGACGAAGTCTGCCCCTTTCCTTCCTGTGAAGATGACGTATACAGCTGAGAAGCTTGCCAAAGTGTATGTGGATGAGATAGTTCGTTTGCATGGTGTGCCAGCAACGATAGTTTTTGACAGAGGTCCCCAGTTCACGAGTCGTTTTTGGGAACAGTTGCACAGAGCGTTGGGAATGCAGTTGAGATTCAGTACAACCTTTCATCCGCAGACAGATGGATAGTCTGAAAGGACTATTCAGATTGTAGAAGATCTCCTTCGAGCTTGTGTTTTGTAGTTTCTAGGCAATTGGGATGTACATCTAAGTTTGATAGAGTTCTCTTATAACAACAGTTACCAGCTAAGCATCGACATGGCTCCTTACGAAGCTCTGTATGGAAGGAAGTGTAGATCTCCTTTGTGTTGGTACGAGTCTGGTGAGTATCATCTTTTGGGTCATGAGTTAGTTCAGCAAACGACAGAAAAGATTAAAGTGATACAACAACAGTTGAAAGTAGCACAGGATAGACAGAAGTCTTATGCAGACAATCGTCGATGACCGTTGAAGTTCTAGGTAGGAGATAAAGTATATCTGAAAGTCTCGCCGTGGAAAGATGTGCTAAGGTTTGGACGAAAGGGTAAGTTGGCACCCAGGTATATGGGGCCTTACCCAGTCTTAGCACGTGTTGGAAAGGTAGCTTACGAGATAGTGTTGCCCCCAGAGTTGCATAGGTTACATCCAGTGTTCCACGTCAGTATGTTGAAGAAAAGTCATCCAGATTCCAGTACTGTGATACATCCATTTGAGGTTGAGCTTGATGAAGATGTGACCTATGAGGAAGGTCCTGTGGCGATTCTTGACAGAAGGATAAACAGGAAGAATAAGAAGGACTTGGTTCTTATGAAGGTTCTTTGGATGCGTCGTGGCGTCGAGGAAGCCACGTGGGAGCTTGAGGAAGAGATGAGGAGGAAGTATCCCTCGCTTTTCTCTTCAGATTTCAGGGACGAAATCCCTTAAAGGGGGTTAGATTGTAAGGACCCTGACCTGCGTTTCGGGCTTACCCTGTTTGCTTTGCTTAACCATGGTGGTTTGATGCTTTCTAATCACCTTTAGTGGTGATTAGGGTTTGGTTGTGCTTTGTTGAGAGTTTGAGGGGCTACTTGCAAATAAACCAAGATTAGGGTTTTGTGTGCAAGTTTGCCGTCTTGAGAGATGTTTTCCCCTCTTTGCTTCCTCTAGGGTTGAGAGGAAGGCTTGGGCTTGTTGTTTGAGTTTCTTGGGCCTTGCTTGAGCTTGTTTGGGCCTTGAGGTGCCTTGTTTGGGCTTAGTTGGGCGTTGTGTCTGCCAAGTGGAGCTTGTGTCGGCCAAGTGGAGCTTGTGTCGGCCTAGAGTGGAGCTTGTGTCGCCCATGGTGCTTGGTCCAACCTTGTTCTTGTTTGGTGGAACACATGGTGCACATCTTGGACAAGTTTCTTATGGCTTGCAAGAGTGGTGGGTTGAGTTGGTGGACAAGTGTTCCTTGGGTGGGCGACACCTAGCATGAGACAACCTTGGTTTCTCCTCCCCTTCTTTCTATATAGGTGGTTCCTTCCTTAGCTTGAGGTCCCTTTAGTTCCTCTCCTCCTTGTGCACGACACACTCCCTCTTTCCCTTGCTTGGTGGCCGAAACACCCTTGAAGAAGGAGCTTGGAGGTCGACACACCCTTGGAGAAGAAGGTGGTGGCCGATACACTTCCTTGGAGGAGCTTTGGTGGTCGACACCCCTTGAAGCTTGAAGCTCTTCTTCTTCCTTGGAGCTTAAGGCGGGTTGCATGATTCTAACCCTAACTACTCTACTCTCTTCTCAATATGTGTTGCTTTAATCTTGCTTATGCATGTTAGTAGTTGGTTCTTATTTAGCTTGCATGTTGGCCGATCCATGTGTGTTAGGGTTTAGGAGAACAACACTCCTTTCTCCCCTTGGTCTAGATGAGTGAGCTTGGGTCCTAATGCCATGAGCAAAACCCCTCTTTCCTACTCGATTCAGGTGAGCTAATGATTTAGTGGCTTGAGAAATACCCTCTTCTCACCTTGGGCAATATGGTGAGCTCGTTAGATGGCTTTGATGAGTTACACCTTGGTCGAGATGTGCTTGGGGAGGTGCTGCCCGACAGCCCTTGCCCTAGTTTTAACTTGCACGGTTTGAGTGAGTCAAGCTTTCCTTTTTGCTCGCCCAGTGGGCTGCTCACCCAGTAGCTATGTTCGCTCACCTCACAAGCTTGCTCGCCCGATCTTCCTTGGCTCGCCCGATACCGTGCTCACTCGATGTGCATGTTCGCTCTATGTCTTGCTTGCCTGACATACCCTACATGCTTGAACGCACCTGGCTCTGCTCGCCCGATACTACCCTGCTCACCCGACTCTTCTCTGACTCGCCTGACAGGCTTTGGTCACTCGGCTTTCCTTTGCTCGCCCGACACTTGCCCGCATAGCCTGATACTACCTTGCACGCCCCTGTGTCGCCCGGTACCCTTGGCTCGCCCGAAATAACCTTGGCTCGCCCGACAGGCCTTGCTCGCCCGGCACGGCCAGTCTGCTCGCTTGATATACCTACACGCCTGAGCTACAAACCCTTTATGTCCTGTACGCTCAGCAGTGAGCTACACGCCTAGGTTTGGGTGAGGGTGAACTCTACCCGAGTAGGTTCTTTTGGTGAGGGCTTTAGTATCTCTTTTGAGGGACCTTGGTATCATGGAAGTAGCTCGTTTAGCAATTACCCTTGATAGCATTAGTAACACCTTGCTCACTTAATGATAATGATAATGGATATGATGATGCTTGTGTTATATGTACCTTTTGTTAACATGATGTCAAAGCATGGTAAGGTACATAAATGGTTGCATAATAGTGTATTTTGAGCACATGATTATTAGGTGATATATGGTGACATTTATAGCAGTGATATCTCCTAATGGTGGGCATAACCCTTATATCATTGATATGCTTAACCCTAATTTGATAATAATGTAATCCTGTGAATGGTAAGTTCCTTGGTTATTCTCTTTGGTTGTTGAATGATACTAACCATGCAGGAAATGCATAACCAGATGAAAGGCTATGAGAAATGATTATATCTGAATACTGATGACAGGTGTATTATGAATGATGTTCCATAATGATGATGAAAGCCTTGAGAGGCTATGGCACTATGTAATGAGGGATTGAGATCCCATGATATGTGATGATCCTTGAGATGGATCTAGATGGTTGGCAAGAGGCCAAGTGATAACATGTAATGTGAGATCCCTGTGATGGATCAGTGTGATGTAAATTGTAGAAAATGCATAATGTTGAGTTTATGATTGTTTACCTTTCTGTTATGCCTTGCATGTTTATACAACTTGGTTGAATCTTGCAATCCATCTAAAAGATAATAATTAATCATAGTGTAATCTATAATGTAGTTTTCCATGGCCATAGATTCATCACCAGTCAGGATAGGGTGATGATGAAACGGGGTTTCTTGCGGGTTAACCCAGAGCGCATATTGTTGAATATGCGAGGTTGCTCCTAGCCTAAAGTAAGGAGGTAAGAGTGCAACTGCGGTTGTAGACTCAAGGGTGCGGGGTTCAGGCCCATAACCCAGTTATGTTAAGGGCGAGGTGAACATAGCCCATGCCTCCAGATATGCGATATAATGAGCATGAATGCATTCATGACTCAGAGCACGGTGTTTAGACATGTGGCTCAGTTTTACTAGCGCTGTGACCTGTACCAAGGCGGGCTAGGCAGAGGGTAGCCTGAGAGCTAACCTTGTGGCTATGATCACTTCAAGCATGAGACTACTGTCCTGCTTATGTTATACTCATGTTCCGCGACAGCGGGTAGCCTGAGAGCTAACCCTGTGGCTTATGACCACTTCAGCATGACACTACGGTCATGCTTCTGTTATATTCATGTAAGGAACATGAGGCGGAGAAGGTCGTGGAGTCCGACTCTTCCATTGACCTTGTATGGCACCGGCTATAGGCTTCGCAGCCGAAGGTTGGATTTGAACGATACGGTTCATTTCCTCAGGGCATAATAAAACGTAATTCAGTCGTTTAGTATTACTGCTTAAGACAAACACGAAACATTGGTCGAGGCCTTGTTTGTGTAGTTAACTTTAATTACCTCGCAGTTGTTGTGCATTTCTCATATGTAGTAAGTTTCATATATTATCTTGTCAAATCATGTTCCATTGAGAGGTATGCATGTTATATGCCTTTTTGGGTACATCTGGTAAATTGTATGATACAGATGGCCTTGCTTTTCATAAACTATTTCTGTTATATTCCTTATCAATAATCTGCTGTTATAAGCTCTATCTTATCTGAGGTTTTGTAGTTTTTGCAAGGAGTTATGCCTCCCACTGGGACAATGTTCAATTGTCTCACTCCACTGGTTTATACCCTTTTTAGGTGGTCGAGCTTGTCATGGTGGTGGTCGCGGAGTTGCGGCCGAGCAACAAGGAGATCAGTAGAAGGCAAGCTTTGGAGATGTTGTTGTTTTTGATGTTTTGTTGTAAAGTCTAGAGTCATCCCTGTACTCTCAGGTCCTTGGCAGTGTTTTGACGTTGTTTTACGATGTACGAACGATGTTGTTTGTATATCCTGCTGATGGCCGGATGTGGGCCTCTATATGTTTGAACAGGTGGTGAACTCATGGTTATGACAGGACAGTTGTTTCTCTAAGCTATGGACATGTATCCAGGCTTGTGTGAATATATATATAACATGTTTTCTTGTAGGATATGGACTGGAATTTAATATGTTTCTCAGTTTATCAGTTTTCCGCAATCGGTTTTAATTAACCTGTGTTTTTGATAAGCAGTGGTTATGGTGATTTCCGCACGTTTTCGCGTAACAACTCGTTATCTGTATGATAATGGGATGTGTTGCCACAATTAAAGAACAATATAAGCAATGAAAGCTTTCAAGGCAATCATTAACAAATTGTCATTAATTAGAATAACAACATTTATGAAATATGAAGAACATATGTACTATGCAGAGTAACATCATCCATGTATCTCGTAGTTCAACCTAAGTAGATATACTACGCAGTTGATTATGTTTTACAAACAACATTATGCCCTGCGGAGATGAGGTATATCGCTCATACTCCAACCGATCACTGTTAAGTCGCATCGGTATCATACCTAGGTCATCAAAAGAGCCGGATTCTTATGACCTCATCTTCCTCAGTCAGAATGAGGATAACTTGTAGGATATCTTGTGTCTCTGCTACTATAGCTCACCAGGGTACTCTGGTACTTCACTATTAGAGTCACAGTGGCATTTTGTACTCTCTTTGTCATCGAAAGATTTCTTGTTTATCTCTCATCGATGCGGTATAAGGATTTCCTCGAGAGAATTGTATTACAACATAAACATATAGTGAAGGGTTGATGGATTAAGATACATCTACATCAATTCCTACACTAGGATGTAAGGATTTACACATCCATATTCCCCCACATACTCAAAAGTATGTGATCCAGGAGTTCCCTTAGGAAAACCTGTTTCACCATCATATAACATCTAACAATGATGGATCTATGATCAGGGCTCTACATGGTATGATTATACTTGATTAGTTAGGTACATTTCAGTATTCTTTTAATATCATACATGTTCTCAAACATTAAACATTAGCATAGCAGCTCTGAAAGTAGAATACTAAATGTAACAAGTCTAACTCACATCAGTTATTATTTCTCAATCATCTCATCACAAGTCATCTAATAAGCATGACCTTGATGATACTCATGGCTCTCACAACCTATCATTCTCACAAGATGCCACTTACTAGGAAACAGGGTATTTCACTATTCATAAAGCTATAACATACTTTTAATGAAAATGGTATCATAATCCTTACCTGGATATGATCATCATCATATAATAATTTGCATGGTTAATTCAACTAATAGCAGTAAACAATTCATTTCAGGAGTTGTATCTTCATACTCTTACAAGAGTTAAGTTCCCTGATTTTCATCAATTAGGGTTTACTATTCACTTTATGGTGAATTGAACTCATAACATCATCATGTATGAGAAACATCACCATTGATGCCCTCATATTAGATTAAGATTCATCAATTATCACAATTAGGGTTTCCATGATCTCACATAGGTGGATCATACCCTAATCATGCACAATCATACACATTGAAGGTATTTTAATTAAGTTTCAACCATAAAAGGGTACTTTATCTCTCCTCTTACTAGTAGATGGTGATTACACCACTCTAGATTAGGTTGGGTCAAGTCCTCATTGACTATCATAAGCCAAATCACCACTATCAAGTGATTAGGGTTTGATTAAAATAGGGTATCCTTCAATTAAACCCTTCAAGGGTATTTTGGTAAATTACACCATTGATCACCTTCATGGGTCAATTCATTAGTAACTTATTCCCTTAATGTCCTAGGTTACCATTAGTGTTTAGATTGGACCACCATTGAACCAAAAACACCTTCAAACGATTAAGCAAAGACAACCCTAAAAACCTCCAAACGGTTTCAACCTTCAACCTCCAAACGGTCTTGAGACCGTTTGGGGGCATTGACCGTTTGGATGGTTTGACCTTCAAGACCGCATGGGTCACCAAGACCGCATGGGTGCGTTGACCGTTTGGAATAGTTGACCTCCAAACCGTTTGAAGCTATGCGGTTTGAAACCGTTTGATCTTAAACGATCTTGAGATCGATTGGTCCAAACGACCTTGAGATCGTTTGAGCCCAAACGATCTTGAGACCATTTGGCCCCAAACGATCTTGAGACCATTTGGCCCCAAACGTTCTGGAGACCGTTTGGCCTCAAACGGTCTTGAGACCGTTTGGTCCAAATGGGCTCAAACCGTTTGGACCTCAAAGGTGACTCCAAGGTTATAATCGATTATGGTTATCTATGTTGAAGCCTTCAATTGGACAAATCCTTGCTAACCACTTATAAATTGAGTCAATTAGGATTAGTTTTAATCAATTGGACACCAAATTGACCCTCAATTGAAAGCCAATTAGGGTTGAGTACATCTCAATTAGGGTTTTCAATCGGATAATCATCAATGTTGAACAATGTGAATCAAATTGAGGTTGAACCCATCAATTGACCTTCAATTGGGCCAAAAGTTGACCCAAACGGTCTTGAGATCGTTTGTACATCCTTCAAATGGTCTTGAGACCGTTTGCCCAAAGTTTCATCAAAAACCAAGTCGATTTGATAAGGGTTGGACCCTAATTAGGTCTAAACTCAGCATTTTTGTCAATTCATCAACTTATTGCAATTGGACCCTCAAACCATCACATTACCTTAACCCTAGACCTACAAACGGTCTTGGGTTGTCACCAAACGGTCTTGAGACCGTTTGGATGAACCCCCAAATGGTCTTGAGACCATTTGGGTCCTTCAACCCAAAACTCACCAAGATCTATCCTTAAAATCAGCAAATCAACCCGATTAGGGTTTAAGGGGTTGAAGTGCCTTCAACTCTTGATTGGTTTGGAATTAAGCTATGATTTTTTGTAAGAATTAAATTCAACATGTTTAAAACAAACCCTTAAACGGTCTTCCCTTGGTCAACCCTATCAAACGGTCTTCAGACTGTTTGATTCTAAACGGTCTTGCAAGATCGTTTGAGATCAAACGGTTTGAGACCATTTGATTTCAAACGGTTTGCAAACCGTTTACAAGGTCGTTTGATAAAGTTACCTAGGAATTCACGCCCCTCATCTTCAACCTTGGGGCAGGTCGGTTACTCCATGTATTGCTTGCAAGAAAGCAAGGAAGAGTGGGGAAGAAGAAGAACTAAGCATAGTTTGCAAGAAGATAGATATGCATAACAAAGCAAGAAGTTTAGAGTTATAAAACCCACCTCAAACGTTGTTCCTAGAGCTCCAAGCTTCCAATATTCAAGACTTTAATGGCGTCTTGAGCTTCACAGGTTGGCCAAAGATGATTCTCCAAGGAAAAGATGGGGATGGTCGGCTAGAACAAGAAACCTAAGTAAATTAACCATAGAACCAACCTCATACAAGGATTTCATCCAAGAATCCGAGCTAGAAGATGGCCTTATCTCACCTTAGCACTGGTTGGTCGTCTCCTTGAGTTCCCGAGCTCTGCCTTGGTCAGTTGAGAGAGATGAGAAATGAAGAGGATAACGGATACGTTTAGTTTATTTGCAAGGGAACTAAGCTTATATAGTTTAGGCTAATTTTCACCATAAGGACCTTTAAACCATAGATTTCTCATCTAAGTCCCTCCTTCTTTCTAAGGCACCTCCAAAGTATCATAACTTAAGTACATCCCATCAAAACTCAAGATCTATGGGTAAAGAAAACCAACATGCAACTAAGGTACATATATGAAGAGTCTCCATACTCATACTTAGTGAAACTACTACAAAGGTTATTCTTTTTTTCTGATTACTTCATTGAAGTGCCCCTTTCATCATTTCTATTCTAAATGATGTCAAGAGTCATAAACGATATTCTAGAAGGTGTATTTTACAATTTTCACCCCATATTTTGGGTAAATTGCACTTTACACCAAAATTAGGGTTTAAAACACAAGGATCATTCCACAAGCTGCATCTTGATGCTCAAGCTTGGGAAGTCCATCTTATCTCATCATATTCTCTCATATGATGTCTCATTATCAAAAGAACATCTTAACATGTGAAAATTTGCAAGTTAATCCTTTTAATTGGGTAATTTGCACATAGGTCCCTACATTATAAAACAATACTACAACTTTGTTTAAAAAGGGAAAAATTGAAAGTATATGTTCCTCAGGAAATTAATTACATGCTGGAGAGTATTCACAAGTATTTAATTACATGTTTAGGAAAAATATCTAGGGTTAGTTTATAACCCAGGTTAGGGATTTTACAGGAATGGTGGTTTTACTAATGTATCACATGATGTGATAAGTGACAATTATGACTATTAACATGTCTATTAACCATGCAGACTTTATGAGATGATAGACATAGCCATATTCAAGCTATGATATTGATATAACAGAATGTTGATTGTCCTTGTGTGCCTAATGTTCTTGTTGCCTAGTAAAAGTAACAAAATGTGTATGGACCTTATGAGTTCCATGAATAAGTTGTTGCCTAGTGAAAGGTGACAAAACACTTAATAGGCCTTGTGAGCCATGTAAGATACTTGTATAACAAGTATCAAGCATACTTCGGTCTGAGGATCTGGAGATAATAGTTACCTAATAAGTGGTGACAATGATTAGTTATGAACCGAGGGTATGAATACCCAATTTTGATAAGTAAGATGATGATGTTTCTGAGAGCTGTGAACTTCCAAGTATGATGAGAAAGGGATTATGATCGCAATGTAATATAAGTTCTGTTAAAGTAATCAATAAGAGCTTACATGTTTCCTGCTAAGCATTTGTCATAATAATTCATGTTTGAGAACTTTACTGATGCTAAAAGAATATGCTAATGTACTTAATTAATCAAGTGGAATAATATCATGTAGAGCCCTGACCATAGATACATCATCATCAGCAATAGGTGATGGTGAAACGAGTGCTCCGCGGAAAAACCCAGAATGCATATTTTGAATATGTGGGGGCAATGGGCAAATGTATCTTGACGTCCTAATGAGGGAATTGAGGGAAGGTAAACAATAAACCTCTCAATCCTTCATTACTTGCACCGGGATGGATGTATCACGAATCTACCAAAGATTGGGATAGTTGTAGTACACATCTCCCAATAATGTTAATGATGGATCGATAGAGATAAACATGAAATCTCACGATCGCGAAGAGAGTGCAACACACCACTGTAACTCTAATTGCAAAGTTGCCAGTACACCCTGGAAAGCTATATATAGCAGAGACACAAGATGTCCTGCATGTAATCTCGCACTGACCGAGATATGGGAGGTCTTGGTAGAAGACTCTACCATTGACCTTGTATGGTACCGATTTCGACTTTGCAATGGTCGATTGGAGCATGAGTGGTATACCTCATCTCCTCAGGGCATAAGTGTGATTGTAAGATGTAATCAGCCGTATAGCATGTTTGCTTAAGGATTGAATACGGAAACTCATTGGTTGATGTTACATTTCTTTTATGCATCTTTAGTTGATAAATGTTATTCATATCTCTTTATGTTCCTTGCAATTAGATGAATGAAATATGAATCTACCATGAGTAGATACAATGTCCTCCTTGGGAAAGGAGATTATCTTACTCTGTTTATATATTGAATAATACTGCTGACAATATGTAAGAACTCCTATTCAGTTTTAATCTAATAATCTGCAATAGCAATGTTTTGGAAGAGACTTATATCTCGTGCTGGGGCAATTTATAATTGTCTCACCCCCGTGGGATCCAATGTTTTTAGGTAATTGTAGAAGAAGAAGCGGGAACCCTATAGCAAGGAAAAAGTAGCAGCAGTATCAAGGACAGTAGTGATAACTCAAGTGGAGGAACTCGCTGCCAAGTTTTGTATAGATAGTAGTGCTATGTGTCGTCTTTGTACTCTCAGGTCCTCGGAGTCAGTAGTTAGTGGTTTTATTGAATCGATCTGAGATTTTGGCTTGATGCTTGAGGTTTTTATGTTGTCTGTATATAATGTTGAATAGGACAACTGATGTTGTAATCCTCGAGAAGAGATAGTATAGATTATGTACTTATGGAACAAAATGTAAATATTATACTTTGGTTCTTGATGAAAAAGGATTTCCTACGTGTGGATCTCTTTGCAAAAAGTTTTAATTTTTAGTGATTTTCAGTAATCTACTGCAAATGATTCGCTTCTGCTTAAGTAATTTTTGTTTTTGTAAGTTGGATGCCACACTAGGTCTCTAGATTAGGCATTCCTAGGGCAATTAGGGGCTGAGGGTAGTAATGGGGAGGTGAAATTAGGGTTTTGGACCCCAATTCCTCACAATCTAGCCTTGAGAAGGCTCCATACTAATTACACTAGAAATATCTAATCTAGATACTTAGACCTCTCACTTAGGTTTAGGGAGATTGATTAGGATTTAGGAAGATGAGATACAACCTAGGGATCCAAGAATTGGACCTAGGGGAAAATCCCAAAATTCACACATATAAGCAATTTGCCTAAATTCCTAAGTGATTCCACACACAAACCAACAACCAATTCATGGAGAATGAGATGCAAATAGAATATAATCATTAACAAACGGAATTACAAAGTATACATGCCATTTTCCCCCAACATTGTGTCAAAGTAACATAAGTTCCCCCAAACAGTCCACCCAAGGGGCCTAGCTACTCATAACAAAGCAAAATACAAAGAGAAAGGAGATAGAATGAGTAGAGGAGTGAAAAGCCATGATGATCTTGGTGAAGACTCCTCCTTCTCCATCTCCTAGTAGATGTAGCTCGAGCTCCCTCCTCCAAGGTAGGTGAATGACATGGATGTGTGGTGGAAATGGGTGAAAACAATGGAAAACTAGGGTTTTGGTGGTGGAAATGGTGAAATAGAGGTGAAATGAGGTGGGAATGGATGGGGGATGAAATGGGGCAACTGGAGTGGCTGGAAGGTAGCTAACCTCGTTCCCCAACCACCACCTAGGTATATATAGGTGTGGGGAGAAGCACTAGGTCAAGTAGGGGCAAAATGGGAAAAGTAATGAAAACTAGTTGGGTTTTGTGAGTAGCACGGCCGTGGTGGGTCACCACGGCCGTGGTGCGTCACCACGACCATGGTGGGTAGGGGTGAGCACAGTTGTGGTGGATGGGAACAGTCGTGGTAATTAAAATGGTTAAGTTACAGGATTTTGGTCAAAATTGGGCTGAAATAGCCATGACCGTGGTGGTCAACATAATCGTGGTGGACTTAGAGTAGCACGGTCGTGTTATGTGCCACGGACGTGGTGGTCTGGATGATGGTGGTCGTGGTGATGTTGCATGGCCATGGTGGGTTGGATGATGGTGGTCGTGGTGATGTTGCACAACCGTTCTGGTCTACTATAGCACGGTCGTTCTGTGTAGCACGGTTGTGGTGGTGTTCTCTTGCATGACCGTTCTATGTTGCACGGTCGTGGTGCTCTCTTCTTGACTTGGAGGCTGTTCTATTGATTTTTAAGTGACCTAGCACGGCCGTTTCGTGGTACCACGGTCGTGCTAGGTCCTCGATCAACACTTTGACTTGGTTCTTTGGCTTTTCTTGGACATCTTTGCTTCAATTGATTTTTGGCCACTAGGGGTAGGTTGAGGGAGCATCAAACTTCACTTTGGGCCTCTCCAAGGGCAGAGCAACCGTAGGATCACTCCTTCTCTCTCTCTTCCATCAATGTGGTCCAAGTGCCTGAAAAACATGTAAATAATGTCCATAAGCGCATTTTATATGAATAAGCATATTGGGAGGAATGACATGCAATCTAATAGGTATAGATGTGATTGAAGAGAAAAACGACACAAGATGAAACCCTAAAATAGGACTGCATCAGCGTGGCAAATGTATGTTGTACTCATTGCGTGGGCAACATCATGCGACATCTTTTTGGAACAACACCCCTACCACATGTAAAATACGACCTGTGGGGGTTGTTGTCTTTAAACCAGCCATTTGCCGCATTTGTGGCATCCATGTACACTCGTATGGTGCACTGGAGCCCACATGTACACAAAGACATTCCATTCTCCATTTCAAGACATACTACCCAATGAAACATAATATGACATTTTTTATTAGGACGCATACCATCATTTTAAAAAGCATTTAAGAACACATGTGATGTCATAGAGGAGTTGTGAAATTCTAACATTATATTAAACAAACATTTGAGAGCACATGTGAAGTTGTAGCTGGATTCATAGATTCTACACAACTAATCACATTTACAAATAATCTCAACAAGTATCCCAAATAAAATTATAAATTGTTTCACATAAAACATTACCCTCCCTTGCATCGGTCGGAGTTGTTTGTTGTAGTGAACTCAGGTCAACCCCATTGGGTGGGATAATCACGAGTAAACATAAGTTTGATTATAGGATTCACCCGCATAGAGGTATGTCTGTGAGCTTGATCCTTCATGGAGATATGACCTCTAGTAGTATGGCTGGATGTGGAGTTAGCTTTAGAGAGAGAAAGAAGGAACCAAGCAACAAGGTTGGAAACCTAAAACCCCAAGATGTAAGGAACAATGAGGAATCGAGAATGATGCAACCTAAGTGGATGATAGTGGTTGCCTCATGCATGATCCCTGGAGCCTGATGATATCTTGGTTTCCTTTAGAGGAACCAAACCCTAGAGAGAGGATGATGCTTCTGGTACCTATGTGCCTGTGGTATAGGTGTTTACCTTCTGAATAGGAAAGAAGAGTTCCTTAGACCTAGAGAAGTTTGGTAACAGGTTGTGAGGCCTTGTACCTTGTTGGTTGTCCTTGAGGAGGACTCGACCCTGATGTGTTGTTCGAGTAGAAGGATGATAGGGAGTGCATGCCATGCCTTATACATGATTGATTCATGGTTAAGAGTTTGAACATGCAGTTGGTCACCCAAAGGTGAACTTAGGGTTCCTAGGCCTAAGAGGGGAAGCAGTGTACCCCGTGCTCAAGATGAGATTTGAATCTCTATAGTTTCGAGCATTGTACTCCTCATGTGTAGAGGTAAAGGAAATTTTATGACCCCACCTCCCGATAACCCCCAATTAAGGGAGACCAAGAGGTTGAGCCACACCCATTAATCCCGGATCAAAGGTTCGACATATAACCATAAACAATTATTAAATTCTAACAGACTATACTGAAAAATGGTAATAAAAAAATTTCTTTGCATACCTTGAAAAGTTGGGAACAAACTAACTTCTAACCTCAGCTGAACTATTCTATCTAATTCCTCCTTGTTCTTTAATTCTTCAATTCACAAGGTGTCGCTTTACTGTTTGTACATTTCATTGTACCTAAAATGCCGACATACAAAACGTCAGTCAGCCGAAGCTGGTATGTGGGGGAAATAGATAATGTTCAACTATGTTAACAATATAATCATTCAATTAATCATTTAACAATCAAGATTACATATTAAGCCATACAACTCAATCCATACATATTTTCGAACTCTGGGCTGTCCCTGCAGTGGACATGAATATCACCTCTCTTTTAGGTAATAGAGTCGCATGGAACTATCTGAAGATAGCCCAATATCTAACTCATTATGACTTGATGGTCCTACCTCCATGGTAGCCATGTACTAAGTCAACCATAGACCTGATGGACCTACCCAATAGGTAGCCATGTACTAGGTCATCCATAGACCTGATGGACCTACCCAATAGGTAGCCATGTACTAGGTCTTTCTCTAGCCTGATGGACCTACCCATAGGAAGCCATTTACTAGGTTAGCTATTATGCCATAGAGAGAACCAGGATCTGAGTTTATAGGCAAATACATTAAGTGATAGTCATAGTCACTTTATAATTGAAATATGAACATCCAAGCAGTTTAGTTGCATTCAATGCGATTAAACATCCTAGAAACCATCGGAAAACTAAGCGGTTATTCATAAGTAACCGCATACCTGTTCAGAGCAACTTGAAGTCCAAATATTTAATATTCAGGAACAATCATTCAAGCAATCATCAATATCCTAAAATTAATACATAACATCCAAGTGTCATTGTTTTATTCCAAACCTCCTCAAGATCTACTTGGATTCCACTTTAAGATTTCTAGGTCATCCTTTAGGGTTTTAGCTTTCATTATGCATTTATTACTATTAATGTTTGTTTAGTCCACAAACCCTAATTTCAACAATAATATACACCATTAAAAGTCAATTAAATCCAATATATCTCTTTTACACTAAAACTACTATCTTTATCAATTTAAGTCATGGCAAGATCATTCATGTTTAGGTTTCTTTGAATTGACAACTCAACAAAGAATTATAGTTCGATTCTCTGGGAACCCTAATTACTACAATTCTCATTATTTATGTCAGTAAACCGTAATGTATCATTAATTCCACTTTATACACTAGGAACCCCAAAATATCCACATTAATGATCTTTATACTCAAATTGGATTTATAACAACATAACATTGACTTATTCATGGATTTGTACAATTAAAATCATTAAAAGACATATCCTCCTAAATTAGGGTTTCTAAGCCCATTAATGCAAACTTAGGTATATGAAACCCTAATTTAAGCCAATTATGTACAAATATTATCCTTTTTATTATCAACAGGTTAATATTCATTCTAAACATTCAGAGAGCATCACTATATTCAACTATTGTCAATTCCAAGGGTTTTCCCATTAATTAAAATGGTAAATATGATAATTTTATACACTTTTTAAATTTCAAACGGAATCAGGCTTGAATTATATTTTTAATGGATTACTCATTTTCTCCTGATCAATTTTCATATATAAAGTTTTGTCATTAGAGCTTCCTAGCAATTTCTAGGAATTTTGCAAGAAAACATATTTTCTGGAATATTCGATCAGAGAGGCTATTTACCTTTTCTTTTGGAAAAAAGAGAGCTTTTGGATCATCCCTGCGGTCAGCAGTTGACCCGATCCCACGATTGTGGTTGCTTGCACCCACTAACTTTAGTCTTGAGGCACGAATTAACATGGGTCGTGGATACCCCTCGCGCCTATCGTGGACCTCGATCGGTCGGTCCTCCTTTCTTCTCCTTCCCCCGTTCTTCACACAGAACCCAGCGGCGGTGCCGCGATGGGAGCTTGTCGGAGGTAGGATGATCGAGAGAGGGAGAGGCAAATTGAGGCTAGAAACGTGTCGCACGAGTTTGCAACTCTTGGTCGAAACTAAGGGTGGTCTCATATATAGGTTCGGGTGTCTGGATTAGGGTTTTCAACCCTCGCCGCCCATGAAACAACCTGCCAAATTGGGGGTTTCTTCTAGAATTTTCGAAACCTCTTACAATCTAGGGTTTTCTTGTTCGGAATCCTCCCCTGGAGCCAACAACGCCCTTTTTATCTTTGTGCGTGGTCAGATTTATGAGAAATCGGAAGGGAAAGATCCCTCGAAACATAGCATGGTCTCGAGTTCCTTTGGAACTGGGCGATGAGCGGCCCTTGTTGGATCCAGATCCAACGGCCCTCAATTCTCATGTTCAACAGAAAAGGAAAAAGGATTCCTATTTTCAAAGACAGTTCCTTATTAATTAGGATATTTTGGAAAAATCATAACTCCTAATCCATAGCTCCGTTTTAGCCCAAATTTTGAGGGAAAGTCTATAAAGACTTAATCTACCTCTATAAACAATTGGGCTCATTATCTAAAAGAAATCGTGTCTTTTCATTAGATGCCAAATATTTCTCAATTATGTATATTTCTCATTTATTTTCTCTTTCCCTTGCAATTATCTAGTTATTTTGGGTCCCTTGGACCTCAAGAAAACCCAAAGGCACGGATTCCCACATTGGGAAAGATTGATTTGCCTTTATATTCTTATAAAAGTCAATTTCTCATATTTCCCTTTTATTAATCAATTTCTTTTCTTTTTTAATTCTCTTTTTAAGGATTTCTCTTTATCTCTCCTCTATATTACCATTGGAATTCCTTTTATCATTAGAAATCCTTGGGATACGAAATTTCACAAAGGATAACTCAATTGTACCTCTTTTCACTTATTTTCCACATTTTCTCATTGTTTTCAATTTCTTTCTCAATAAAGAAAGACATAATTAATCTTTTCTTTTCTTATTGCTTTATTTTTACCACTTTGGACTCCTTGGAACCCAAGGAACCCAAGAGGCACGAAATCCTCTTTGGATTTGCCTTCTAGAGGTTTCCACATATTTCTTTTACCAATTATTCAATTACTCATTCCCTAATTGAATTTTCTTTGTTATTTCCTTGTTATTGGGCCCAACAGCCAATAAAGCCCACAAATTAAACAACAAGGCTATTGTAAACAAAATCCATGTGTTCAAAACAAATTATACCATTCTTTTTTCAATTATCTTTAATATGAGAAATTACATTTCTCACTAATTGAACCCAAAAATTGGGGTTATAACATCCTTCCCCTCTTATAGGAATTTTGTCCTCAAAATTCAGGCAAGCAAACAAACAATTCAGGATAAGACTTTTCCATGTCCATCATTGGCCCCTATGTGGCTTTTTCGTACTCATTGCGTTTCCAAAGAACCTTTATCATCACATATTCTTTTCACTGAGTTCTTTCATCCTGGCGTCTATAAACTACACAGGTGACTCAGGTCATTTCAGCCTCCCTTGGGGCTCACTGGGTTCATTGCTCAGCACATGGTCGGGTACCTCACATAGTGCTCTAAATTGGACACATGGAACTCATCACATATTACTTTATCCTGAGGGTAAAGTCAAAACCTAACCATCTCCACCCATCCATCTCTAATGGACGCATGTATCGGGGACTCAACTTTCTCAGCTGCAGCTCAGAGGGGTCGGATTCTCACATATTTTTCCACAATAACTTGTAAGTCAGTCTACTTTGCATGTGTTCACGACTCTCATCATCTCTAGGCTCCTTTCAGCCCTTGCACAATCAAAGCGACTTCATCTACACGCACTGTGGTCCCTTTTCTAACCATCATGTGGTCTTTTCACCAGCATCACCTTACTGAAGTGGTGACCGAAACAACCTCCCTTACAGAGCTTCTTATAAATCCCGATAGTGGCTATGATGGTTATCTTCACATCTTTCATAGGACAAAAACTGTCTCTAACTATCACCCAGAACGAGCACATATGCTCTCATCAGACCCTTTAGTCCAGACCATACCAACCATTATTTAGGGGTGATAAACTGTACCATCGAGTTCTTCATGTACCTACTTCCACCTTTTGGAAGTGAATCTTTTAATTCATACTCATGAACTTTTGGACTCGCATCATGGTGTAGTTGATCCATCTCTCTCATATGTAGCTCAACCCAATCTGTCCCTTGACAGTATTCTTTCTTTCTCATGTCATCTTGGTAAGGTGACTTTCCATAACCCATATTGCATCTCGACCTTCCTTGGTCCCGGGGAGACCTATCACAACATCCATGGGGTTGAGCTCCCATTCCCTCTCAGGGACTCTTTTGCCCTCTATATCCATGCATTGGGTTACTGGGGTTCGTCCTTTACCTCTTGGCTTGCATGGTCATAAACCACATGCAACTTCATCTTAAGCATCCAAAATGCTATTTCCATTTTCCATGGTGTATGGTGATCTTAAATCATGATTTCCTGTATGTCATGATTCCTCAAGATCGATTCCTTTGAAACCATAAACCACTCTCACTACTACAGAAATAGCATTCAGTGTCGCTTTTCTGGGCGTCGGTTATTAAGGAAAACCGACGCCTATAATATAAGGCGTCGGTTATTTAGACAAACCGACGTCTATATCCGAAGACCACCCAGACACGGGTACCGCTTTGTATTCAGCGTCGGTTGTTTATAACAAACCGACGCCTAAAGTCGCCCGCGAAATCCAATTTTCTAGCGAAAAAAATAGTGTCACTTTCGGCGTCGGTTATGTAGATAAAAAACCGACGCCTATGTGCGATGGAAATTTGCGCGAAAAGTGTCCTTTTCAGCGTCGGTGATCCTTTTATAACCGACGCTGAAAGTGGTTCCCGCCAATTAATTTCATGAAAATATCGTCCAATTGGACGTCGGTTGTTTCAAACAACCGACCCTAAAGATGTTTAGGCGTCGGTTGTTGTAAACAACCGACGCTATTTGGGAACTTCATAACCCTCGATCGCCCGACTCTTCCCCTTTCTTCTATTTCATTGCGAGCGATTTCTTCTCTGCTGTCGCCCGACTCTCTGCTCCTTCTTCTCCACGACAGCGCTGCCGTGCCGCCACTGCTACTCCGACGCCCCCTTCTCCGGCGCCCCCTTGTCCTTCTCCTCCGCCGCCGCACCCCCTTCTCCTTCTCCTCCGCCTGGCCGCTGCCTGCCTGCCGCCGCCTGGCCGCTGCCTGCCTGCCGCCGCCTGGCCGCCTGCCTGCCTGCCGCCGCTGACGCTCCCTGCTCGTCAGAGTTGCTGCCGCTGGTTCTGGAGCTCGCCGGCCGGCCGCTGCCCACATACTCAACCAGATCGACCTCGCTCTACTCTGCTTGCCCAGGTACCTGCCGACCTACCCAGGCGCGAAATTGGTTCTTTATGTGCCGACCTAATCTTCTTGCCTAATCTGCTTGCGTGAAATTGGCTCCCTACTCTGCTTTCTTAATGTGCCTAATCTGCTTTAAGTGGTCCTAATATCATAACATGATAGTTTTATAATCATGGCTAAACATAATATGAACTAGATCTTTTTATGTCATTAAATCAATGAACTTAGGAATTGGGGGTTCAAGAATAACCATAATGATAACAGGATAATAAGGAAACCTAAACTCTAGATTAGGACTTGAGTAGCGTTTAATGTTATTATATGATTTGTGGCACTTTAGGATGTATATACATGCAACAAAAGTTAATTGCTTGGTTTTCTTATTTGCTTGGATAATATACTCAGTGAATTAATGTATGATTTGCATGGATCACCATCAAGGTACGTGGTTGTACTTATGATTACATGTATTTACTTCCTATGTTTGTCAAGGTTTCTTGAAGATTGAATAAGTGATAGATGCTGGATGTTTATTTATTTCATGCAAATTATAAAGTCCTTATGATTATCAGATTAAGTAAATCATGATATTCTGAACCCTAGGTTACACAGATTGAAAGGTAACACACTTTGTCCTAAGTTGCTAATTTTTATTCTAATATGAACTCTAGTCTCATCTATCCATGTTGCCTATAGTTTATAACATTGCATTGTGAATTATTGCATGTTTGAAACTATTAAATTCTTGATTTATTATTTAATAATGCTCTATAGATTAGGTACTTATCATGTCTATTAAAATCCTACCAGTATAATTATGTGATCCCAACATATTAGGATTAACCATGTTGTTGGCCTAGAAACCCGTCCAAGATTGACTCATTAGGAGTAAATCTTGGATAGTCCCCGGTTTGGGACTGTTCTTGAACACCTAATCTCACTTAGGATGTAAGTGTATAATGTGTATTGGGTTTTCGAGAAAATTTTGGTAGCATTTCCCTGTTTGTTCTCTAAGTACATATGTACTTAGAGAACAGCGGGGAAATGCTGCCGAAATTTTCTTGAAAACCCAATACACATTATACACTTACTAGTGAGATTAGGTGTTCAAGGATGGGATAGGTGGTACACATTTATTATATATAAGAATGACATCACATGTGTTTGTTGGCCTAGAATGTGAACAATCATTGTTCTTTATATTACTTGTACATTGGTATAAATTAGAATGAACAATCACTAAATTATATACTGTTTGTATGGAGTTCGGCTTCATTGTAGATATCCATTATTGTGTTTGTTGGCCTAGAAACCCGTCCAAGATTGACTCATTAGGAGTAAATCTTGGATAGTCCCCGGTTTGGGACTGTTCTTGAACACCTAATCTCACTTAGGATGTAAGTGTATAATGTGTATTGGGTTTTCGAGAAAATTTTGGTAGCATTTCCCCGTTTGTTCTCTAAGTACATATGTACTTAGAGAACAGCGGGGAAATGCTGCCGAAATTTTCTTGAAAACCCAATACACATTATACACTTACTAGTGAGATTAGGTGTTCAAGGATGGGATAGGTGGTACACATTTATTATATATAAGAATGACATCAAATGTGTTTGTTGGCCTAGAATGTGAACAATCATTGTTCTTTATATTACTTGTACATTGGTATAAATTAGAATGAACAATCACTAAATTATATACTGTTTGTATGGAGTCCGGCTTCATTGTAGATATCCATTATTGTGTTTGTTGGCCTAGAAACCAGTCCAAGATTGACTCATTAGGAGTAAATCTTGGATAGTCCCCGGTTTGGGACTGTTCTTGAACACCTAATCTCACTTAGGATGTAAGTGTATAATTTGTATTGGGTTTTCGAGAAAATTTTGGTAGCATTTCCCCGTTTGTTCTCTAAGTACATATGTACTTAGAGAACAGCGGGGAAATGCTGCCGAAATTTTCTTGAAAACCCAATACACATTATACACTTACTAGTGAGATTAGGTGTTCAAGGATGGGATAGGTGGTACACATTTATTATATATAAGAATGACATCAAATGTGTTTGTTGGCATTCCCCCGTTTGTTCTCTAAGTACATATGTACTTAGAGAACAGCGGGGAAATGCTGCCTAATCTTTTCCTAATATATACTTGTTTCCTAATATATACTTGTTTTCTCTGATCATAGAATGGATAGATCATGGATGTCCATTCATAATCGTTGCACCCCAGAGTTTATATCTGGTCTTGATCAGTTTATTAGATTTGCCGAGGAACATAGGAAAAAACCTACAGATAGGTTCTACTATCCATGTAGGCATTGCGGTAACAACTTGAAAGTCAACACTAGTGAGGAAATCAAAAGTCATGTCATGTGCAACGGGATTGTACAAGGCTATACAGAATGGCACTGGCATGGAGACATTTCAAAATCGAAACCAGTAGATGTCGATAGCAGTGCTTGGGTGGAAGAAGAAATTTCCTCCGATGACGTAAATGTGAACGAACCAGTTCCAGCAGACATCGTTGATGCAATGCTGGATAGTTGTAGGGTAGAGCACACCGATCCACCTCCTATCTTTACAAACATTGTGCATGATGCTGAGATACCGTTATACACAGGATGTGCTAAGTTTACGAAGCTTAGCGCTGTGTTGAGATTATATAAGTTGAAAGCTAACAATAGATGGAGCGACAAAAGCTTCACTTCATTGTTGACTTTGTTGAAAGAAATTCTTCCTGAAGGAAACGAGCTTCCAATCTCAACATACCAGGTAAAGAAAATGTTGTGCCCAATGGGAATGGAGGCCAAGAAGATACACGCATGCCCGAATGATTGTGTATTATTTCAAAAGGACTATGTAGATTTGAAAGATTGTCCAAAATGTGGTGCGTCACAGTATAAATTGACGACTTCGGGGGAGTCCAAAACTGGTTCTCCTGCCAAGGTGTTGTGGTATCTACCTACAAAACCGTTATCGGCCTGAAGGGAGTATTATTGAAGGTTATGTGGCGAGAGAGGTTATGGATTTTTGCAATGACTTTCTCAGTGGTAATGACACTCCTGATAATGACAAGAATATTGAGGAGGGCAAAGGAATTTTGGGATCACGGGTGAAAGTAATCAGTCGTGAGCAATTGGAACAAGCTCAGTTGTATATTTTACACAATATGGACTAAGTGAGTGTTTATATCGAGGAACATACCAATTTCATAAAGAGACAACATCCTCGAGCAAGTTCAATGTGGCTTGCTAGAGAGCATAATAAGACTTTTACTAAGTGGTTTGAAGATAAAGTCTTACATCAACTATCTCAAACACCAAATGATATTACAGAAACTATCAAATGCCTCGCCTTTAAACCAAAACCGAATGTTATGTCTTATGAAGGGTTTGACATTAATGGATTCACATATTACACAAAGCGCCAAGATGATAAGGGTGTCGTCCAAAATAGTGGGGTCACTCTTCAAGCGTCGACTATGTACTTTGCAAGTGCAAAGGATAAGAGTCCACGTGAAGCTAAAATGTCATATTACGGTGTCATTGAGGACATTTGGGAGTTTGACTACATAGATTTCAAAATTCCGCTCTTTAAATGTAATTGGGTTGATAACACCAAAGGAGTTATAGTGGATGAATTGGGTTTCACTTTGGTGAACTTTGAAAAGATTGGAGAGAAGGGTGAACCATTCATATTGGCATCACAGGCGAAACAAATATTCTATATCGATGATCCTGTGAATGATAAATGGTCGGTTGTTCTTCATGGTAAAAGACAGTTCATTGAAGATCCTATAGATGAAGAAGAGTACTATGATAAGTATGATGACTCCAGTCCATTCTCAGTTGGGTTGCCAACTCCACAAAATATTGAAGCTAATGATGACTTATATGTGCGCGGAGATCACAATGAAGGATTGTTAATTGATAAAAGATCACAATTTTAGAGACATGTATGTTTATACAAATGCTAAATGTTTGCCTTTTTCTAGTTAATACAAATGCTAAATGTTTGCCTTTTTCTAGTTAATACAAATGCTAAATGTTTGCCTTTTTAATGACATTTTCAGATGGCTGACCATGATGAGCATGATGTCCATGATGAGCATGAAGTCCATGATGAGCATGCTGTCCATGACGAGCATGGCGAGGATACTAATGTAAGTTCTAAAAACATATCCTGTATTTCTATAAAATTCATTATCTTCTAGTTATGTCATATATCCTATATTTCTATATTGGGCTAAGTTAGTGTGTTTTATTTTTGTCAAATTTTAGGTTGATGCACCTGTACCCACTGAAGCACTGGAGCAACTTGATGTGCAACACCAGACACTTAACAAGAAAAGGGGCATCACTCTGTTGAAGAAGTTATTAGCGCTAAGTGGTAGTGGATCCAAATTGGTGGTGGAGTTTGATAATGGAGGAAATCCAATTGGAGTGAACCGCAATAATTTTGTGAACTATCTTGGGTGTACCACTCGGAGCCATTGTGGTGTTAAGTATGACAATTGGCATAAAGATCCTCAAGGGAAAAAAGACTTGATATGGAAGGATTTATGCGTGAGTTATTATTATTTGCAATTCTATTTTGTAGATTACAAATTCTATTATTTGCAATTCTATTTTGGATACTAGTTAATAACATTTCTATTTTACAGAATCTGTTTGCATTGGATGAGAAGTTGCATCGTAAAAATGTGATGCAACGCGCTGGAAAGATGCTTAGGAATTATAGGACAAATCTGAACAGAGAATACATAAAAGAGGGTGATAAGAAGAAGAAGTCAGCCCTTGAACAATGGAACTTCTTGGACAAAGAAGATTGGGACAATTTTGTTGCTTCAAGAAAATCTGAAGAATTCAAGGTATTAGGCGTCACTCCTAATTTAATTAATATACATTGTATTCACCTATTCAAGATTAGAATTTAGTGCTACTAACCAAATCATTAATGTGCATACTAACTAGGCCCTCAGTGACGCACAAAAAGCAAGGCGTGCACTGAATGTGCATGACCACACTATGGGTCCAAAAGGCTATGCAAGCGTTCGCCAAAGACTACAGGCGGAGTCTGCGGCTACTCAGGAGTCTGCTCCTACTCAGGAGTCTGCCACACCCATGCCTCGCCATGGTATCTGGATAGCTGGCAGGCAAAACAAGAAGGGTGAAATAAAGAAGCCTGTAACTGTTGAGGCGGCTGCAAAAATGGTAAAATACAACTCTTAGAGAAATCGTTTGAATATTGAATATTTGTGGTGTTAACTTACCAATTTCTGTTTATGGTGATTAGCGGGAGCTGCACGAGCAGAGGAAACAAGGCACGTTCATCCCTCAGGGCACAAGGGATGAATTGACAGTTGCTCTGGGTAACCCAGAGCATCCTAGACGTGTTAGAGGTGTCGGCGCTGGTGTTGGCATCAAAGCATTCTTTGGGCCATCCCAGCGCAAACCCAGAGTGGGACTTTCTCAAGAAGAGGTAACCTATTCTTCTTTTAGAATGTTACTGCAAAAGGAAATTCATTAATAAGAAGCTAATGTTTCTTGTATCCATGTATAGGAGAATAAGAGAGTTGAGGATTTAGTTGCTAAGAAGATCAACGATGTAGTTGCTGAGAAGGTCAAGGAAGAATTGCTGCGGTGGCAGGCATCTCAGGCTTCCAATACGCCTATGGCGACCCACTCTTCTCCTGATGCACAGACTGCGAGTAATCCTGGAGACCCATCGCCTAGCACGTCTGCTGTAAGTATTGTTTATGGCATTGTAGTTAGTCTTTTCAAGTTGTTATGTTTTCAAGATGATATGTATATATGTATAATATTCTTTACGTAAATTTGTAGGCATTGAAGCCATGCCGCTTAAGAATGCAAGACTACGTTGTTGCAGAGGCGCAAGCTTACCCGTCCCTTCCTGGGGAAAGGTTTCACGGGACTCCAATGCCACAGGGCTATGTTCGTGTGGGCCCATTACGTGTGTTACCCGATTGGAGGGAAGTTGTGTTGCCATATGCCCACCCAGATATTGATACACTTGGTGAGGCAGAAGGCGGGGTGATATTGTGGCCCAAAGCAGATGTCGTCTACACGACTAAAATTGTAAGATAAATTTACATTGATTTAGACTGTTAATGTGTATATATGATGTCAACTAATCTGAAATTATATGTACAGGTTAAAAAGAAGACACCAGGAGCACCTAGGCCTCCACTTCCACTTCCCGCATTACCCGATTGGGTTCCAACTGACCTAACATACCCGTTAGGTCCTGCTTGTAGGGGAATGGCATGTTGGCTACGGGCACATAATGTACATTGCCCTATAATTATTTCTTTAGATGCAGATTATGTAGGTCAATCATACGATAGCTCTTTATTTATACAAGATATTATTGAGCTGTTTATGTATGATTGGCTGAATACATCAATGATAGAGACATGGATAAGGTGAGATCTAGTTTATACATCCATATACCTTATGTAAGATCCGGTGATCTGGTTTCTTATATATTAATGCATATGCCTATATGTTTTGCAGCTACCTAGTCGAAGATCATTGCAAACAATTTGCATTTGATCATGTGGGATTTTTGATTCCATCATTGATTAGTTTGGTAGCTAAAGACCCTGATAATGTTCAACAATACTGTATAGATGCTTTTACAATTTTTGGTCAGCAAAAGAAGACGATAATAATAGCTCCATTCAATGTCAAGTAAGTTTACTTTATTTATAATTTGGACTTAAGAAAATTCCATTTTTATTTTGCATTTTGAGTTATTAATTGTTAACTTCTTACTTCTAGCGGTAGACATTGGGAGTTACTAGTTATTGTCCCCGAGACATTCACTGTTTATTATCTAGATCCTGCGGGGAGTACATTGAACACTAAAATTGGACACGTAATGAGAATGCCATTATTCTGGTGAGAAATATTTCATTTTTATATCCGTTAACATCTTTTATTACATTACTATTTACTTATGCAATTTATTGTGTTATATTAACATGTAGGGGTTTAGATGCATTCAAAAAGGCTGGAGGAACGGTCCCAAGGAAAAAGAACTAGCCAATAAATTGGCAGAACGTACAAGTAAGTTCCCGACTCGAATATATATATTATTGATGTGAATTGTGCTTAGTTGTATTATTTTGTATGTTTCAATTTATAGTGTGCTACACAAGACAATGGTTGGGCATGCGCATACTATGTGATGTGATTTATGCAGATGATTATCAAATATGCCGCATTGGACATCGATACCATACATGAGGTATTATATATACTCTCATTAGTTAGTATGCAATATATCAATCTTATCTTATTTTTATATTATTACTTATATATATACATCATTCTCTTTGCAGGTGTTTAAAACTGACAACACTACAGGTAAACGCTTAAAAAATATACATGCTCCATATACGATGGAAGCATTAAATGAAATAAGAGAAGAATGGGCAAAAGCCATACAAGCAGTGGCAACTGTAAGATATAATTGGGATGTTGATAGCGATAATGAATGATACTTTGTAAATGAATATTTCTGAATGTTAATACATGTATTTGAATGTTTCTATATGTGTGAATGTGAGAATTGAATTTATGTCTGAATGTATGTACTTGTGTGAAATTTTGCTTATGACTTTTGCAGGTTTGCGGCCTGTTTGTAGGCTGATATCAATGGATGTCGTAAACCTGCAGTTCAGTTACTGAACTGCAGGTTCTCATCCTGCTGACCAGCCACAGCAGGCCTGCAAACTGATATGAAAAAAAACAAAAAACAAATAGGCGTCGGTTATTTATAAAAACTGTCAGCAAAGATCTACAGCGTCGGTGATTTATAGATAACCGACGCCTTATGTGGCCAAAGCAGTCCTCGAAATGGCGTCGGATATACGTATCAAACCGACGCCTATTTAAATTAGAGGCGTCGGTCTTTTGGTATATAACCGATGCCAAAAGTGTTCGCGCCACAAAAAATGGCGTCATTTAGGACACTTTATGCGTTGGTTATCTACTAAAAGACCGACGCTATAAGTAATATAGGCGTCGGTCCGTTAGTAAATAACTGACGCAGAAAGTGCCCTAGCTGACGCCGTTTTATGTGGCGCGAACCCTTTTGGCGTCGGTTATCTACTAAACGACCGACGCCGATAGGTTAAATAGGCGTCGGTTAAACAACCGACGCCGAAGTGTTCGACCTTTAGCGGCGCCCACATAGGCGTCGGTCGGAAACCGACGCCAAATGGGGTTAAACGACCTACGTCAAAGGCCACTTCTGTAGTAGTGTCTAGTCGGGGTTTCATCACTTCTTTTCCAAAGAAGTGCATATGCGGTTCTACCGCTATCCTTTCATTGCATCAATGACATGACTGGCTAATCAAACAACCATTAACTTTTCAACATATCATGTTACATCTGAGTATTATCCAAACACCTCTCCTTTTCAAACTTAGGGTTATCCAAACAACCTCTTCTAGCTTCTAGTCAAACAAGTCTGATATATCTCAACCAGAGCAGCCATTACCACCTCACATCCTTAGGTATTAGGTAACATTGAAGACATACACTTCCATGTATTTCACTTATCATATTACCTCAAACTCCATGTCTATCTCCATTAAGAACACTCTCTGATTTCATCATCATGGTGACCAAACTCAAACTGGTATAACTTGTAAGCTCCACTTAGCCAATGCTAGAAACATCCTCATAAGGTGACTACCTTACTCCTCTTAGTGCTAGTATACCATCCATGTATCATTCACTTTACCAGGGTAGGTAATCTTCTCTATCCCCATTTCTCGTGCTAACATTCCAACCTACATCATCTCTTATCCTTGGTGTATGGCATGGGTAATATCCTATCTCTCACCCCCATAACAAGAGGAAATAAGCATTTGGCTGCAGTCCAAATACGTAGTTCTTTCTATTCCAAGAGTAGAGATGGTACATCCCACCTTGCCAGTACACCTTTAAATCTAAGTTGTAACGTGCCACATATTTCTCTTCATCACAACCATCATGATATCAAACTAGTCTTGAACCTACTGAGGTTTATATCCTTGGTCATCTCTATTGGTATGTATGCCCTGAGAGCAAATCATGGGATAATTGGTGGGATACAGTAAGATTGATTTGATAAACATCAAAGGCGAGCTTCCATTTCTTTCTGGTTCAGTCATATGAGATAGTGATAGAACAGATTGAATGTCTAAAGAATGACATAACTCAATGACATATGCTTTCAGGTTAAGGACCTGAACGATGAGATCATACGGATGCTAAGAGTTTGTACATTCTTGTTATGTCCCTAGTCGGATGTCATTGTGGAAGGTAGATAGACAACAATGACACACAAGACTAGATTGTGGTGTTGGTTGATGACAGAATCTCATTAGTCATGATATAGAGATATCAAACCAAACACATAGGTACTTGTTAGAGAACAAGGTACCGGACAGACCCACCGTGAGTTTGACACATGGAACCATAAGATGGTAGTCACAGTCAGTACTCACAGTGATGGTGGTGAGTGTGATTCTTAGACCTGAAATCACTACACTCAACACATGTCGTTGGGCACACTTTGACATCATCAAACGCAGTCCTGAAACATGGGTTGTTATAAAGGTGATGATTGGGTGTCTTTGACACATGGGGCTTTTGAGGGGTGAGTGATAGATATGGGATTTGTCCCTCCTGAGGGAGTTTGATATCCATGGCCACTTGATGAGTAGAATTGAGAAAGGCGTGCACGCATGTATGAATCAGTATGTGATACTGATGTCATACATATCTCTTCCAGTCTACTCTGAGATGAAGAAAGTGAATGAACGTTGACAGGATGATTTTTCCATGCCTCGAGTTCATTCGGGATATCAGTGACAAAGGAATTATACATTCACTATAACACCAGTCACGGATTGTAGGATGAAAGTTGTTCTCCAAATTTCTATTTTCACTTGGGTAGCACTGATGTGTGACTAGGCACCGCTCTTTCCTTGTGAAGTCATAAGTGTTATGGACTTTCACTGCCAACGTGAAATAGACCTACAGGGTCACACACATAGGATTTAACCCAGAAGAGGAGTTTTGTCCACAAGCAATGTTTAGATTGATTACTAAAGGAGTTTAGTAGTTCAATTAAACACTCAATCAGTCGATGGCTCAATATCGTATGGTTCAAGGTGTTGGACGCATTGATTAGTGTATCAGATTGATTGAAATTGCATTTGACTGATTCTGCACAACCTGCACTCCCAACCGATCGGTTCATGTGATGAACCGGTCGGCTGAGTTTGTTGAACCGGTCGGCTCAATTGTTGAACCGATCGGCTCATCCACAGAGTGAAACGACCGGTTCAAGTGTTGAACCGATCGGTTTAACTGGTGCAATCGAGCAACTTGGGAAAGTAGGATTGGTGAGAATTTTCCTTTCGTTTCAAATTGCCCAATTCGATTGGGAATAATATTGGTATTCGATACCATTTGGGAAAGAAACAAGGAAAGTCTTTTTGAGCCGGATTAGGACCATGAACCGATCAGTTCTGGGCACCAACCGATCGCTTGGAGTTCCCCAAATGGTCGGCTCAGGTCCAACCGATCGGCTCAATGGCCGAACCGATCGGTTCAGCAGTGAACCGATCAGTTCAGGTTGCGAGGTGGTTGCTTTTTGTGGAAAATCCCGAACCCTTCTACTCCTGTTTTTAGTCCCGTATTGCCCGAGATGGAGAACCTTATCCCATGACTCTCCTATATATATATATATAGGGGGTATTGGGGGCTTCTCACAGTACAGCTCAGTGCAACCAATTTCTCTGCAAGTTGTTGTTCTCTCTGGTTTTGGTAACCGTGAGAGAGCCCGAGCAAGTGCTTCCCGCAAAAGGGAGGTGCAGCAAGGGAAGGACAACTGCAGTTGCAACAGGAGGTTGGAGATCGTGTTGGCGACTAGTACGTCAACAGGAGGGTGCTACTCCTTCCACTTCCTTGTGGGACAAGGAGTGTGGAGTTCCAGGTGGTCAGTGTGGACTACTACACAGGCGGGAGGACTCTGCCGCTTAGGAGGACAACTGTCATCCGACAGTTCGAGTAGGAGTTGTCAGTCCCGGTGCGACCAGGAGCTGCACTGACGCCGTCAAAGACCGGAATTGAAGACCGTGCATTGCGCAAGGTATTGTCGTCGAGCAAGCCTCGGGACAAGGTATGATTCCACAAACCATCCTTTCCTATTATATAGACATTGATGTGTTTCCTCGGTATGGGTTGGGGAGATATTGTTTTTGTTTCCGCTGCCTTCTCTGATTCCCCTAAAACCCAACAGTGGTATCAGAGCCACGTCAACTGCTCTATATTTTAGGAATATCGATATGATCGATTTTGGTTTGTCACCTTTATTTATTGCATACGATGCGAATAATATCGGCTTTATGCATGTCCAATCCTAAATCCACAAATCCCTAATTACATATATGATATGTATTATTAATGCACTCGATACGCGTCACCCTTAAACGAGTTTTGTGGTGGATGTGTGTAGCGTGATTATGGCCTATAAACCCCTATCTGTGATTGGTTGTGTGTGGTTACTTGCATCTCAGTCTACACATCGATCTTCCTTCTCCTATTCCTGATGTAACTCGAAATAATTCGAGATTGTCTCCTACCTTTGCTCCCCCCGAATGTAACTCGGGGTTTCTCTTTTAAAGCAATGTAATAATTAGAATAGGATTTTTTTCTAGTTATGTAAAAGGTCGGCGGACATCAAGACGACTGCTCACACGGTCGTTTCAAGGCGTGAACCGATCGGTTGACCTTCCAGACGGTCGGTTCAAGGAGTGAACCGATCGGTTGATGACCGGTTCGAGGAGCGAGACGAGCGGGTGGCGGACATGACGAGATGCACGACGACCAGGCGAACCGATCGGTTGATGACTGGTTCGAGGAGCGAGACGAGCGGGTGGCAGACATGACGAGATGCACGACGAACAGGCGAACCGATCGGTTGGAGGAGCCAACCGATCGGCTGTTGGCACCCAGACTACCGGCTGCAGAGTACAGATCATTCATGTGATGAATTGATCAACTCAGATGGCAAGGCACATAGTTCATCTTGTACAGGTTGCATGTGATGTAGACCTAGATGACCGTGATTTATCTTGGCTCGAGGAATCACATTAGGATGGCCATAATCATCGCTTTTTATCGTTTGTGCATGTTTTCTATGGGATATAGCATGTATATGATACATACTATGTATTGTGGTGATTGGATATGTATATGTATATAAAACCAAATCCCTCATTAAAATATTAAGTTTTAGATGCCTTCCAACTGCGACACACGTGAAAAGCTTGATCGACCAAGTGTGGGCACGCCCTATCGTGGTGCACCGTCTATCTCGTGGAAGCGTGAAGGATGAATGTGTGGGTCTTCCCTAGCAGGGTGCATATTCATCGTGTTTGCTTTGGGTCAGACTTAACAAGGTGATCTAGATGGGATCTAGTACCTTGAGGCATGGAGATGATCATTGCAAGGAGTTGTATATGACATCTTATCAAGAGTTGCATATGATTCAATTGGCAAAAGTTGCCTACCTGAGAGATCTATGTTGTGGGTGACAGCCCTAGCTGGTCCATGGCTTAAAGGATTTCAGGATCTTACCCACTAGAAGGTTGTACGCTGCAATCTTCCGAATTGATGGTGAGGGCTATCAATTTGAAGTAAAATAGTGGGAGCGATAATTAATTAAAGACCTAATTATATCGTCAATTTTTTAAATCAATCAAATAAGTCAAAAATGAGTTTTTTGGAGTAAAATTGCTTATTTTCCTTTTGTAGTTCAAATGGCAACAAACAACAACAACTTTTCTTTACGATCGGTCCTTGACAAGGACAAGCTAAATGGGACAAACTTCCACGACTGGTATCGGACATTGAGAATTTTTCTCACTCAAGAGCGTAAGCTCTATGTCCTGGATACTCCAATTCCATAGGAACTCGCTCCTAATGCACCAAAGACAGAAAAGGATGCTTACAAGAAGCATTCTGATGATGCCATTGATGCAAAGTGCTTGATGCTATGTTCAATGAACCATGAGTTGCAGAGGCAACATGAGAACATGGGTGTCATAGAGATGATTCTGCATCTCAGGAACATGTATGAAGATCAGGCACGGCAAGAGAGGTACAATGTTTCTAGGGTGTTGTTCAAGTGTGTCATGACAGAAGGAGATCCAGTTGGTCCTCACACACTCAAGATGATTGGGTATGTGGAGAACCTGCAGAGATTGGGATTTCCACTGAGCCAAGAGTTGGCTAATGACGTGATACTGCAATCGTTGCCAGAATCTTACAGTCTGTTTGTGATGAACTACAACATGAACAACTTTGATAGGCCACTGTTAGAGTTGTTGGGCATGTTGAGGACAGCTGAGTTACAGATGAAGAAGGACAAGCCTAAAGTTGTGATGGTGATCACAAGCCAGAAAGGCAAGTCCAAGCGCAAGGGCAAGGGCAAAGCTAAGAAAGGTTCTGAAGCTAGCCAGGAGTCCAAGCCATCTTCAGATCTCAAGGCCAAGGGAGGCGTGACCAAGAAAGGAAATTGCCACCATTGTCAAAAGCCAAGACATTGGAAAAGGAATTGTCCTCTCTACCTGGAAGAACAAAAGAAGAAGGAGGCGACTGAAGCCTCTACTTGAAGGTGTCATGTAAATAAACTTGTAACACTTTTTGAGGTATATGATACCCAGATGTAAAGTGTAAAGCATTCTTATTTGGGGCAAGTGTTTCCTTTATAGATAGGAATACTTTAGTTTATTTTCAGCCAATAAGGCATGTAATACAATTATCAACTGCTATTTCATACTTTCCAATAGATAGAAACACTTTATTTTTGCATATTGTATGACAATGATGGCAATTACTAAAAAGATGTTTCAATTTATAAAGATGTGATCTTTGTGGCAATGCCTTATTTATCTTGTGATATTTTATATGCATAATATAAGACGATACCTAAAAGTTATAGATAACTCAAACAATCTAATTAGCATTAATCATGAGAAATTCATTTCTAGTTTCCATGTGATGGATAAAACTAGACTCTTTTGGTTAGAGAACCAGTAAGGGACATGAATATCTTGGACATGATTAATCAATCTTCACTAATGTAGTGGGAGAGTGATTAGCCTATTAGGTATAATACATGTGATGTATTTACATACCTGTTGGAATAAATACTAATACTTCAAATGGTGTTTAGTGAAATACCAATATGAATATTTTGAAGTATTCAAGATTATCATAAATGAAGTACAAATTTGGTAAAGTATTAATTCTTGATGAGATCAATGAATAAAATAGTTGGACCAAATGTTTGAGATCCTTATCAGTGATTATGATAGTGTATCATAGTGAACTCATGATTAAGGCATGGTGATGTCTAAATCAAGAAGGAATCATACTCTAAGGAGTTAGAGAATGATTATCAAATAACTGAATTCTTCTTAATAAATGAATACCCCACACTAATAAAAGACATTAAGAATCACAAGGGTTGTGAGTTCTTATATACTTAACAGATACATCTCAATTATCTATGTGATGAGTTGTTCATGTGATGAGTCAACTATCAAGATGAATTTGAGGAACCGAATTTTGAGTTATGGTTTATGACCATTACATCCCAAATGACATCCATGTGAACCATAAGGTATGACCTTGATGGTAGCACTCATTGGATCATATCCATAAGTGCAAATAAGTCTTAAGTGTTAAGACACATGGATAACATTTTGAGAAGGATGATGCTTGTTGATTGCAACTTAATGACTGAGACATTTGGCATATGGATACTAAAACCACATTCCTATGAGGAATAAAACTAGGATGTGTATGTGACACAGCCTATAAGGTTTATGAATCCACTAATGAAAATGAAGTCTATAAGTTACAATGGACTAACCAATGTGATTGATTGAGTACAAGAAACTCAAAATTGGATCTTTATTTTGATGATATAGTCAAAAGGTTTGACTGATATGTCAAAGATAAAGAAGGGATCTGTGATTTAGTGGGAGCGTATTCACATTCCACATTTTGATGTGAAATGGAAATGTTCTAGATTGGAAATCCAAAAGTGGAAATTATCTTTAAGGAAGATAGAGATGTTTCCTATGTGATAGGAATAGAGATCTATAGAGACAGTTCTCAGAAAAATCTCTTGACCTGGAAAGAGAGAGCATACAATGGAAATTTGTATTGAAGTGTTCAGTATGTACAGATTCAGTGGGAGAAAACTTGTCCATGTTACATGGAGTTAGTATCCCAAGGCCAAGTGTCCAATTCTTGTGAAGAATATGAACACTAAGAATAGATATGGATCTACCATGTATGTAATCATCCCATTATCTTGCATGTATGACATGGCAAGAATAAAGTGCATTCATCATCTTGTATGTGGGACATGGCAATATGATGTGCTCATCCTGATAACTCGTATGTGTGACATGATGAGTGGATGTCTGTCTACCTCCAGTAAGGGTTACTGGAATACCATGAGAACTTGATAAGTACTTGAGAAGTACTAGTTCTATGGAGATAAGGAAGAGTTCAATGTAAAGAGTTACATTGATGCGAACTTCCGAAATGACAGAAAATTAATCGCAAAATATACATAAGATGTATAAAAGTGAAAGTTTGTTGATAATTGGAAATATTCCAATAAAGCCATTTAAAAGGAAATGTCGAGTATCTATGTGTTAGTGAACAACAGTGGATACTATATGGATCTGAAAGTTCATAAGATGAACTTATATTCCACTCATTGATGACAAGTCTGGAATCCTTGATCATGCAATGTGGCTAAAGGTTAGCAAATGGAATACTAGATCACATATTACGGCAACTCCATCTCATATGTGTAACGTACAGCGAAGAGATGAGAGACATGCAATTTATACTGACTTTGGAAAGGTGTTTTCATTACTCACTATGTTCGCACTAAGAGCACAGTAACATGTGGGACATGTTTGAAGATCACTATGAATATGATTCAAGAGTGATTGGCTCACAGTGCAAGTGGGAGTCTGTTGGTATGTATGCCCTGAGAGCCAATCATGGGATGATTGGTGGGATACATTAAGATTGATTTGATAAACATCAAAGGCGAGCTTCCAATTCTTTCTGGTTCAGTCATATGAGATAGTGATAGAACAGATTGAATGTCTAAAGAATGACATAACTCAATGACATATGCTTTCAGGTTAAGGACCTGAACGATGAGATCATACGAATGCTAAGAGTTTGTACATTCTTGTTATGTCCCTAGTCGGATGTCATTGTAGAAGGTAGATAGACAACAATGACACACAAGACTAGATTGTAGTGTTAGTTGATGACAGAATCTCATTAGTCATGATATAGAGATATCAAACCAAACACATAGGTACTTGTTAGAGAACAAGGTACTGGACAGACCCACCGTGAGTTTGACACATGGAACCATGAGATGGTAGTCACAGTCAGTACTCACAGTGATGGTGGTGAGTGTGATTCTTAGACCTGAAATCACTACACTCAACACATGTCGTTGGGAACACTTTGACATCATCAAACGCAGTCCTGAAACATGGTTGTTATAAAGGTGATGATTGGGTGGCTTTGATACATGGGGCTTTTGAGGGGTGAGTGATAGATATGGGATTTGTCCCTCCTGAGGGAGTTTGATATCCATGGCCACTTGATGAGTAGGATTGAGAAAGGCGTGCATGCATGTGTGAATCAGTATGTGATACTGATGTCATACATATCTCTTCCAGTCTACTCTGAGATCATGAAAGTGAATGAACGTTGACAGGATGAATGTTCCATGCCTCGAGTTCATTCGGGATATCAGTGACAAAGGAATTATACATTCACTGTAACACCAGTCACAGATTGTAGGATGAAAGTTGTTCTCCAACTTTCTATTTTCACTTGGGTAGCAATGATGTGTGACTAGGCACCGCTCTTTGCTTGTGAAGTCATAAGTGTTATGTACTTTCACTGCCAACGTGAAATAGACCTGCAGGGTCACACACATAGGATTTAACCTGGAAGAGGATTTTTGTCCACAAGCAATGTTTAGATTGATTACTAAATGAGTTTAGTAGTTCAATTAAACACTCAATCAGTCAATGGCTCAATATCGTATAGTTCAAGGTGTTGGACGCATTGATTAGAGTATCGAATTGATTGAAATCGCATTTGACTAATTCAGCACAACCTGCACTCCCAACCGATCGGTTCATGTGATGAACCGGTCGACTGAGGTTGCTGAACCGGTCAGCTCAATTGTTGAATCGATCGGCTCATGCACAGAGTGAAACGACCGGTTCAAGTGTTGAACCGATCGGTTTAACTGGTGCAATCGAGCAACTTGGGAAAGTAGAATTGGTGAGAATTTTCCTTTCGTTTCAAATTGCCCAATTCGATTGGGAATAATATTGGTATTCGATACCAATTGGGAAAGAAAGAAGGAAAGTCTTTTTGATCCAGATTAGGACCATGAACCGATCGGTTCAGGGCACCAACCGATCGGTTGGAGTGCCCCAAACGGAAGGCTCACGTCCAAACGATCGACTCAATGGCCGAACCGATCGGTTCAGCAGTGAACCGATCAGTTCAGGTTGCGAGGTGGTTGCTTTTTGTGGAAAATCCCGAACCCTTCTACTCCTGTTTTTAGTCCCGTATTTCCCGGGATGGAGAACCCTGTCCCATGACTCTCTTATATATATATAGGGGGTATTGGGGGCTTCTCACAGTACATCTCAGTGCAACCAGTTGCTCTGCAAGTTGTCGTTCTCTCTGGTTTTAGTAACCGTGAGAGAGCCCGAGCAAGTGCTTCCCGCAAAAGGGAGGTGCAGCAAGGGAAGGACAACTGCAGTTGCAACAGGAGGCAGGAGAGCGTGTTGGCGACTAGTATGTCAACAGGAGGGTGTGACTCCTTCCACTTCCTTGTGGGACAAGGAGTGTGGAGTTCCAGGTGGTCCGTGTGGACTACTACAGAGGCGGGAGGACTCTGCCGCTTAGGAGGACAACTGTCATCTGACAGTCCGGTTCGAGTAGGAGTTGTCAGTCCCGGTGCGACCAGGAGCTGCACAGACGCCGTCGAAGATCAGAATTGAAGACCGCGCTCTGCATGAGGTATTGTCGCCGAGCAAGCCTCGGGACAAGGTATGATTCCACAAACCATCCTTTCCTATTATATAGACATTGACGCGTTTCCTCGGTATGGGTTGGGGAGAAATTTTTTTGTTTCCGCTGCCTTCTCTGATTCCCCTAAAACCCAACAATATCCTCTAGGTCTATAGGGTGCCGACTCTTTTGGGGTCATCCCTATTCCCTCATGCATCAAGAGAGTGCCCTACTCATCTTACCTTTAGGTCCCATGAGTTCATGAAGGTGATCAATCTCCTAACCCATGGCCCTCAGACAATGATAGTTGTTACCTCCCGACACTATGGTCATGTGCAACTGGGGAATTAGGCAACTCCTACTTTCATCGGTAATATCCCTACCTGACCCTAGGATAGACTTAGGATTCTCCATTATAGTACATGTTCACTTAGAACCTTACCCAAGTCTTCATCATCTCTCTTTCTGTATTCATGGGCTGGCTCTCATCCTTTCATAGGCATCATGGCAACCTGCCTACCTTGGTCAGGCCCCATACTGGTTACCTCCATGGTAACACATTCACATGCAATAGAGATGGATATCTACGGGTCTGTAGATTCATTCTCATACCATGTACCTTTAAATTAGCTTCTCAAGATCCTATGAGACCTCTTTTGGTTACCTTGAACCAACAAAACTGATATACACCCTTCCAAAGGGGTCCCTTTCCCAGGATGGGAGGAAAACTATCTCCAAGGTCACAAAAGCTCTTAGGTCAAGGGTTTACATCCACACGAGCCTACTTAACCCTATCAAGCCATTAAGGCATAAGAAGATCACTTACCGAACCATGCTAGGTCATACTTGTCCTCTTTCCTCGACGTTGGATCAAGATCATATCGTTCCTTATCATCAACCTAGTTGTGAGGGGTTCATCAAACACACCTTTAACTTCAGGGGCTCCTCTTTTCCTCTATTCGTGAGGATTACTAGGCTCGCTTCTATAGGAACTCAACTTCTCATCACGAGCCTTAAGTATACCACTTCCCCTCTTAGGCCTAGGAACCCTAGGTTTAATTGTAGGTGTCCAACTGCATGCTCTATCTCTTAACTACGAACCAAGCACGCAAAAGGCATGACATTCACTTATTGTCATCCTTCAACTTGAGCAACACTTAGGATTGGGTCCTCCTTAAGGACAACCATCAAGGTACAAGGCCTCATAACCTGTTACAAAACCTTTCTATGTCTAAGGAACTCTTCTTCCTACCTCAAAGGTAAACACCTATACCGTAGGCACATAGGTACCAGATGCTTCATCTTCATTCTCTAGGGTTGGTCCTTCTAAAGGCAACCAAGATATCATCACTTTCAAGGATCGATCATGAGGCAACCACTATCATCCATTGTTCAGGGTTTTAGGCTTCCAACCTTCTTGTTGGGTTTCCTGCTCTCTCTAGAGCTATACCCACATCCAACCTCACCATTAGAGGTCCTTTCTTCAGGAAGGATCAACCTCAAAGGCATGCTCTACATGGGTGAAGCCTAGGTTCAAACTTATGGTTGCTCAAGATCATCCATAACCCTTTATGCTCCATCATAATTCCTTATCCAGGGTTTCATCCTATCATCAACACTATGACTTGTCCTAGATGCCAGCTATACCCTACTTGCACAAGCCCATAGGATTTCTAAGGTCCTTTACTATCATCATCATCTAAGGAACTATCCTTTACCCTATCATGCATGACCCTTCCCAGGGTTGGGTTGCCACAGGTACTAGGTCACCCATGGATCATATGGCATCCCAAAGGCATGTCCTTTCAAACACCTGGTCCAACTCATCTTCTCTATAACCTTCACTTAGGGTTAGGGTTAACATCATCCTCAAAGGATGTGCCAAGTTTCTACTTGAAATGGAGATCTCTATCTCCAAGACTAACTTATCTTCCTGACAAGAAGGTCTAGCCTCAGGTCTCTCCTAAGGACATGACATCTTATGTCATATGTCCTAAGTATGTATCTATTATTTATTTTGCGCTTAATCTATTAAGCTTATGTCCATGACATCTTATTTACATGCCTTTCATTAATTTAGTGGAGGATTCCTTAAACCTTATTAACCTTACCCATACCTCAAGAGGGTGAGGAGAAGAAAGAAAACCCTAATCCTTTAGACCCTTATTAGAATTTTGTGATGAGAAGGGATGAATAAGATGAGATGTTCTAAAGGTATCGTATTTTGATTCATACCCTAAGACTTTGGCCAGGCGGTCACATGGGTCTGGGTGTCCTCGTATTCCGACTAGCGGTGCAGAGGAAAATCTTGCCAGCCCCCGGTCGTGAACCCTTTCTAGACACCTCCGTCTTTCGGATACTCCTCTAATAACTCCCTTGGGTTCTATGGAGTTTGTAAAATTTAATAATTATTAATGGTTAACTGAGGAACCCATGCTCTAATACCAAATGTTATGACCCCACCTCCTGATAACCCCCAATTAAGGGAGACCAAGAGGTTGAGCCACACCCATTAATCTCGGATCAAAGGTTCGACATATAACCATAAACAATTATTAAATTCTAACAGACTATACTGAAAATGGTAATAAAAAATTTTCTTTGCATACCTTGAAAAGTTGGGAACAAACTAACTTCTAACCTCAGCTGAACTATTCTATCTAATTCCTCCTTGTTCTTTAATTCTTCAATTAACAAGGTGTCGCTTTACTGTTTGTACATTTCATTGTACCTAAAACGCCGACAAACAAAACGTCGGTCAGCCGAAGCTGGTATGTGGGGGAAATAGATAATGTTCAACTATGTTAACAATATAATCATTCAATTAATCATTTAACAATCAAGATTACATTTTAAGCCATACAACTCAATCCATACATATTCTCGAACTTTGGGCTGTCCCTGCAGTGGACATGAATATCACCTCTCTTTTAGGTAATAGAGTCGCATGGCACTATCTGAAGATAGCCCAATATCTAACTCATTATGACTTGATGGTCCTACCTCCATGGTAGCCATGTACTAAGTCAACCATAGACCTGATGGACCTACCCCATAGGTAGCCATGTACTAGGTCATCCATAGACCTGATGGACCTACCCAATAGGTAGCCATGTACTAGGTCTTTCTCTAACCTGATGGACCTACCCATAGGCAGACATTTACTAGGTTAGCTATTATGCCACAGAGAGAACCAGGATCTGAGTTTATAGGCAAATAAATTAAGTGATAGTCATAGTCACTTTATAATTGAAATATGAACATCCAAGCAGTTTAGTTGCATTCAATGCGATTAAACGTTCGAGAAACCATCATAAAACTAAGCGGTTATTCATAAGTAACCACATACATGTTCAGTGCAACTTGAAGTCCGAATATTTAATATTCAGGAACAATCAATCAAGCAATCATCAATATCCTAAAATTAATACATAACATCCAAGTGTCATTGTTTTATTCCAAACCTCCTCAAGATCTACTTGGATTCCACTTTAAGATTTCTAGGTCATCCTTTAGGGTTTTAGCTTTCATTATGCATTTATGACTGTTAATGTTTGTTTAGTCCACAAACCCTAATTTCAACAATAATATACACCATTAAAAGTCAATTAAATCCAATATATCTCTTTTACACTAAAACTACTATCTTTATCAATTTAAGTCATGGCAATATCATTCATGTTTAGGTTTCTTTGAATTGACAACTCAACAAAGAATTATAGTTCGATTCTCCGGGAACCCTAATTACTACAATTCTCATTATTTATGTCAGTAAACTGTAATGTATCATTAATTCCACTTTATACACTAGGAACCCCAAAATATCCACATTAATGATCTTTTATACTCAAATTGGATTTATAACAACATAACATTGTCTTATTCATGGATTTGTACAATTAAAATCATTAAAAGACATATCCTCCTAAATTAGGGTTTCTAAGCCCATTAATGCAAACTTAGGTATATGAAACCCTAATTTAAGCCAATTATGTACAAATATTATCCTTTTTATTATCAACAGGTTAATATTCATTCTAAACATTCAGAGAACATCACTATATTCAACTATCGTCAATTCCAAGGGTTTTCCCATTAATTAAAATAGTAAATATGATAACTTTATACACTTTTTAAATTGCAAACGGAGTCAGGCATGAATTATATTTTTAATGGATTCCTCATTTTCTCCTGATCAATTTTCATATATAAAGTTTTGTCATTAGAGCATCCTAGCAATTTCTAGGAATTTTGCAAGAAAACATATTTTCTGGAATAATTGATCAGAGAGGCTATTTACCTTTTCTTTTGGAAAAAAGAGAGATTTTGGATCATCCCTGCGGTCAGCAGTTGACCCGATCCCACGGCTTTGGTTGCTTGCACCCACTAAGTTTAGTCTTGAGGCACGAATTAACCTGGGTCGTGGATACCCCTCGCACCTATCGTGGACCTCGATCGATCGGTCCTCCTTTCTTCTCCTTCCCCCGTTCTTCACATAGAACCCAGCGGAGGTGCCGCGATGGGAGCTTGTCGGAGGTAGGATGATCGAGAGAGGGAGAGGCAAATTGAGGCTAGAAACGTGTCGCACGAGTTTGCAACTCTTGGTCGAAACTAAGGGTGGTTTCATATATAGGTTCGGGTGTCTTGATTAGGGTTTTCAACCCTCGCCGCCCATGAAACAACCTGCCAAATTGGGGGTTTCTTCCAGAATTTATGAAACCTCTTACAATCTAGGGTTTTCTTGTTCGGAAACCTCCCTTGGAGCCAACAACGCCCTTTTTATCTTTGTGCGTGGTCAGATTTATGAGAAATCGGAAGGGAAAGATCCCTCAAAACATAGCATGTTCTCGAGTTCCTTTGGAACTGGACGATGAGCGGCCCTCGTTGGATCTAGATCCAACGGCCCTCAATTCTCGTGTTCAACAGAAAAGGAAAAAGGATTCCTATTTTCAAAGACAGTTCCTTATTAATTAGGATATTTTGGAGAAATCATAACTCCTAATCCATAGCTCCATTTTAGCCCAAATTTTGAGGGAAAGTCTATAAAGACTTAATCTACCTCTCTAAAAAAATTGGGCTCATTATCTAAAAGAAATCGTGTCTTTTCATTAGATTCCAAATATTGCTCAATTATGTATATTTCTCATTTATTTTCTCTTTCCCTTGCAATTATCTAGTTATTTTGGGTCCCTTGGACCTCAAGAAAACCCAAAGGAACGGATTCCCACATTGGGAAAGATTGATTTGCCTTTATCTTCTTATAAAAGTCAATTTCTCATATTTCCCTTTTATTAATCAATTTCTTTTCCTTTTTAATTCTCTTTTTAAGGATTTCTCTTTATCTCTCATCTACATTACCATTGGAATTCCTTTTAACATTAGAAATCCTTGGGATACGAAATTTCACAAAGGATAACTCAATTGTACCTCTTTTCACTTATTTTCCACATTTTCTCATTGTTTTCAATTTCTTTTTTTTTTTTTTTTTTTTTTTTAGATAAGTCGGGAGGCAATCTTATTCATCCCGCCCTCCCCATGCGAGCAAAAACCAAATTCGAGCTACACTCACTAATTAAGCTGGAAAATGGAAACATGGTAGTACTACTACCATTACAAGTATCCCTAATGATGAGGTCATGGACCTCCCTAGGGGGGTGGACATACGTAGTGTATGCCATGGGGTTTTTAAGAGCACCTTTCGCTAAGGCATCAGCCACCTCATTGGCATCTCTTCTGATATGCGTTACACTCCAACTAGGTTTCAGAAGGGTCTGGATTCTCCGTAGCTGTCGCGCGTATCTAGGGTTGTTCCATTCCTGCTGATGTATCATATTGACGGCTATCTGGGAATCAGACTCGATGCATACTGTGCCCCAATCATTCACTACTGCTGTTTCAACAGCAAGCCTGATCCCCTCAAGTTCAGCTTCAACCACATCCCCTGAATGTAAGGACATGGTTGCTCCTCCTGCCCACCGGCCAAGCTCATCTCTAATGACCATTGCACAGGCTGCATTCTGTTTTTTCACTGCTGCGTCAGTATTTATCTTTAAGCTTTGTGGACCTGGTCTCTTCCATCTGCTTTCTTCAGTGCTTCGGGTTTCTACTACAGAGTTGGTTTCAGCCCAAGCAGCTAGTTGGGCCCTAACTTCACTGCGTATGTATCGCACTTGCTGCATAAGATGAGGGCGTCTGTTCTCGAAGGCCTCTTTGTTCCTAGTATTCCATATGTGCCAGCATGTTACTAGGAAGGTGATTGCGGCATCATTATCTTCATGTATGTGTTGATACACCCACTGCTTGATATTTTTAGAGTTTGTAAACTGCTGATATATCCCGCCGGTTAACACTATGTTCCAGACATTTCTGGCATGCTTGCAATCTCGTATAGCATGTAAGATTGTCTCCTCCTCCTCTTGACATCTGTGACACATATGATCATTCGTCATTTTGCGTTGTGCCCTTCTGCTGTTTGTGAGAAGTGCCTCGTGCATCATAAGCCAGATAAAGGTTTTGATGCGAGCCGACACCTTCTTGCTCCACAGAGTTGTCCACTTGCCTGCAACCTTGTTTTCAATTTCTTTCTCAATAAAGAAAGACATAATTAATCTTTTCTTTTCTTATTGCTTTATTTTTACCACTTTGGACTCCTTGGAACCCAAGAGGCACGAAATCCTCTTTGGATTTGCCTTCTAGAGGTTTCCACATATTTCTTTTACCAATTATTCAATTACTCATTCCCTAATTGAATTTTCTTTGTTATTTCCTTGTTATTGGGCCCAACAGCCAATAAAGCCCACAAATCAAACAACAAGGCTATTGTAAACAAAATCCATGTGTTCAAAACAAATTATACCATTCTTTTTTCAATTATCTTTAATATGAGAAATTATATTTCTCACTAATTGAACCCAAAAATTGGGGTTATAACATCCTTCCCCTCTTATAGGAATTTTGTCCTCAAAATTCAGGCACGCAAACAAACAATTCAGGATAAGACTTTTCCATGTCCATCATTGGCCCCTATGTGGCTTTGTCGTACTCATGGCGTTTCCAAAGAACCTTTATCATCACATATTCTTTTCGCTGAGTTCTTTCATCCTAGCGTCTATAAACTGCACAGGTGACTCAGGTCATTTCAGCCTCCCTTGGGGCTCACTAGGTTCATTGCTCAGCACATGGTCGGGTACCTCACATAGTGCTCTAAATTGGACACATGGAACTCGTCACATATTACTTTATCCTGAGGGTAAAGTCAAAACCTAACCATCTCCACCCATCCATCTCTAATGGACACATGTATCGAGGACTCAACTTTCTCAGCTGCAGCTCAGAGGGGTCGGATTCTAACATATTTTTCCACAATAATGTGTAAGTCAGTCTACTTTGCATCTGTTCATGACTCTCATCGTCTATAGGCTCCTTTCAGCCCTTGCACAATCAAAGCGACTACATCTATACGCACTGTGGTCCCTTTTCTAACCATCATGTGGTCTTTTCACCAACACCACCTTACTGAAGTGGTGACCGACACAACCTCCCTTACAGAGCTTATTATAAATCCCGATAGTGGCTATGATGGTTATCTTCACATCTTTCATAGGACAAAAACTGTCTCTAACTATCACCCAGAACGAGCACATATGCTCTCATCAGACCCTTTAGTCTAGACCATACCAACCATTATTTAGGGGTGATAAACTGTACCATCGAGTTCTTCATGTACCTACTTCCACCTTTTGGAAGTGAATCTTTTAATTCATACTCATGAACTTTTGGACTCGCATCATGGTGTAGTTGATCCATCTCTCTCATATGTAGCTCAACCCAATCTGTCCCTTGATAGTATTCTTTCTTTCTCATGTCATCTTGGTAAGGCGACTTTCCATAACCCATATTGCATCTCGACCTTCCTTGGTCCCGGGGAGACCTATCACAACATCCATGGGGTTGAGATCCCATTCCCTCTCAGGGACTCTTTTGCCCTCTATATCCATGCATTGGGTTACTGGGGTTTGTCCTTTACCTCTTGGCTTGCATGGTCATAAACCACATGAAACTTCATCTTAAGCATCCAAAATGCTATTTCCATTTTCCATGGTGTATGGTGATCTTCAATCATGATTTCCTGTATGTCATGATTCCTCAAGATTGATTCCTCCGAAACCCTAAACCACTCTAGTCGGGGTTTCATCACTTCTTTTCCAAAGAAGTGCATATGCGGTTCTACCACTATCCTTTCATTGCATCAAAGACATGACTGGCTAATCAAACAACCATTAACTTTTCAACGTATCTTGTTACATCTGAGTGTTATCCAAACACCTCTCCTTTTCAAACTTAGGGTTATCCAAACAACCTCTTCTAGCTTCTAGTCAAACAAGTCTGATATATCTCAACCAGAGCAGCCATTACCACCTCACATCCTTAGGTATTAGGTAACATTGAAGACATACACTTCCATGTATTTCACTTATCATATTACCTCAAACTCCATGTCTATATCCATTAAGAACACTCTCTGATTTCATCATCATGGTGACCAAACTCAACCTGGTATAACTTGTAAGGTCCACTTAGCCAATGCTAGAAACATCCTCATAAGGTGACTACCTTACTCCTCTTAGTGCTAGTATACCATCCATGTATCGTTCACTTTACCAGGGTTGGTAATCTTCTCTATCCCCATTTCTCGTGCTAACGTTCCAACGTGCATCATCTCTTATCCTTGGTGTATGGCATGGGTAATATCCTATCTCTCACCCCCATAACAAGAGGAAATAAGCATTTGGCTACAGTCCAAATATGTAGTTCTTTCTGTTCCAAGAGTAGAGATGGTACATCCCACCTTGCTAGTACACCTTTAAATCTAAGTTGTAACGTGCCACACATTTCTCTTCATCACAACCATCATGATATCAAACTAGTCTTGAACCTACTGAGGTTTATATCTTTGGTCATCTCTTTTGGTATGTATGCCCTGAGAGCCAATCATGGGATGATTGGTGGGATACATTAAGATTGATTTGATAAATATCAAAGGCGAGCTTCCACTTCTTTCTGGTTCACTCATATGAGATAGTAATAGAACAGATTGAATGTCTAAAGAATGACATAACTCAATGACATATGCTTTCAGGTTAAGGACCTGAACGATGAGATCATACAGATTCTAAGAGTTTGTACATTCTTGTTATGTCCCTAGTCGGATGTCATTGTGGAAGGTAGATAGACAACAATGACACACAAGACTAGATTGTGGTGATGGTTGATGACAGAATCTCATTAGTCATGATATACAGATATCAAACCAAACACATAGGTACTTGTTAGAGAACAAGGTACCGGACAGACCCACCGTGAGTTTGACACATGGAACCATGAGATGGTAGTCACAGTTAGTACTCACAGTGATAGTGGTGAGTGTGATTCTTAGACCTGAAATCACTACACTCAACACATGTCGTTGGGCACACTTTGACATCATCCAACGCAGTCCTGAAACATCGGTTGTTATAAAGGTGATGATTGGGTGGCTTTGACACATGGGGCTTTTGAGGGGTGAGTGATAGATATGGGATTTGTCCCTGCTGAGGGAGTTTTATATCCATGGCCACTTGATGAGTAGGATTGAGAAAGGCGTGCACGCATGTGTGAATCAGTATGTGATATTGATGTCATACATATCTCTTCCAGTCTACTCTGAGATCAAGAAAGTGAATGAACGTTGATAGGATGATTGTTCCATGCCTCGAGTTCATTCGGGATATCCTGGACAAAGGAATTATACATTCACTATAACACCAGTCACGGATTGTAGGATGAAAGTTGTTCTCCAACTTTCTATTTTAACTTGGGTAGAACTGATGTGTGACTAGGCACCGCTCTTTGCTTGTGAAGTCATAAGTGTTATGGACTTTCACTGCCAACGTGAAATAGACCTGCAGGGTCACACACATAGGATTTAACCTGGAAGAGGAGTTTTGTCCACAAGCAATGTTTAGATTGATTACTAAAGGAGTTTAGTAGCTCAATTAAACACTCAATCAGTCGATGGCTCAATATCGTATGGTTCAAGGTGTTGGACGCATTGATTAGAGTATCAGATTGATTGAAATTGCATTTGACTGATTCTGCACAACCTGCACTCCCAACCGATCGGTTCATGTGATGAACCGGTCGGCTGAGGTTGCTGAACCAGTCGGCTCAATTGTTGAACCGATCGGCTCATGCACAGAGTGAAACGACTGGTTCAAGTGTTGAACCGATCGGTTTAACTGGTGCAATCGAGCAACTTGGGAAAGTAGGATTGGTGAGAATTTTGCTTTCGTTTCAAATTGCCCAATTCGATTGGGAATAATATTGGTATTCGATACTAATTGGGAATAAAACAAGGAAAGTCTTTTTGAGCCGGATTAGGACCGTGAACCGATCGGTTTAGGGCACCAACCGATCGGTTGGAGTGCCCCAAATGGTCGGCTCAGGTCCAACCGATCGGCTCAATGGCCGAACCGATCGGTTCAGCAGTGAACCGATCAGTTCAGGTTGCGATGTGGTTGCTTTTTGTGGAAAATCCCAAAACCTTCTACTCCTGTTTTTAGTCCCGTATTGCCCGGGATGGAGAACCATGTCCCATGACTCTCCTATATATATATAGGGGGTATTGGGGGCTTCTCACAGTACAACTCAGTGCAACCAGTTGCTCTGCAAGTTGTTGTTCTCTCTGGTTTTGGTAATCGTGAGAGAGCCCGAGCAAGTGCTTCCTGCAAAAGGGAGGTGCAGCAAGGGAAGGACAACTGCAGTTGCAACAGGAGGCAGGAGAGCTTGTTGGCGACTAGTACGTCAATAGGAGGGTGCTACTCCTTCCACTTCCTTGTGGGACAAGGAGTGTGGAGTTCCAGGTGGTCCGTGTGGACTACTACAGAGGCGGGAGGACTCTGTCACTTAGGAGGACAACTGTCATCCGACAGTCCGGTTCGAGTAGGAGTTGTCAGTCCCGGTGCGACCAGGAGCTACACAGATGTCGTCGAAGACCGGAATTGAAGATTGTGCACTGCGCGAGGTATTGTCGCCGAGCAAGCCTCGGGACAAGGTATGATTCCACAAACCATCCTTTCCTATTATATAGACGTTGACGCATTTCCTCGGTATGGGTTGGGGAGAAATTTTTTGTTTCCGCTGCCTTCTCTGATTCCCCTAAAACCCAACAGTGGTATCAGAGCCACGTCAACTGCTCTATATTTTAGGAATATCGATATGATCGATTTTGGTTTGTCGCCTTTATTTATTGCATACGATGCGAATAATATCGTCTTTATGCATGTCCAATCCTAAATCCACAAATCCCTAATTACATATATGATATGTATTATTAATGCACTCGATACGTGTTACCCTTAAACGAGTTTTGTGGTGGATGTGTGTAGCGTGATTATGGACTATAAACCCCTATCTGTGATTGGTTGTGTGTGGTTGCTTGCATCTCAGTCTGCACACCGATCTTTCTTCTCCTATTCCTGATGTAACTCGAAATAATTTGATATTCTCTCCTACCTTTGCTCCCCCCGAATGTAACTCGGGGTTTCTCTTTTAAAGAAATGTAATAAATAGAATAGGATTTTATTTCCTATTATGTCAAAGACCGACGGACATCAAGACGACTGCTCAGACGGTCAGTTCAAGGTGTGAACCGATCGGTTGACCTTCCAGACAGTCGGTTCAAGGAGTGAACCGATCGGTTGATGACCGGTTCGAGGAGCGAGACGAGCGGGTGGCGGACATGATGAGATGCACAATGACCAGGCGAACCGATCGGTTGATGACCGGTTCGAGGAGCGAGATGAGCGGGTGGCGGACATGACGAGATGCACGACGACCAGGCGAACCGATCGGTTGGAGGAGCCAACCGATCAGCTGGTGGCACCCAGACTACCGGCTGGAGAGTACAGATCATTCACGTGATGAATTGATCAACTTGGATGGAAAGGCACAAAGTTCATCTTGTACAGGTTGCATGTGATGTAGACCTAGATGACCGTGATTCCTCTTGGCTCGAGGAATCACATTAGGATGGCCATAATCATCGCTTTTTATCGTTTGTGCATGTTTTCTGTGGGATATAGCATGTATATGATACGTACTATGTATTGTGGTGATTGGATATGTATATGTATATAAAACCAAATCCCTCATTAAAATATTAAGTTTTAGATGCCTTCCAAATGCGACACACGTGAAAAGCTGGATCGACCAAGTGTGGGCACGCCCTAGCGTGGTGCACCGTCTATCTCGTGGAAGCGTGAAGGATGAATGTGTGGGTCTTCCCTAGCAGGGTGCATATTCATCGTGTTTTCTTTGGGTCGGACTTAACAAGGTGATCTAGATGGGATCTAGTACCTTGAGGCATGGAGATGATCATTGCAAGGAGTTGTATATGACATCTTATCAAGAGTTGCATATGATGCAATTGGCAAAAGTTGCCTACCTGAGAGATCTATTTTGTGGGTGACAGCCCTAGCTGGTCCATGGCTTAGAGGATTTCAGGATCTTGCCCACTATAAGGTTGTACGCTGCAATCTTCCGAATTGATGGTGAGGGCTATCAATTTGAAGTAAAATAGTGGGAGCGATAATTAATTAAAGGCCTAATTATATCGTCAATTTTTCAAATCAATCAAATAAGTCAAAAATGAGTTTTTTGGACTAAAATTGCATATTTTTCTTTTGTAGTTCAAATGGCAACAAACAACAACAACTTTTCTTTGCGATCGGTCCTTGACAAGGACAAGCTAAATGGGACAAACTTCCACGACTGGTATCGGACATTGAGAATTGTTCTCACTCAAGAGCGTAAGCTCTATGTCCTAGATACTCCAATTCCAGAGGAACCCGCTCCTAATGCACCAAAGACATAAAGGGATGCTTACAAGAAGCATTCTGATGATGCCATTGATGCAAAGTGCTTGATGCTATGTTTAATGAACCATGAGTTGCAGAGGCAACATGAGAACATGGGTGTCATAGAAATGATTTTGCATCTCATGAACATGTATGAAGATCAGGCACGACAAGAGAGGTACAATGTTTCTAGGGCGTTGTTCAAGTGCGTCATGACAGAAGGAGATCCAGTTGGTCCTCACACACTCAAGATGATTGGGTATGTGGAGAACCTGCAGAGATTGGGATTTCCACTAGACAAGAGTTGGCTACTGACGTGATACTGCAATCGTTGCCAGAATCTTACAGTCAGTTTGTGATGAACTACAACATGAACAACTTTGATAGGCCACTGTCAGAGTTGTTGGGCATGTTGAGGACAGCTGAGTTACAGATGAAGAAGGACAAGCTTAAAGCTGTGATGGTGATCACGAGCAAGAAAGGCAAGTCCAAGCGCAAGGGCAAGGGCAAAGCTAAGAAAGGTTCTGAAGCTAGCCAAGAGTCCAAGCCATCTTCAGCTCTCAAGGCCAAGGGAGGCGTGACCAAGAAAGGAAATTTCCACCATTGTCAAAAGCTAGGACATTGGAAAAGGAATTGTCCTATGTACCTGGAAGAACAAAAAAAGAAGGAGGCGACTGAAGCCTCTACTTGAAGGTGTCATGTAAATAAACTTGTAACACTTTTTGAGGTATATGATACCAAGATGTAAAGTGTAAAGCATTCTTATTTGGGGCAAGTGTTGCCTTTATAGATAGGAATACTTTAGTTTATTTTCAGCCAATAAGGCATGTAATACAGTTATGAACTGCTATTTCATACTTGCCAATAGATAGAAACACTTTATTTTTGCATATTGTATGACAATGATGGCAATTAATAAAGAGATGTTTCAATTTATAAAGATGTGATCTTTGTGGCAATGCCTTATTTATCTTGTGATATTTAATATGCATAAGATAAGACGATACCTAAAAGTTATAGATAACTCAAACAATCTAATTAGCATTAATCATGAGAAATTCATTTCCAGTTTCCATGTGATGGATAAAACTAGACTCGTTTGGTTAGAGAACTAGTAAGGGACATGAATATCTTGGACATGATTAATCAATCTTCACTAATGTAGTGGGAGAGTAATTAGCCTATTAGGTATAATACATGTGATGTATTTACATACCTGTTGGAATAAATGCTAATACTTCAAATGGTGTTTAGAGAAATACCAATATGAATATCTTGAAGTATTCAAGTTTATCATAAATGAAGTACAAATTTGGTAAAGTATTAATTATTTATGAGATCAATGAATAAAATACTTGGACCAAATGTTTGAGATCCTTATGAGTGATTATGGTAGTGTATCATAGTGAACTCATGATTAAGGCATGGTGATGTCTAAATCAAGAAGGAATCATGCTCTAAGGAGTTAGAGAATGATTATCAAATAACTGAATTCTTCTTAATAAATGAATACCCCACACCAATAAAAGAAATTAAGAATCACAAGGGTTGTGAGTTCTTATATCCTTAACAGATACATCTCAATTATCTATGTGATGAGTTGTTCATGTGATGAGTCAACTATCAAGATGAATATGAGGAACCAAATTTTGAGTTATGGTTTATGACCATTACATCCCAAATGACATCCATGTGAACCATAAGGTATGACCTTGATGGTAGCACTCATTGGATCGTATCCACAAGTGCAAATAAGTCTTAAGTGTTAAGACACATGTATAACATTTTGAGAAGGATTATGCTTGTTGATTGCAACTCAATGACTGAGACATTTGGCATATGGATACTAAAACCGCATTCCTATGAGGAATAAAACTAGGATGTGTACATGACACTCTAGGCTGTCCCTGCAGTGGACATGAATATCACCTCTCTTTTAGGTAATAGAGTCGCATGGCACTATCCTAAGATAGCCCAATATCTAACTCATTATGATTAATGGTCCTACCTCCATGGTAGCCATGTACTAAGTCAACAATAGACCTGATGGACCTACCCAATAGGTAGCCATGTACTAGGTCATCCATAGACCTGATGGACCTACCCAATAGGTAGCCATGTACTAGGTCTTTCTCTAACCTGGTGGACCTACCCATAGGCAGCCATTTACTAGGTTAGCTATTATGCCACAGAGAGAACCAGGATCTGAGTTTATAGGAAAATACATTAAGTGATAGTCATAGTCACTTTATAATTGCAATATGAACATCCAAGTAGTTTAGTTGCATTCAATGTGATTAAACGTCCGAGAAACCATCGGAAAACTAAGCAGTTATTCATAAGTAACCACATACCTGTTCAGAGCAACTTGAATTCCAAATATTTAATATTTGAGGAACAATCAATCAAGCAATCATCAATATCCTAAAATTAATACATAACATCCAAGTGTCATTGTTTTATTCCAAACCTCCTCAAGATCTACTTGGATTCCACTTTAAGATTTCTAGGTCATCCTTTAGGGTTTTAGCTTTCATTATGCATTTATTACTGTTAATGTTTGTTTAGTCCACAAACCCTAATTTCAACATTATATACACCATTAAAAGTCAATTAAATCCAATATATCTCTTTTACACTAAAACTACTATCTTTATCAATTTAATTCATGGCAAGATCATTCATGTTTAGGTTTCTTTGAATTGACAACTCAACAAAGAATTATAGTTCGATTCTCCGGGAACCCTAATTACTACAATTCTCATTATTTATGTCAATAAACCGTAATGTATCATTAATTCCACTTTATACACTAGGAACCCCAAAATATCCCCATTAATGATCTTTTATACTCAAATTGGATTTATAACAACATAACATTATCTTATTCATGGATTTGTACAATTAAAATCATTAAAAGACATATCCTCCTAAATTAGGGTTTCTAAGCCCATTAATGCAAACTTAGGTATATGACACCCTAATTTAAGCCAATTATGTACAAATATTATCCTTTTTATTATCAACAGGTTAATATTCATTCTAAACATTCATAGAACATCACTATATTCAACTATCGTCAATTCCAAGGGTTTTCCCATTAATTAAAACAGTAAATATGATACCTTTATACACTTTTTTAATTGCAAACAGAATGCGGCTTGCATTATATTTTTACTGGATTCCTCATTTTCTCCTGATCAATTTTCATATATAAAGTTTTGTCATTAGAGCATCCTAGCAATTTCTAGGAATTTTGCAAGAAAACATATTTTCTGGAATAATTGATCAGAGAGGCTATTTACCTTTTCTTTTGGAAAAAAGAGAGCTTTTGGATCATCCCTGCGGTCAGCAGTTGACCCGATCCCACGACTTTGGTTGCTTGCACCCACTAAGTTTAGTCTTGAGGCACGAATTAACCTGGGTCGTGGATACCCCTCGCACCTATCGTGGACCTCGATCGATCGGTCCTCCTTTCTTCTCCTTCCCCCGTTCTTCACATAGAACCCAGCGGAGGTGCCGCGATGGGAGCTTGTCGGAGGTAGGATGATCGAGAGAGGGAGAGGGAAATTGAGGCTAGAAACGTGTCGCACGAGTTCGCAACTCTTGGTCGAAACTAAGGGTGGTCTCATATATAGGTTCGGGTGTCTGGATTAGGGTTTTCAACCCTCGCCGCCCATGAAACAACCTGCCAAATTGGGGGTTTCTTCCAGAATTTTCAAAACCTCTTACAATCTAGGGTTTTCTTGTTTGGAATCCTCCCCTGGAGCGAACAACGCCCTTTTTATCTTTGTGCGTGGTCAGATTTATGAGAAATCGGAAGGGAAAGATCCCTGAAAACATAGCCTGTTCTCGAGTTCCTTTGGAACTGGGCGATGAGCGGCCCTCGTTGGATCCAGATCCAACGGCCCTCAATTCTCGTGTTCAACAGAAAAGGAAAAATGATTCCTATTTTCAAAGACAATTCCTTATTAATTAGGATATTTTGGAAAAATCATAACTCCTAATCCATAGCTTCGTTGTAGCCCAAATTTTGAGGGAAAGTCTATAAAGAGTTAATCTACCTCTCTAAAAAATTGAGCTCATTATCTAAAAGAAATCCTATCTTTTCATTAGATGCCAACTATTGGTCAATTATGTATATTTCTCATTTATTTTCTCTTTACCTTGCAATTATCTAGTTATTTTGGGTCCCTTGGACCTCAAGAAAACCCAAAGGCACGGATTGCCACATTGGGAAAGATTGATTTGCCTTTATCTTCTTATAAAAGTCAATTTCTCATATTTCCCTTTTATTAATCAATTTCTTTTCCTTTTTAATTCTCTTTTTAAGGATTTCTCTTTATCTCTCCTCTATATTACCATTGGAATTCCTTTTAACATTAGAAATCCTTGGGATACGAAATTTCACAAAGGATAACTCAATTGTACCTCTTTTCACTTATTTTCCACATTTTCTCATTGTTTTCAATTTCTTTCTCAATAAAGAAAGACATAATTAATCTTTTCTTTTCTTATTGCTTTATTTTTACCACTTTGGACTCCTTAGAACCCAAGGAACCCAAGAGGCACGAAATCCTCTTTGGATTTGCCTTCTAGAGGTTTCCGCATATTTCTTTTAGCAATTATTCAATTACTCATTCCCTAATTGAATTTTCTTTGTTATTTCTTTGTTATTGGGCCCAATAGCCAATAAAGCCCACAAACCAAACAACAAGGCTATTGTAAACAAAATCCATGTGTTCAAAACAAATTAGACCATTCTTTGTTCACTTATCTTTAATATGAGAAATTACATTTCTCACTAATTGGACCCAAAAATTGGGGTTATAACAGGAAACCCCTTAAGTTAAGGGTATGTTTGATGAACCCCTCACAACTAAGTTGGTCTAATGTTGAGGATGAGAACATGAGTGACCTAGCATGGTTTGGTAAGTGTCTTCTTGTGCCTTAGTATCTTGCTAGGGCTAAGCATGCTGATGTCGATGCATACCCTAAATAAGGACGTTTGTGACCGTTGTTATCAAGGTGTAGTTTCCTCCCATCCTGGGAGAGGGACCCTTTTGGAGGGTGTATACCAGTTTTGTTGGTTTTGAGGTAACCTAAAGAGGTTTCAGAGGATATTGTGAAGCTAAGTGAAGAGTACATGGTATGAGAATGAACCTGCAGACCCATAGATAACCATCTCTACGTGCATGTGGACGTGTTAGCATGGAGGTAACTGGTATAGGGCTTGACCAAGGTAGGCAGGTTGCCATGATCCCTATGAAAGGATGAAAGTCAACCATGAATACAGAGAGAGAGATTTGATGAAGGCTTGGGTAAGGTTCTAAGTTGAACATGTACTATAAGAGAATCCTAAGTCTATCCTAGGGTCAGGTAGGGATAAGACCGATGGAAGTAGGAGTTGCCTAATTCCCTAGTTGCACATGACCATAGGGTTGGGAGGTAACAACTATCATTGTCTGAGGGCCATGGGTTAGGAGATTGATCACCTTCATGAACTCTTGGGACCAAAGGGCATATGAGTAGGGCACTCTTTGGATGCATTAGGGAAGAGGGATGACCCCAAAAGTGTCGACACCCTATAGGCCTAGAGGTGATGACCAATGAAGGTGTGTGGACCCAAGTAGGTTCAAAACCAATTTTCCATGGAAGCAACTTTGATATAAAGATGATGGTGATGTGGAGAAATAAGTTGCACATTTCAACATAGATTTGAAGGTGTACTGGAAATGTGGGATGTACCATCTTTACTCTTGGAACAGGAAGAACTTTGTGTTTGGACGGACGCCAAATGCTTATTTCCTCTTATTATGGGAGGGAGAGATGGGACAGTATGGATGCCATACACCAAGGATAAAAGATTATGCAAGTTGGAATGTTTCTACGAGGTATGAGGATAGAGATGATAACATACCTTGGTGGATTGAATGATACATGGATGGTTTGCAAACAATAAAAGGTATAAGGTAGTCATCTTATAAGGATGTTTTTTTTTAGCATGAGCTATGTGGAATTTGCAAGTGATGTAAGGTAGAGTTCATCACCAAGAAGATGAGCTCAAAGTGTTCTCAATGAAGATAGACTTAGAGTTCGAGTTTGAGATGATAAGTGAAATACATGGAAGTGTATGTATTCAATGTTACCTAATACCTATGGATGTGAAGTGGTAATTAATGCTCTGGTTGAGATATATCTGACTAGTTTGGCAAGAGGCTAGAAGAGGTTGTTAGGTTAACCCTTAATTAGAAAAGATATATGTTTGGGCTAACACTCAGATGTAACGAGATCTGTTGAACAATTTAGTAGTTGTTTGGTTAGCCAACCTAGTATTTGATGCAATGAAAGGATGGTGGTAGAACCTCAGATATACTTCTTTGGATAGGAAGGTAATAAAACCCTGATGAGAGTGGTTTAGGGATTCTAAGGAATCGATATTGAGGAATCTTATAAGAGATCATGATTTTAAGATCATCTTACACCATGGTACTACTGAGATATCGAGTGGTAGTAGCACTTTGGATGCTTGATAGGAAGTTGCATGTGGCATATGGCCATGCAAGCAGGAGGTAAAGGATGAACACCAATAACCCAGTGTATCAATATACAGGATAAAAGAGTCCTTGAGAGGGAATGGGAGTTCATCACTATGGATGATGTGGAAAGTCTCCCCTTGACCAAGGAAAGTCATGATGCAATATGGGTTATGGTAGATCGCCTTACCTAGATGACATGAGAAAGAAAGAGTACTGTTAAGATCCAGATCGGGTTGAACTACACGTGAGAGAGATGGTTTAACTACACCATGATACAAGTTCAAAAGTTCTTGAGTATGATCTAATGGTTCACTTCCATATGGTGGAAGTGGATACACAAAGAACTCAATGTTAGTACAGTTTATCACCCCAAACTAATGGTTAGTATAATCCAGACTAGAGGGTCTGATGAGAGCATGTGTGCTCATTCAGGGTGATACATGTAGACAGTTCTTAAAAGGTGATGATAACCACCATAGCTTTTATCGGGATGCAAGAAGTTCTAGAAGTAGGTTGTGTCGGTCACCACTTCATTAAGATGATGTTGGTGAAGGAGGCCTCGCGAAGGTCAGAAAAGAACCACAATGTTTGGAGATGAGGTCACTTTAATCATGCAATGGCTAAGAGAGAGCCCAGAGACGACATAATGTGTGAGCTGATGCAAAGCAGACTGACATGCAGTTCATTGTGGGAGAATATGTGATGTAAAACCCGACCCCTCTGAGCTACGGCTAAGAAAGTTGAGTCCCCGATATATGGGTCCATTTGAGATGGATTGGTGGAGAAGGTTGTGTTTAGCCTTACCCCTCAGGATAAAATGATGTATAAGGTGTTACATGAGTCCGATCTAGAGCACTATGTGAGGTACCCAAGCCATGTGCTTAGCCCTAAACCTGTTCAGCTCTTTGAGAGGCTGAAAAGTCATGAGTCACGTATGAGGGTACGAAACACCAAGGTAAGAAAGAACTCAGATGGAAGAATATGAGATGATGAAGGTTCTTGGGAGGCACCATGGAAAGGGTGAAGCCACATGAGAGCCCTAATGGACATAAGAAAGGATTATCCTATTTGTTTGCTTGCTTGATGGAATTTTTAAGACAAAATTCTTATAAGAGGGGAAGGATGTTACAACCCCAATTTTGGGTTTATTTGGTGAGAAATGTAATTTATCATAATAAAGATAAATGAACAAATAATGATGTCTTTTGATTGAATGCATGAATTTTGTTTAAAATAGCCTTGTTGATTTATTTGTGGGATTTACTGGCTATTGTAACCAATAACAAGGAAAGGACAAAAGAAACTCCATTATTAATAAGAATTGGAGAAAAGAAAAATGTAGAAACCTCTAGAAGGCAAAACAGTGTAATCCAAAGGTGGATTTTCTGCCTCTTGGGTTCCTTGGGTCCCAAGGAGTCCAAAATTGCAAAGATAAAGCAATAAGAAAAGAAAAGATCAATTAGATATTTCTTTATTAGGAAAATAATGATAAAATGTGGAAAATAAGTAAAAAGAGGTGCAATTGAGTTATCCTTGGTGGATTTTCGTATCCAAAGGATTCTTAATCTTAAAAGGAATGCCAATGAGGAAAATAAAAAGAAAGATAAAAAGAAATCCTTGAAAAGAGATATTTTACTAAAGAAATGAATAAGAAGAAAGAGAAAATAGATAAAGGATAAGTAAAAGGCTAAGGAATATTCCCAAGATAGGATTCCAAGCCATTAAGGGTTCCTTGAGGTTCAAGGAATTCAAAATAATAATTTAATGGCAAAGAAAAAGGAAGTACCAAATTAAATTGGTTTAATTTAAAAGATATCTTGCTTATGAAGAAAACACCCTTTTCCTTTGGAATTTGGGTGTCCAATTTGGTACATTGGTAGATAATGTTGACCCAAAGCTTCCTTTAAAATTTTGTGGAAAAAGGATAAAGGTACGAGTTGAGATTTTTAGAAGTTTCCGAACGTGCAAAGGATAACTTTAAATGTCACAATTTATCTGGGATTAAATCCTAATTTTTGATTTTGGGCGCTCATCTGCGATCGTTGGATGCATGATCCACAGTCCAGGACAAATCTCGATCTCATCAGGATCTGGAACAGTAGAGACCAGACTATGTCTTTTTGATCGATTTTTCCCACGAGTTGGAGGCCATATGCAATGATGAGAAGGAGTCCATCTCCTTCGGGAGCTTGCTCCGAACCCAACCACCCCAAGATAGGTGGGGTTTTGTCGTGAAACGGGGAAGTCCCCAATTCACCAGGGACTCGATGGCCGCCCTATATATAGGGTAGTGTGCACCACCATGTGAGCAAAACTACTGGTTACCCTCTCATAACTGCAGCGCAGAGATGGTCATCATGGTGCCGTCAATTAAAGAAAGCAACCTGACCTAGGGCCCTGACGAGGAGCAGTTAACGCCGGAGGAGAACCACACTTGGTTGGTGATGAAGGAGCGACGAGAAGAAGAATTGGATCAAGGGTCGAGTTTGTGGGAGGAAGATGCAGCTTCCTGACCTCCTAGCTTGCCCACCGGTGGACGGGATCTCCGAGTCAACCATTGGGTTGACCATGTGCTTGCAAGAAGCAAAGATCGGAGGTTGAAGACGGACACTTGGCAATTTACCAAGATACCCCGATGCCCCTTCAGTATAGGTAAGGGCAACTCGGTCCCTTTGCATCTTTTAATCACTAGAACAGGCGCGCGTGACCTTAGACGATAGATCCTGAATGGACCAACGGGCGATCGATCTAACGATCCATAATTTTCTAAAATTAGCAACTAAAGCAATAAAAAAGGATTTTCTTAGCTAAAATAATATCTTGAGCTAGAAAACTCGAATGAGAAAAGTTAAGACATGTAAATTGATCATAAAACTACGAGGAATGCATTAAAAATTGTTTGGAAGCCTAAATTAGTACACTTTGTAAAAGTGTTTTATTTTGAGGGAAAAAGTAATAATTTGTGGTTAGAAACCCTAATTGTTGATAAAGAATAGATCTAATCTTGCAAGTGAATAAATTCGAGCACTATTAACTGGTTTAATGATATAGATGGATATTAACCTATTTTGAAAAGGGAATTACAAGAATTAGGGTTTTAAACAAAATAATGTAATTAGTACCCTTAGAAACCCTACAGTGGGGAAAAAGGGAAGAAAAGATATAGTAATCCGAAAATTAGGGTTTTGTGGTTCAAATATGATCTTAAGATCTTAGTGGGAAAGAAACTGAGATAATTAGGGTTTGATGGATATTTTGATAAAAATAAAGTAAAAGTGGTAAAAAGGAAGTGAAACCCTAATTGCAAAGTAAACCCTAAAAAGAGGAAGAAACCCTAAAAAGGAATAGAAACCATAATTAGCAAGATGGTTTGAGTAGTTTTTGATAAAAAGGAATTCGATGTATATTTTAGGATTGAACTGTGTACTTTCTTGATACTGGATTACTTGCTTGTTTGGACTATTCATGCATCTGAGTCTGCCTGGCAGGTATGTGGTTACGCTTATGAATATCTCGAGTTAGTTTTCCGAGGTTTTCAGAAGTTTTCATCGATGACTTGAATTAACTGTTGGATGAAGTTAGTTCATGAAAACTATAAAGTGGCGGTGACTATCACATAAGATATGTGCCTACCAGCTCAGATCACGGTCCCCTCTATCGCTTAATAGTTGACCTAGTACATGGCTACCTATTGGGTAGGTCCATCAGGTCATTGAATGAATTAGTACATGGCTACCAATGGGGTAGGACCATCAAGTCACCATGAGTCAGGGATTGGGCTACCTTTGGGTAGGGCCATTCGACTCTATAACCCTAGGTATTGGCTACCTGTGTGATAGGGCCATGGGGGTTAGGATCTACCATATGAGAGAGGTAGTATCCATGTCCACTGTAGGGACAACACTGAGATAGGGGATAGGTAAGGATTGAGTAGTATTGCTTAAAGCGTAATCTTGGATGTTAAATGATATTTGGATGACTACATTGTTATTATAGTTGCATGATTATTGTTTCCCCCCACATACCAGCTTCTTGCTGACCGACGTTTTGTTTGTCGGAGGTTCAGGTACAAATGAAAAGAACAAACAATAAAGTGGCATATAATGAGAATCAACTTGCACAAGAGGATTAGTTATATTAGTATCTTCATGGATAGAAGTTTAGAAATTCCAATTTTTAAAAGGTATGCAATGTTTTTATTTATACCAGTTTTCAGTTTAGTTGGTAAAATATATTAATTATTATTGATTATTTGTCAAACCTTTGATCTTGGTTATTGGTTAACGGCTCTGACCTTTCGGTCTCCCGTAACTGGGGTTTACCGGGAGGCAGGGTCGTTACAATTGGTATCAGAGCATATGTTCCTCATCTAATCATTAATAATTATTAAATTTTACAAATTCCATAGAACCGGGGGAGTTATTAGAGGATTGTCTGAAAGATTGAGGTGTCTAGAAAAGGATCACGTCTGGGGGCTGGTAATATTTTCCTCCGCACCGCTAGTCGGAATACGAGGACTCCCAGATTGTGTGACTACCTGGCCGATGTCTTAGGATATGACTCGAAATAAGATACCTTTAGGACTCTCTCATCCTTTTCATCCCTTCTCAACTCAAATTTTGTTAAGGACCTTAAGGATTAGGGTTTTTCTCCTCACCCTCGTGAAGTATGGGTAAGGTTAATAAGGTCTAAGGAATCCTCCACCAAATTAATGAAAATCATGTAAATAAGATGTCATGGACATAAGCTTAATAGAGTAAGTGTAAACTAAAGAATAGATACATGCTTAGGTCATATGACACGGGTTGTCATTGCCTTCAGGAGAGACCGGAGGATAGACATCCTTGTCAGGAGGATGAGTAGAGAGAGTTAGTCTTGGGGGTAGAGACCTCCATTAAAAGTAGAGACCTAGGACATCCTTTGAGGATGATGTTAACCCTAACCCTAAGTGAGGGTTTGAGAGAGAGATGACATGAAGAGTTAGATGTCATGGTATACCAGGTGTTTGAATAGACATGCCTTGGATGCCATATGAGCCATGAGAAGTTGATGACCGAGTACCTTTGGAAACCCAACCCTGGGAAGGGTCATTCATGTTTGAGCGAAGGATAGCTCCTTCATAGATGAGGTTAGAGAAGAACCTATAGAAACCTAATGGGATATTGCAAGTAGGATATATTTTGCACCTAGAGTACATCAGTAGTACGAGCAGCAAGTTAAAACCGAGACCAGAAGGACATGATGGACGGCTTATGAGATAAGCATAAGGGGCTATGGATAATCATGAGCAAACATAAGTTTGAGCATAGGCTGCACCGGCGTAGAGGTATGCCTGTGAGCTTGATCCTTCATCGGGAGATGACCTCTAGTAGTATGGCTGGATGTGGAGTTAGATTTAGAGAGAGAAAGAAGGAACCAAGCAAGAAGGTTGGAAACCTAAAACCCTGAGATGTGAGGAACAATGAGGAGTCGAGAGTGATGTGACCTAAGTGGATGATAGTGGTTTCCTCATGCATGATCCCTGGAGGGTGATGATATCTTGGTTGCCTTTAGAGGAACCAAACCCTAGAGAGAGGATGATGCTTCTGGTACCTATGTGCCTGTGGTATAGGTGTTTACCTTCTGAGATAGGAAAGAAGAGTTCTTTAGACCTAGAGAAGTTTGGTAACAGGTTGTGAGGCCTTGTACCTTGTTGGTTGTCCTTGAGGAAGACTCGACCCTGATGTGTTGCTCGAGTAGAAGGATGATAGCGAGTGCATGTCATGACTTATACATGCTTGATTCATGATTAAGAGTTTGAACATGCAGTTGGACACCCAAAGGTGAACCTAGGGTTCCTAGGCCTAAGAGGGGAAGTAGTGTACCCCATGCTCAAGATGAGATTTGAGTCTCTATAGTTTCGAGCATGGTACTCCTCATGTGTAGAGGTAAAGGAAACCCCTTAAGTTAAGGGTATGTTTGATGAACCCCTCACAACTAAGTTTGTTTAATGTTGAGGATGAGAACAAGAGTGACCTAGCATGGTTTGGTAAGTGTCTTCCTGTGCCTTAGTAGCTTGCTAGGGCTAAGCATGCTCATGTGGATGCATACCCTAAACATAAGGACGTTTGCGACCGTTGTTATCAAGGTGTCGTTTCCTCCCATCCTGGGAAAGGGACCCTTTTATAGGGTGTATACCGGTTTTGTTGGTTTTGAGGTAACCTAAAGAGGTTTCAAAGGATCTTGTGAAGCTAAGTGAAGAGTAAATGGTATGAGAATGAACCTTCAGACCCATAGAAAACCATCTCTACATGCATGTGGACGTGTTACCATGGAGGTAACCGGTATGGGGTTTGACCAAGGTAGGTAGGTTGCCATGATCCCTATGAAAGGATGAAAGTCAGCCATGAATGAAGAGAGAGAGATGATGAAGGCTTGGGTAAGGTTCTAAGTTGAACATGTACTATAAGAGAATCCTAGGTCTATCCTAGGGTCAGGTAGGGATAAGACCGATGGAAGTAGGAGTTGCCTAATTCCCTAGTTGCTCATGACCATAGGGTCGGGAGGTAACAACTATCATTGTCTGAGGGCCATGGGTTAGGATATTGATCACCTTCATGAACTCATGGGACCCAAAGGGTAGATGAGTAGGGCACTCTTTGGATGCATAAGGGAAGAGGGATGACCCCAAAAGTGTCGGCACCCTATAGACCTAGAGGTGATGACCAAGGAAGGTGTGTGGACCCAAGTAGGTTCGAGACCAGTTTTCCATGGAAGCAACTTTGATATCAAGATGATGGTGATGTGGAGACATAAGTTGCATGTTTCAACTTAGATTCGAAGGTGTACTGGCAATGTGGGATGTACCATATCTACTATTGGAATAGGAAGACCTTTGTGTTTGGACGACCGCCAAATGCTTATTTCCTCTTATTATGGGAGGGAGAGATGGGACAATATGCATGCCATACACCAAGGATAAAAGATGATGCAAGTTGGAACGTTGCTACGAGGTATGAGGACAGAGATGATAACATACCTTGGTGGAGTGAATTGTACATGGATGGTTTGCAAACAATAAAAGGTATAAGGTAGTCATCTTATAAGGATGTTTTTTTTAGCATGAGCTATGTGTAATTTGCAAGTGATGCAAGGTAGAGTTGATCACCAAGAAGATGAGCTCAAAGTGTTCTCAATGAAGATAGACTTAGAGTTCGAGTTTGAGATGATAAGTGAAATACATGGAAGTGTATGTCTTCAATGTTACCTAATACCTATGGATGTGAAGTGGTAATGAATGCTCTGATTGAGATATATCTGACTAGTTTGGCAAGAGGCTAGAAGAGGTTGTTAGGTTAACCCTCAATTGGAAAAGAGATATGTTTGGGATAACACTCAAATGTAATGAGATCTATTGAACAATTTAGTAGTTGTTTGGTTAGCCAGCCTAGTCTTTGATGCAATGAAACGATGGTGGTAGAACCTCAGATACACTTCTTTGGATAGGATGGTAATAAAACCCTAATGAGAGTGGTTTAGGGATTCTAAGGAATCGATTTTGAGGAATCTTATAGGAGATCATGATATTAAGAACACCTTACACCATGGTACTACTGAGATAATGAGTGGTAGTAGCACTGTGGATGCTTGATAGGAAGTTGCATGTGGCATATGGCCATGCAAGAAGGAGGTAAAGGATGAACACCAGTAACCCAGTGTATCAATATAGAGGATAAAAGAGTCCCTGAAAGGGAATGGGAGTTCATCACTATGTATGATGTGGAAAGTCTCCCCTTGACCAAGGAAAGTCATGATGCAATATGGTTTATGGTAGATCGCCTTACCTAGATGACATGAGAAAGAAAGAGTACTGTCGAGAGACAGATCGGGTTGAACTACACATGAGAGAGACGGTTCAGCTACACCATGATACGAGTTCAAAAGTTCTTGAGTATGACCTAATGGTTCTCTTCCATAAGGTGGAAGTGGATACACAAAGAACTCGATGTTAGTATAGTTTATCACCCCTAACTAATTGTTAGTATGCTCCAAACTAGAGGGTTTGACGAGAGCATGTGTGCTCATTCAGGGTGATACATTGAGACAGTTCTTAAAAGGTGATGATAACCACCATAGCCTTTATCGGGATGCAAGAAGCTATAGAAGGAGGTTGTGTCGGTCACCACTTCATTAAGATGATATTGGTGAAGGAGGCCTCGCGAAGGTAAAAAAAGAACCACAGTGTGTGCATATGAAGTCACTTTGATCATGCGATGGCTGAGAGAGAGCCCAGAGACGACATGATTCATGAGCTGATGCAAAGCAGACTGACATGCAGTTCATTGTGGGAGAATATGTGATGTAAAACTCGACCCCTCTGAGCTACGGCTAAGAAAGTTGAGTCCCCGATATATGGGTTCATTTGAGATGGATTGGTGGAGAAGGTTTTGTTTAGCCTTACCCCTCAGGATAAAATGATGTATAAGGTGTTATATGAGTCCGATCTAGAGCACTATGTGAGGTACCCAAGCCATGTGCTGATCCCTGAACCTGTTCAGCTGTTTGAGAGGCTGAAAAGTCCTGAGTCACCTATGAGGGTACGAAACACCAAGGTAAGAAAGAACTCAGATGGAAGAATATGAGATGATGAAGGTTCTTGGGAAGCACCATGGAAAGGGTGAAGCCACATGGGAGCCCTGATGGACATAAGAAAGGATTATCCTATTTGTTTGCTTGCTTGATGGAATTTTGAGGACAAAATTCTTATAAGATGGGAAGGATGTTACAACCCCAATTTTGGGTTCATTTGGTGAGAAATGTAATTTCTCATAATAAAGATAAATGAACAAATAATGATGTCTTTTGATTGAATGCATGAATTTTGTTTAAAATAGCCTTGTTGATTTATTTGTGGGATTTACTGGCTATTGGGCCCATAACAAGGAAAGGACAAAAGAAACTCCATTATTAATAAGAAATGGAGAAAAGAAAAATGTAGAAACCTATAGTAGGCTAAAGAGTGTAATCCAAAGGTGGATTTCTTGCCTCTTGGGTTCCTTGGGTCCCAAGGAGTCCAAAATTGCAAAGATAAAGCAATAAGAAAAGAAAAGATCAATTAGATATTTCTTTATTAAGAAAATAATGATAAAATGTGGAAAATAAGTAAAAAGAGGTGCAATTGAGTTATCCTTGGTGGATTTTCGTATCCAAAGGATTCATAATATTAATAGGAATGCCAATGAGGAAAATAAAAAGAAAGATAAAAAGAAATCCTTGAAAAGAGACATTCTACTAAAGAAATGAATAATAAGAAAGAGAAAATAGATAAAGGATAAGTAAAAGGATAAGGAATATTCCCAGTATGGGTTTTCGAGCCATTAAGGGTTCCTTGAGGTTTAAGGAATTCAAAATAATAATTTAATGGCAAAGAAAGAGGAAGTACCAAATTAAATTGGTTTAATTTAAATGATAGCTTGCTTATGAATAAAACACCCTTTTCCTTTGGAATTTAGGTCTCCAATTTGGTACATTGGTAGATAATGTTGACCCAAAGCTTCCTTTAAAATTTTGTGGAAAAAGGACAAAGGATTAATGAGTTGCGATTTTTAGAAGTTTCCTAAAGTGTTAAGGATAATTTTAAATGTCACGATTTATTTGGGATTAAATCCTAATTTTCGATTTTGGGCGCTCATCTGCGATCGTTGGATCCATGATCCACAATCCAGGAAAAATCCCAATCTCATCAGGATCTAGAACAGTAGAGACCAAACTATGTCTTTTCGATCGGTTTTTCCCGCGAGTTGGAGGGCATCTATGATGTTGAGAAGGAGTCCATCTCCTTCAGGAGCTTGCTCCGAACCCAACCACCCCAAGATTGGTGGGGTTTCGTCATGAAATGGGGAAGTCCCCAATTCACCAGGGACTTGATGGCCACCCTATATATAGGGTAGTGTGCACCACCATGCGAGCAAAACTACCAGTTACCCTCTCATAACTGCGGCGCAGAGACGGTCATTAGGGCTGTAAATGGGTACGGGTAGACCCGCGGACCCGCAAATACGGACCCTTAAATAACCCGTCACAGGTCTAATTTTTTATACCCCGCATACCCTTAGACCCGTATACCCTTAGACCCACATATAAGCGGGTCCAATAATGGGTATGCTTGGACCCAGACCCGCTAGACCCGTGTACCCGCTATACATAAGTAACTACTTAAATAATATGTTATATATATCATACTTTACTAGTCTAACTGATATTATTCTTGAGATTATATCCTACTCTAGCCACAATAAGGATGGGACTAGTCATATAATTAAGAATTAAGTATTCTAGTTACAATAATGAACATCATATGTAAACTAAAAATCAAATGTCTACTAATTTACATTACTTTCTACATAAGTTAAACATTATGATCATGACTACAAATATGTAAGAAATTACTCAATTAATGTTAATGTATAAAATATAGCATTATCTAATATAACTGCTAGATGTTAATATACTATATAATAATAATATCTTGTTCTATTAAATATATATAATATAGTCATTTCTCTTATATAAACAATATGATGTTTTATAGAACTGCTTACCTGCATACCCGCTATTATTGCGGGTACGGGTATGGTGTGGGTCCAAGTTTTGTATTATGCAGGTTTAGAACGAGAACTGGACATGCTAAATTAAATGGGTATGGCCAGACCCGCACCATACCTACACCGTTTACACCCCTAACGGTCATCATGGTGTCGTCAATTCAAGAAAGCAACCTGACCTAGGGCCCTGTCAAGGAGCAGTTAACGCCGGAGGAGAACCGTGCTTGGTTGGCAATGAAGGAGTGACGAGAAGAAGAATTGGATCAAGGGTCAAGTTCGTGGGAGGAAGACACAACTTCCTGACCTCCTAGCTCACCCACTGGTGGATGGGATCTCCGAATCAACCATTGGGTTGACCATCTGCTTGCAAGAAGCAAAGAATGGAGGTTGAAGACGGACACTTAGCAATTTAACAAGATACCCCGACGCCCCTTCAATATAGGCAAGGGAAAATTGGTCCCTTTGGATCTTTTAATCGCTAGAACAGGCGTGTACCACCTTAGATGTTGGATCCTGAGTGGACCAACGGGCCATCGATCTAACGATCCATATTTTTCTGAAATTAGCAACTAAAGGAATAAAAAGGATTTTCTTTGCTAAAATAATATCTTGAGCTAGAAAACTTGGATGAGAAAAGTTAATAAATGTAAATTGATCATAAAAATACGAGGAATGCATTAAAAATGGTTTGGGAGCCTAAATCAGTACGCTTTTGTAAAAGTGTTTTATTTTGAGGGAAAAAGAATAATTTGTGGTTAGAAACCCTAATTGTTGATAAAGAATAGATCTAATCTTGCAAGTGAATAAATTCGAGCACTATTAACTGGTTTAATGATATAGATGGATATTAACCTAATTTGAAAAGGGAATTTCAAGAATTAGGGTTTTAAACCGAATAATGTAATTAGTACCCTTAGAAACCCTAAAGTGGGGAAAAAGGGTAGAAAAGATATAGTAATCCAAAAATTAGGATTTTGTGGTTCAAATCTGATCTTAAGATCTTAGTGGGAAAGAAACTGAGATAATTAGGGTTTGATGGATATTTTGATAAAAATAAAGTAAAAGTGGTAAAAAGGAAGTGAAACCCTAATTGCAAAGTGTAACGACCCCACCTCCCGGTAACCCACAATTAAGGGAGACCCGAAGGTTAGAGCCGTTATTCAATTAACATGATCAAAGGTTCGACAAATAATGAATAATAATTATGAAATTCTACTAACTAAATTGGAATTGGGTATAAAATTTAAACTTTACTTACCTTTGAAAAACTTTGGAATCTACCTATCCAGAGCTTAAATTAAACTATCTAATCCTCCTTGCACTTTATTTCTTAATCTCACAATGTATCACCTTACTCTTTGTTCATTTCAAGGTTGTACCTAAAATGCCGACAAACAAAACGTCGGTCAGTATATCAAAATATACTGGTATGTGGGGACAACCAAAAGTTTGCACATATGGATAACAATCTAATTATCGCAATCAAGTTAATTAACCACCCAATTTACATTCTCCAGTATGACATTCTCCACCGCTTTTGCCCTAACCCTGGCATACCCACCTTAGGGTTTCCTTTGATAATGACTTAAGGCCACCTTCTCAATCCCGAGCTTGGTTCCTGGGGTCACCACTCATGATGCCCTCTAGCCATGCAATATCATAGGCCACCTTCTCATTCCCGAGCTTGGTGCCTGGGGTCACCACTCAAGGTGTCCATTGGTCTACCCATCTGGGCCTGACCTTTGGCATCATCCATCAGGGTGGCATGTAGGTGCGAGAATACATACTTCTATTATTAATGTAATAATCATAGTGACTTTATAGTTTGCAAGTATGAACATCCAAACTGATAATTTGCATTCAATGCGGTTAACCATCCGGAAAATCCTCAGGAAACTAAGGCGGTTATTCATAATAAACCACATACCTGATCTAGAGAAACTTGATGTCCAAGTAATAATGATAAAGAACAAGCAACAAGCAATCGACAATATCCTGAAATTTAATGCATGACATCCAAGTGTTATAATTTATCCAAAACATTCTAAAGATAGACTTGGATTCCACCACAAGCTTTTTAGGCCACTTTTGGGTTTTATTAGGGTTTTAGCCTCCATAATACTTTTATCACATTTAATGCCCTCTTATTTCACAAATCCTAATTTCAACATCATAGGTACAGTTAAAGTCCATCATTTCTCTTCTATACTAAAACTACCATCTTTATCTCTTTTAAGTTACTTCAAGATCATTAGACTCAATTACCACCTTTAGTTTCCTTCGAATTGATAATTCACACTTCATCATGATTTAATTCATAAGTGTATTCCATTCCGTATTAATTCCCCCTTGATCCATTAGAAAACCCTAATCACCAACTTAAGTGTATTTTATTATGAAAACTCAGTTCTATAGTTATCTTTTCAGATTTAACCCATTAAAACCCATATTTTCTCCAATTAGGGTTTCTAACCCTAAAACAAGCATGAAACTGCCTTATTCAAATTTAACTCTCTATTTTATTCTTAATAGGTTAGTATTAACCTAAAAGAGTAATTAAAAACGAGTTCCATATCAAATTAGGGTTTTATCATAATATACTACATCAAAGGTGATTACTCGGGGTACTTTATCAATTGCAAGCCATATCATGTTCCAATTATATTTTTATTGGCTTCCTTACATTTTTTTGATCAAGGTTCATGTATTATATGTCCCAACCGAGCTACCGTTAAATAGTTATGAATTTTGCTATTTTAATCACTCCCAGCCAATGGCTGGTTGACATGTCAGCAACTAAAGATAACTAATTGACGCTTGCGCCCTTACCTCGCGGGGTTTCACTCAGGGGTAGGGAGGTCTTTTTGCCAGCCTCTTCTTCAACCTCGCGAGCCCACTCTCACTCACGATGCAGTGTAAGGCCGTGGTCAACCTCGGAGTTGACTTTGAGATCCTTCTTCCCAAAGCAAACGAACCTGCTTCCATGAACTCCGCTGCACCCGTACGAACTCATCGGTGCTTCTAATTGCTCCCGACACAGCTGGAGTTGTAGATACGACTAAAAGGGTCTCCGACGGCAACCAGGGGGGTCTGTGTTTTAAGGGAGGTTCGAGAGGGAATGATTGAGGGCTAGAACTGCGTCGGCAGGTCCTGTAGGATCTCGCGGAATATCGTTCACTCTCACAGAAGGGATGCACCCCCTTATATAGCCCGTGGCTATGGTGTACAGCCGGCGGGGTCCCTGGGATATAGGGGATTCTTCTAGAGACCCCAAGACAGGAAAAATCTAGGATAGATCTGCCCGCAAGGATCTCACGAATCTACCTAACGTGTTTCCAACTTTTCTCGTGCATTGATCGACATGGAAACGACCAAGGAAAGAATCGAATCTTGTCCTTACTTTCCTAGCCAGACGCAAGCTAGAAGATGGGCTCATCACCATCAAATCTAGATCTGACGACCTTGAATGCACGCGCCAGGAGCATAATAGGAAAAGAAATTGTGACATTTAATACAATATTCCTGATTATCCACTTACTTTAGGAAGTTTGTAAAAATCGTATATCTCTCCTCGTTTATATTTTTAATCTCAAATTTTAGGGGAAAGTCTATAATGACTTAATCCATGTCTGGACCAAATTGGAGACCCAAATTCCAAAGGAAAAGGGTATTTTCTTTATAAGAAAGCTATATTTTAAATTAAGCCAATTTAATTTAGTATTCCCTCTTTCTTTGCCATTAAATTATTATTTTGAATTCCTTGAACCTCGAGGGACCTTAATGGCTCATAATCCCATCTTGGGAATATTCCTTAGCCTTTTACTTATTTTTCATCTATTTTCTCTTTCTTCTTATTCATTTCTTATCAAAATATTTCTTTTCGGGGATTTCTCTTTATCTTTCTTTTTATTTTCCTCATTGGAGTTCCTTTTATTATTAGGAATCCTTGGGATACGAAATTCCACTAAGGATAACTCAATTACACCTCTTTCCACTTATTTTCGACATTTTATCATTGTTTTCAATTTTTTTCTTAATAAAGAAATACTTAATTGATCTTTTCTTTTCTTTTTGCATTATCTTTTCAACTTTGGACTCCATGGGACCCAAGGAACCCATGTGGCAGGAAATCCAACTTTGGATTAAGTTCTTTTGCCTTCTAGAGGTTTCCACACCTTTCTTTTCTCAAAAACTCAAGTATTCATTTACTAATTGAATTTCCTTTTTATTGGCCCCAATAGCCAATAAAGCCCACAACACAATCATCAAGGATATTGTAAATGAAATCCATTTATTCAAAACAATTTATATAATTAGTTGTTCCAATATCTTTAATATGAGAATTTATATTTCTCACCAAAAATTGGGGTTGTAACATCCTTCGCCTCTTATAGGAATTTTGTCCTCAAAATTCAATCAAGCAAACAAACAATTCAGGATAAGTCTTTCATATGTCCATCATGGCTCCCATGTGGCGTCACCCTTTCCATGGTGCTTCCTAAGAAACTTCATCATCTCATATTCTTTCATCTGAGTTCTTTCTTACATTGGTATATCGTACCCTCATAGGTGACTCAGGACATTTTAGCCTCTCAAAAGCTGAATAGGTTCAAGGCTCAGCACATGGCTTGGGTACCTCACATAGTGCTCTAGATCGGACTCATGTCACACATGTATTCATCACGAGGGTCAATGCTAAACACAACCATTTCTCATCACATATTTTCCTACAGTGAACTGCATGTCAGTCTGCTTTGCATCAGCTCACGACTCATGTCGTCTTTGGGCTCTCTCTCTCTCTCTCAGCCATTACACGATCAAAGCGACTTCATCTGCACACACTGTGGTTCTTTTCTGACCATTGTGAGGCCTCCTTCACCTACATCATCTTAATGAAGCGGTGACCGACACAACCTCTCACTAAAACTACTTGCATCCTGATAAAGGCTATGGTGGTTAAAATCACATCTTAACAACTATCTTCATGTAACACCCTAAATGAGCACACATGCTCTCATCAGACCCTCTAGTCAGGATCATACAAACCATTAGAATGGGGTGATAAACTATACTATCATCAAGTTCTTCATGTATCCACTTCTTCCTCATGGAAGTGAACCTTTAGTCCTACTCAAGAACTTTGAAACTCACATCATGGTGTAGTTGAACCATCTTGGTCTTATAAGTAGTTCAACTGGATCTGTCCCTTGAAAGTAATCTTTCTTCAACATGTTATCTAGGTAAGTCGATCTACCATAAACCATATTGCATCTTTATCTTTCTTGTTCAAGGGAAGACTTACCACAACATCCATACTGGTGAACTCCCATTCCCTCTCGAGGACTCTTTATCCTCTATGTCAAAGCATTGGGTTACTGGTGTTCATCCTTCACCCCTGGCTTGCATGGTCACCTGTCACATGCAACTCCATATAAAGCATCCCAAGTACTACTATCACTTACTATCTTTGTAGTATCATGGTGTTCGGTGATCTTAAAATCATGATCTCCTGTATGTCATGATTCCTGAAGCTTGATACCTCGGAAACCCTAAACCACTCTCATCAGGGTTTCATCACTTTCCCTTCCAAATAAGTACATCTGATGTTCTATAACCATCCTTTCATCTTATCACAGACTAGGCTGGCTAACCAAACAATCATTTACTTGATTAACCACTATTGATATATCTGGATGATAGCCAAAATTATCTCTTTTCCTCATCTTAATGTTAGCCTAACAACCTCAACTTCTTCTAACTTCCTGCTAAACTAGGAATCTATATCTCAACCAGAGCATCCATTACCACTTCACATCCTTAGGTATTAGGTAACATACACCTCCATGTATTATATTTATCATCTCATCTCAAACTCTAAGTCTATCTTCATCAAGAAGCTCTGAGCTCGTCCTTATCGTGATCAAACTCAAACTTGATTCACTTGCAAATTCCACATAGCTCCTGATAAAACATCCTCATAAGCTGACTACACTACTTCTCTTAGTGTTTGCGAACCATCCATGTATCATTCACTCCACCAGGGTATGTTATCCTCTCCGTAGCAACGTCTCAACTCTCACCATCCTTATCCTTGGTGTACGGCATGCGTATTGTCCTATATCTCACTCCCATAACAAGAGGAAATAAGCATTTGGCTGCAGTCCAAATACAGAGTTCTTACTATTCTAAGAGTAGAGATGGTACATCCCACCTTTCCAGTACACCTTTAAATCTAGGTTGAAACATGCCATCATCTTGATATCCACATTACATCCATGGAAAACTGGTCTCGAACCTACTTGGGTCACTACACAATCCTTTGTCATCTCCTCTAGGTCTATAGGGTGCCGGTACTTTTAGGGTCATCCCTTTTCCTTCATGCATCCAGAGAGTGCCCTACTCATCTGCCCTTTGGGTCCCATGAGTTCATGAAGGTGATAAATCTCCTAACCCATGGCCCTCAGACAAAGATAGTTGTTACCTCCCGACCCTATGGTCATGCACTAGGGAATTAGGCAACTCCTACTTCCATCGGTCTTATCCCTACCTGACCCTAGGATAGACTTAGGATTCTATCATAGTACATGTCTGACTTAGAACCTTACCCAAGCATTCATCATCTCTCTCCCTGAATTCTTGGGCTGTCTTTCATCCTTTCTCAGGGATCATGGTGACCTGCCTACCTTGGTCAGGCCCCATACCGGTTACCTCCATGGTATCACCTCCATATACACATAGAGATGGTTATCTATGGATCTATAGGTTCATCCTCATACCATGCACTTTTCACTTAGCTTCTCAAGATCCAATGAGACTTCTTTAGGTTACCTCAAAACCAACAAAATTGGTACACACCTTACCAAAGGGTCCCTCTCCCAGGATGTGAGGAAACTACAACTCTTGACAACAAGGTCACAAACGTCCTTAGGGTTTACCCTCACATGAGCATGCCTAACCCAGCTGCTACTAAGGCACAAGAAGACCACCTATTAAACCATGCTAGGTCATACTTGAACTCTTTCCGCAACATTAGACCAACTTAGTTGTGAGGGATTCATGAAACATACCTTTAACTTAAGGGGTTTCCTTTACCTCTACACATGAGGAGTACCATGCTCGAAACTATAGAGACTCAAATCTCATCATGAGCATTGGATACACTGCTTCCCCTCTTAAGCATAGGAACCCTAGGTTCACCTTTGGGTGTCCAACTGCATGCTCAATCTCTTAACCATGAATCAAGCATATCCAAGGTATGTCATGTACTTCCATGATCCTTTTATATAAGTAGTACCTCAGAGTTGAGTCCTCCTCAAGGACAACCAACTAGGTAAAATTCCTCACAACTGGTTACTTAAACCTTCCTCGGGGTCTAAGGCACTCTTTATTTCATCTCATTAGGTAAACTCCTATACCATAGCTTCTAGGAGCATCATCCTTTCTTTAGGGCTTGGTTCCTCTAAAGGCAACCAAGATATCATCTTCCTCCAGGGATCGAGCATGAGTCAACCCCTATCATCCACTTAGGTCGCATCATCCTCAACTCCCACAGTTCCTCATATCTCAATGTTTTAGCTTCCAACCTTCTTACTTGGGGTTCTGCTTTCTCTCTCCAGAGCTAACTCCACATCCAGCCATATTACTGGAGGTCCTCTCTCCATGTAGGATCAAGCTAACAGGCATACCTCTATGTGGGTGATGCCTATGTTCAACTTATGTTTACTCGAGGTAGGTTATCGTTAGTTATTTATGCTTATCTCATAAGCTATCCAACATGCTCCCTTGGCTAGGGTTTTAACTTACTGCTCGTACTACTAATGTACTCTGGGTGCAAGCTATATCCTACTTGCAACAACCCATAAGGTTTCTATAGGTTCTTATCTAACCTCATCGATGATGGAGCTATCCTTCACTCTAACATGCACGACCCTTTCTAGGGTTGGGTCGCCAAAGTTACCAAGTCATCTAACCTCTCATGGCTCATAAGACATCCAAGGCATGTCTATCCAAACATTTGGTCTACCAAGACATCTAACTCACCATGTCATATCTCTCTCTAACCTTCACTTATGGTTAGGATTAACATCATCCTCAAAGGATGTATTAGGTCTCTATTTAGAATGGAGATCTTAACTCCATAACCAACCCTCTCTACTCATTCTAGGTCTAGCCTCAGGTCTCTCCTGAGGGTAAAGACAACTCGTGTCATATGACCTAAGCATGTATCTATTCCTTTATGCTTACTCTATTAAGCTTATGTCCATGACATCTTATTTACATGCTTTTTATTAATTTGGTGGAGGATTCCTTAATCCTTATCAACCTTACCCATACCTCAAGGGGGTGAGGAGAAGAGAGGAAACCCTAATCCTGAAGGTACTTAACAGAATTTCAGTTGAGAAGGGATGAACAAGATGAGAGAGTCCTAAAGGTATCTTATTTCAAGTCATATCCTAAGACATCGGCCAGGCAGTCACACAATCCAGGAGTCCTCGTATTCTGACTAGCGGTGTGGAGGAAAATATTTCCAGCCCCCGGACGTGATCCTTTTCTAGACACCTCAGTCTTTCGGATAATTCTCTAATAACTCCCTTGGGTTCTACAGAATTTGTAAAATTTAATACTTCTTAAAGATTAATTGAGGAACCTATGCTCTGATACCAATTGTAATGACCCCGCCTACTGGTAATCCCCAATTAAGGGAGACCCGAAGGTCAGATCCGTTATTCAATTAACCAGATCAAAGGTTCGACAAATAATCAATAATAATTATGAAATTCTACTAACTAAACTAGAATTGGGTATAAAATTTAAACTTTACTTCCTTTGAAAAACTTTGGAATCTACCTATCCAGAGGTTGAATTAAACTATCTAATCCTCCTTGCACTTTATTTCTTAATTTCACAATGTGTCACCTTACTCTTTGTTCATTTCAGGGTTGTACCTGAAACGCTGACAAACAAAATGTCGGTCAGTATATCGAAATATACTGGTATGTGGGGACAACCAAAAGTTTGCACATATGGATAACAATCTAATTATCACAATCAAGTTAATTAACCAGCCAATTTACATTTTCCAGTATGACATTCTCCACCGCTTTTGCCCTAACCCTGGCATACCCACCTTAGGGTTTCCTTTGCTAATGACTTAAGGCCACCTTCTCAATCCCGAGCTTGGTGCCTGGGGTCACCACTCATGGTTCCCTCTAGCCATGCAATATCATAGGCCACCTTCTCATTCCCGAGCTTGGTGCCTGGGGTCACCATTCAAAGTGTCCATTGGTCTACCCATCTGGGCCTGACCTTTGGCATCATCCATCAGGGTGGCATGTAGGTGCGAGAATACATACTTCTATTATTAATGTGATAATCATAGTGACTTTATAGTTTGCAAGTATGAACATCCAAACTGATAATTTGCATTCAATGTGGATAACCATCCGGAAAATCCTTGGGAAACTAAGGAGGTTATTCATAATTAACCACAGACCTGATCCAGAGTAACTTGCTATCCAAGTAATAATGATAAATAACAAGCAACAAGCAATCAACAATATCCTGAAATTTAATGCATGACATCCAAGTGTTATAATTTATCCAAAATATTCTAAAGCTAGACTTGGATTCCACCTTATGCTTTTTAGGCCACTTTAGGGTTTTATTAGGGTTTTAGCCTCCATAATAGTTTTATCACATTTAATGCCCTCTTATTTCACAAACCCTAATTTCAAAATCATAGGTACAATTAAAGTCCATTATTTCTCTTCTATACTAAAACTACCATCTTTATCTCTTTTAAGTTACTTCAAGATCATTAGACTCAATTACCACCTTTAGTTTCCTTCGAATTGATAATTCATACTTCATCATGATTTAATTCATAAGTGTATTCCATTTAGTATTAATTACCCCTTTATCCATTAGAAAACCCTAAACACCAACTTAAGGGTATTTTATTATGAAAACTCAGTTCTATAGTTATCTTTTCAGATTTAACCCATTAAAACCCATATTTTCTCCAATTAGGGTTTCTAACCCTAAAACAAGCATGAAACTACCTTATTCAAATTTAACTCTCCCTTTTATTCTTAATAGGTTAGTATTAACCTAAAAGAGTCATTAAAAACGAGTTCCATATCAAATTAGGGTTTTATCATAATTTACTACATCAAAGGTGATAACTTGGGGTACTTTTTCAATTACAAGCAATATCAGGTTCCAATTATATTTGTATTGGCTTACTCACGTGTTTCTGATCAAGATTCATGTATTATATGTCCCCAACCGAGCTACCGTTAAATAGTTATGATTTTTTTCTATTTTAATCACTCCCAGCCAATGGCTAGTTGACACGTCAGCAACTAAAGATAACTAATTGACGCTTGCGCCCTTACCCCGTGGTGTTCCACTCAGGGGTAGGGAGGTCTTTTTGTTAGCCTCTTCTTCAACCTCGCGAGCCCGCTCTCACTCACGATGTAGTGTCAGGCCGTGGTCAACCTCGGAGTTGACTTTGAGATCCTACTTCCCGAAGCAAACGAACCAGCTTCCATGACCTCCGTTGCTCCCGTACGAACTCATCGGTGCTTCTAATTGCTCCCGACATGGCCGGAGTTGTAGAGATGACTAAAGGGGTCTCCGACGGCAACCAGGGGGGTCTGCGGTGTAGGGGAGGTTCAAGAGGGAATGATTGATGGCTAGAACTGCGTCGGCAGGTCCTGTAGGATCTCGCGGAATATCGTTCACTCTGATAGAGGGGATGCACCCCCTTATATAGCCTGTGTCTATGGTGTACAGCCGACGGGGTCCCTATGATATAGAGGATTCTTCTTGAGACCCCAAGATAGGAAAAATCTAGGATAGATCTGCCCGCAAGGATCTCACGAATCTACCTAACGTGTTTCCAAATTTTCTTGTGCATTGATCGGAACGGAAATGACCAAGGAAAGAATTGAGTCATGTCCTTACTTTCCCATCCAGACGCAAGCTAGAAGATGGGCTCATCATCGTCAGATCTAGATCTGACGACCTTGAATGCACGTGCCAGGAGCATAATAGGAAAAGAAATTGTGACATTTAATACAATATTCCTGATTATCCACTCACTTTAGGAAGTTTGTAAAAATTGTATCTCTCTCCTCGTTTATCTTTTTAATCTCAAAATTTAAGGGAAAGTCTATAATGAATTAATCCATGTCTGGACCAAATTGGAGACCCAAATTTCAAAGGGAAAGGGTATTTTCTTTATAAGCAAGCTATCTTTTAAATTAAGCCAATTTAATTTAGTATTCCCTCTTTCTTTGCCATTAAATTATTATTTTGAATTCCTTGAACCGCAAGGGACCTTAATGGCTCATAATCCCATCTTGGGAATATTCCTTAGCCTTTTACTTATTTTTCATCTTTTTTCTCTTTCGTCTTATTCATTTCTTATCAAAATATTTCTTTTTGGGGATTTCTCATTATCTTTCTTTTTATTTTCCTCATTGGAGTTCCTTTTATTATTAGGAATCCTTGGGATACGAAATTCCACTAAGGATAACTCAATTACACCTCTTTCCACTTATTTTCCACATTTTATCATTGTTTTCAATTTCTTTCTTAATAAAGAAATACTTAATTGATCTTTTCTTTTCTTTTTGCATTATCTTTGCAACTTTGGACTCCTTGGGACCCAAGGAACCCTTGTGGAACGAAATCCACCTTTGTATTAAGTTCTTTTGCCTTCTAGAGGTTTCCACACCTTTCTTTTCTCAAAAACTCAAATATTCATTTACTAATTGAATTTCCTTTTTATTGGCCCCAATGGCCAATAAAGCCCACAACACAATCATCAAGGCTATTGTAAATGAAATCCATTTATTCAAAACAATTTATCTAATTATTTGTTCCAATATCTTTAATATGAGAAATTATATTTCTCACCAAAAATTGGGGTTGTAACACAAAGTAAACCCTAAAAAGAGGAAGAAACCCTAAAAAGGAATAGAAACCATAAGTAGCAAGATGGTTTGAATAGTTTTTGATAAAAAGTAATTGGATGTATATTTCAGGATTGAACTGTGTACTTGCTTGATTCTGGATTACTTGCTTGTTTGGACTATTCCTGCATCTGAGTCTGCCTGACAGATATGTGGTTACGCTTATGAATATCTCAAGTTAGTTTTCCGAGGTTTTCCGAAGTTTTCATCGATGACTTGAATTAACTGTTGGATGAATTTATTTCATGCAAACTTTAATGTGGCTATGACTATCATATAAGATACGTGCCTACCATCTCAGATCTTGGTCCCCTCTGTGTCTTAATAGTTGACCTAGTACATGGCTACCTATTGGGGAGGTCCATCAGGTCATTGAATGACTTAGCACATGGCTACCACTGGGGTACAACCATCAAGTCACCATGAGTCAGGGATTGAGCTACCTTTGGGTAGGGCCATGCAACTCCATAACCCAAGGTATTGGATACCTGTGTGGTAGGGCAATGGGGGTAAGGATCTACCATATGAGAGACGTAGTATCCATGTCCTCTGTAGGGACAATACAGAGATAGGGGATATGTAAGGATTGAGTAGTATTGCTTAAAGTGTAATCTTGGATGTTAAATGATATTTGGATGACTACATTGTTATTATAGTTGCATGATTATTGTTTCCCCCACATACCAACTTCTTGCTGACCGACGTTTTGTTTGACGGCGGTTCAGGTACAAATGAAAAGAACAAACAGTAAAGTGGCATATAATGAGAATCAACGTGCACAGGAGGATTAGTTAGATTAGTATCTTCATGGATAGAAGCTTAGAAATACCCATTTTTAAAAGGTATGCAATGTTTTGATTTTATACAAGTTTTCAGTTTAGTTGGTAAAATTTATTAATTGTTATTGATTATTTGTTGAACCTTTGATCCGGGTTATTGGTTAACGGTTCTGACCTTTCAGTCTCCCGTAATTGGGGGTTACCGGGAGGCGGGGTCGTTACAATTGGTATCAGAGCATAGGTTCCTCCTCTAATCATTAATAATTATTAAATTTTACAAATTCTATAGAACCTAGTTATTACAGGATTGTCCGAAAGATTGAGGTGTCTAGAAAAGGATCACGTATGGGGGCTGGTAATATTTTCCTCCGCACCGCTAGTCGGAATACGAGGACTCCCGGATTGTGTGACTGCCTGGCCGATGTCTTAGAATGTGACTCGTAATAAGATACCTTTAGGACTCTCTCATCTTGTTCATCCCTTCTCAACTCAAATTTTGTTAAGGACCTTAAGGATTAGGGTTTTTCTCCTCACCCTCGTGAAGTATGGGTAAGGTTAATAAGGTCTAAGGAATCCTCCACCAAATTAATGAAAAGCATGTAAATAAGATGTCATGGACATAATCTTAATAGAGTAAGCATAAACTAAAGAATAGATACATGCTTAGGTCGTATGACACAAGTTGTCATTGCCTTCAGGAGAGACCAGAGGATAGACCTCCTTGTCAGGAGGATGAGTAGAGAGAGTAAGTCTTGGGCGTAGAGACCTCCATTAAAAGTAGAGACCTAGCACATCCTTTGAGGATGATGTTAACCCTAATCCTAAGTAAGGGTTAGAGAGAGAGATGACATGAAGAGTTAGATGTCGTGGTATACCAGGTGTTTGGATAGACATGCCTTGGAAGCCATATGAGCCATGAGAAGTTGATGATCGGGTACCTTTGGCAACCCAGCCCCAAGAAGAGTTGTTCATGTTTGAGCGAAGGATAACTCCTTCATGGACGAGGTTAGAGAAGAATCTATAGAAACCTAATGGGTTGTTGCAAGTAGGATATACCTTGCACCCAGAGTACATCAGTAGTATGAGTAGCAAGTTAAAACTGAGACTAGAAGGACAGGATGGATGGCTTATGACATAAGTATGAGGGGCTATGGATAATCATGAGCAAACATAAGTTTGAGCATAGGCTTCACCCGCGTAGAGGTATGCCTGTGAGCTTGATACTTCATGGAGAGATGACCTCTAGTATTATGGCTGGATGTGGAGTTAGCTTTAGAGAGAGAAAGAAGGAACAAAGCAAGAAGGTTGGAAACCTAAAACCCCGAGATGTGAGGAACAGTGAGGAGTCGAGAATGATGCGACCTAAGTGGATGATAGTGGTTGCCTCATGCAAGATCCCTGGAGGCTGATGATATCTTGGTTGCCTTTAGAGGAACCAAACCCTAGAGAGGATGATGCTTCTGGTACCTATGTGCATGTGGTATAGGTGTTTACCTTCTGAGATAGGAAAGAAGAGTTCCTTAGACCTGGAGAAGTTTGGTAACAGGTTGTGAGGCCTTGTACCTTGTTGGTTGTCCTTGAGGAGGACTCGACCTTGTTGTGTTGCTCGAGTAGAAGGATGACAAGGAGTGCATGTCTTGCATTATACATGCTTGATTCGTGGTTAAGAGTTTGAACATGCATTTTGACACCCAAAGGTGAACCTAGGGTTCCTAGGCCTAAGAGGGGAAGCAGTTACCCCATGCTCAAAATGAGATTTAAGTCTCTTAGTTTCGAGCATGGTACTCCTCATGTGTAGAGGTAAAGGAAACCCCTTAAGTTAAGGGTATGTTTGATGAACCCCTCACAACCAAGTTGGTCTAATGTTGAGGATGAGAACAAGAGTGACCCAGCATGGTTTGGTAAGTGTCTTCTTGTGCCTTAGTAGCTTTCTAGGGCTAAGCATGCTCATGTGCATGCATACCCTAAACATAAGGACGTTTGTGAACGCTGTTATCAAGGTGTAGTTTCCTCCCATCCTGGGAGAGGGACCCTTTTGTAGGGTGTATACCAATTTTGTTGGTTTTGAGGTAACCTAAAGAGGTTTCAGAGGATCTTGTGAAGCTAAGTGAAGAGTACATGGTATGAGAATGAACCTACAGACCCATAGATAACCATCTCTACGAGCATGTGGATGTGTTACCATGGAGGTAACCGATATGGGGCTTGACCAACGTAGGAAGGTTTCCATGATCCCTATGAAAGGATGAAAGTCAGCCATGAATGCAGAGAGAGATGATGATGAAGGCTTGGGTAAGGTTCTAAGTTGAATATGTACTATAAGAGAATCCTAAGTCTATCCTAGGGTCAGGTAGGGATAAGACCGAAGGAAGTAGGAGTTGCCTAATTCCCTAGTTGCACATGACCATAGGGTCGGCAGGTAACAACTATCATTGTTTGAGGGCCATGGGTTAGGAGATTGATCACCTTCATGAACTCATGGGACCCAAAGGGCAGATGAGTAGGGCACTCTTTGGATGCATAAGGGAAGAGGGATGACCCCAAAAGTGTCGACACCCTATAGACCTAGAGGTGATGACCAAGGAAGGTGTGTGTACCCAAGTAGGCTTGAGACTAGTTTTCCATGGAAGCAACTTTGATATCAAGATGATGGTGATGTGGAGACATAAGTTGCATGTTTCAACTTAGATTCAAAGGTGTACTGGCAATGTGGGATGTACCATATCTGATCTTGGAACAGGAAGACCTTTGTGTTTGGACGGCCACCAAATGCTCATTTCCTGTTGTTATGGGAGGGAGAGATGGGACAGTATGCATGCCATACGCCAAGGATGAAAGATGATGGAAGTTGGAACGTTGCTATGAGGTATGAGGACAGAGATGATAACATACCTTGGTGGAGTGAATGATACATGGATGGTTTGCAAACAATAAAAGGTATAAGGTAGTCATCTTATAAGGATGTTTTTTTTCGCATGAGCTATGTGGAATTTTCAAGTGATGCAAGGTAGAGTTGATCACCAAGAAGGTGAGCTCAAAGTGTTCTCAATGAAGATAGACTTAGAGTTCGTGTTTGAGATGATAAGTGAAATACATGGAAGTGTATGTATTCAATGTTACCTAATACCTATGGATGTGAAGTGGTAATGAATGCTCTAGTTGAGATATATCTTCCTAGTTTGGCAAGAGGCTAGAAGAGGTTGTTACGTTAACCCTCAATAGGAAAAGAGATATGTTTGGGCTAACACTCAGATGTAATGAGATCTGTTGAACAATTTAGTAGTTGTATGGTTAGCTAGCCTAGTCTTTGATGCAATGAAAGGATGGTCGTAGAGCCTCAGATACACTTCTTTGGATAGGAAGGTAATAAAACCCTGATGAGAGTGGTTTAGGGATTCTATGGAATTGATCTTGAGGAATCTTATAGGAGATCATGATTTTAAGATCACCTTACACCATGGTACTACTGAGATAATGAGTGGTAGTAGCACTTTGGATGCTTAATAGGAAGTTGCATGTGGCTTATGGCCATGCAAGTAGGAGGTAAAGGACGAACACCAGTAACCATGTGTATCGATATAGAGGATAAAAGAGTCCCTGAGAGGGAATGGGAGTTCATCACTATGGATGATGTGGAAAGTCTCCCCTTGACCAAGGAAAGTCATGATGCTATATGGGTTATGGTAGATCGCCTTACATAGATTACATGAGAAAGAAAGAGTATTGTCAAGAGACAGATCGGGTTGAACTACATGTGAGAGATATAGTTTAACTACACCATGATACAAGTTCAAAAGTTCTTGAGTATGACCTAATGGTTCACTTCCATAAGGTGGAAGCGGATACACAAAGAACTTGATGTTAGTATAGTTTATCACCCCTAACTAATGGTTAGTATGATCCAGACTAGAGGGTCTGATGAGAGCATGTGTGCTCATTCAGGGTGATACATGGAGACAGTTCTTAAAAGGTGATGATAACCACCATAGCCTTTATCGGGATGCAAGAAGTTCTAGTAGGAGATTGTGTTGGTCACCACTTAATTAAGATGATGTTGGTGAAGGAGGCCTCGCGAAGGTCAGAAAGAACCAAAGTGTGTGCAGATGAAGTCACTTTGATCATGCAATGGCTGAGAGAGATCCCAAAGATGACATGATTCGTGAGTTGATGCAAAGCGGACTGACATGCAGTTCATTGTGGGAGAATATATGATGTAAAACCCAACCCCTCTGAGCTACGACTAAGAAAGCTGAGTCCCCAATGTATGGGTCCATTTGAGATGGATTGGTGGAGAAGGTTGTGTTTAGCCTTACCTCTCAGGATAACATGATGTATAAGGTGTTACATGAGTCCGATCTAGAGCACTATGTGATGTACCCAAGCCATGTGCTGAGCCCTGAACGTGTTCAACTATTTGAGAGGCTGAAAAGTCCTGAGTCACCTATGAGGGTGCAAAACACCAAGGTAAGAAAGAACTCAGATGGAAGAATATGAGATGATGAAGGTTCTTGGGAAGCACCATGGAAAGGGTGAAGCCACATGGGAGCCCTGATGGACATAAGAAAGGATTATCCTGTTTGTTTGCTTGCTTGATGGAATTTTGAGGACAAAATTCTTATAAGAGGGGAAGGATGTTACAACCCCGATTTTGGGTTCATTTGGTGAGAAATTTAATTTCTCATAATAAAGATAAAAGAACAAATAATGATGTCTTTTGATTGAATGCATGAATTTTGTTTAAAATAGCCTTATTGATTTATTTGTGGGATTTACTGGCTATTGGAACCAATAACAAGGAAAGGACAAAAGAAACTCCATTATTAATAAGAAATGGAGAAAAGAAAAATGTAGAAACCTCTAGAAGGCAAAATAGTGTAATCCAAAGGTGGATTTCCTGCCTCTTGGGTTCCTTGGGTCCCAAGGAGTCCAAATTTGCAAAGATAAAGCAATAACAAAAGAAAAGATCAATTAGATATTTCTTTATTAGGAAAATAATGATAAAATGTGGAAAATAAGTAAAAAGAGGTGCAATTGAGTTATCCTTGGTGGATTTTCGTATCCAAAGGATTCTTAATCTTAAAAGGAATGCCAATGTGGAAAATAAAAAGAAAGATAAAAATAAATCCTTGAAATGAGATATTTTACTAAAGAAATGAATAAGAAAGAGAAAATAGATAAAGGATAAGTAAAAGTCTAAGGAATATTCCCAAGATGGGATTCCGAGCCATTAAGGGTTCCTTGAGGTTCAAGAAATTCAAAATAATAATTTAATGGCAAAGAAAGAGGAAGTACCGAATTAAATTGGTTTAATATAAAAGATAGCTTGCTTATGAAGAAAACACCCTTTTCCTTTGGAATTTGGGTCTCCAATTTGGTACATTGGTAGATAATGTCGACCCAAAGCTTCCTTTAAAATTTTGTGGAAAAAGGATAAATGATTAATGAGTTGCGATTTTAAGAAGTTTCCTAAAGTGCAAATGATAAATTTAAATGTCACGATTTATCTGGGATTAAATCCTAATTTTTGATTTTGGACGCTCATCTGCGATCGTTGGATCCATGATCCACGGCCCAGGACAAATCCCGAGCTCATCAAGATCTGGAACAACATAGACCAGACTATGTCTTTTCGATTGGTTTTTCCTGCGAGTTGGAGGCCATCTGCGATGATGAGGAGTCCATCTCCTTCAGGAGCTTGCTCCGAACCCAACCACCCCAAGATTGGTGGGGTTTCGTCGTGAAACGGGGAAGTCCCCAATTCACCAGGGACTCGATGGCCACCCTATATATAGGGTAGTGTGCACCACCATGCAAGCAAAACTACTGGTTATCCTCTCATAACTGCGGCGTAGAGACGGACATCATGGTGCCGTCAATTCAAGAAAGCAACCTGACCTAGGGCCCTGTCGAGGAGCATTTAACGCCGGAGGAGAACCACGCTTGGTTGGAGATGAAGAAGCGACGAGAAGAAGAATTGGATCAAGGGTAGAGTTCGTGGGAAGAAGACACAGCTTCCTGACCTCCTAGCTCGCCCGCCAGTGGATGGGATCTCCGAGTCAACCATTGGGTTGACCATCTGCTTGCAAGAAGCAAAGAACGGAGGTTGAAGACGGACACTTGGCAATTTACCAAGATACCCTGACGCCCCTTCAGTATAGGTAAGGGAAACTTGGTCCCTTTGCATCTTTTAATCGCTAGAACAGGCATGCAGGACCTTAGACGTTAGATCCTGAGTGGACCAACGGGCCATCGATCTAACGATCCATATTTTTCTGAAATTAGCAACTAAAGCAATAAAAAAGATTTTCTTTGCTAAAATAATACCTTGAGCTAGAAAACCTGGATGAGATAAGTTAATACATGTAAATTGATCAGAAAAATATGAGGAATGCAATAAAAATGGTTAGGAATCCTAGATCAGTACACTTTTATAAAAGTGTTTTATTTTGATGGAAAAAGTAATAATTTGTGGTTAGAAACCCAAATTGTTGCTAAAGAATAGATATAATCTTGCAAGTGAATAACTTCGAGCACTATTAACTAGTTTAATGATATAGATGGATATTAACCTATTTTGAAAAGGGAATTACAAGAATTAGGGTTTTAAACCTAATAATGTAATTAGTACCCTTAGAAACCCTAAAGTGGGGAAAAAGGGAAGAAAAGATATAGTAATCCTAAAATTAGGGTTTTGTGGTTCAAATGTGATCTTAAGATCTTAGTGGGAAATAAACTGAGATAATTAGGGTTTGATGGATATTTTGGAAAAAAAGTAAAAGTGGTAAAAAGGAAGTGAAACCCTAATTGCAAAGTAAACCCTAAAAAAAGGAAGAAACCCTAAAAAGGAATAGAAACCATAAGTAGCAAGATGGTTTGAATAGTTTTTGATAAAAAGGAATTGGATGTATATTTCAGGATTGAACTGTGTACTTTCTTGATTCCGGATTACTTGCTTGTTTGGACTATTCCTGCATCTGAGTCTACCTGACAGGTATGTGGTTACACTTATGAATATCTCGAGTTAGTTTTTTGAGATTTTTCGAAGTTTTCATCAATGACTTGAATTAACTGTTGGATGAATTTATTTCATGCAAACTATAATGTGGCTATGACTATCACATAAGATATGTGCCTACCAGCTCAGATCATGTTCCTCTATGTGGCTTAATAGTTGACCTAGTACATGGCTACCTATTGAGTAGGTCCATCAGGTCATTGAATGACTTAGTACATGGCTACCAGTGGGGTATGACCATCAAGTCACCATGAGTAAGGGATTGGGCTACCTTTGGGTAGGGCCATGCGACTCCATAACCCTAGGTATTGGCTACCTGTGTGGTAGGTACATGGGGGTAAGGATCTACCATATGAGAGAGGTAGTATCCATGTCCACTGTAGGGAAAACACAGAGATAGGGGATAGGTAAGGATTGAGTAGTATTGCTTAAAGCGTAATCTTGGATGTTAAATGATATTTGGATGACTACATTGTTATTATAGTTTCATGATTATTGTTTCCCCCACATACCAGCTTCTTGTTGACTGACATATTGTTTGTCGGCGGTTCAGGTACAAATGCAAAGAACAAACAGTAAAGTGGCATATATTGAGAATTAACGTGCACAGGAGGATTAGTTAGATTAGTATCTTCATGGATAGAAGTTTAGAAATCCCAGTTTTTAAAAGGTATACAAAGTTTTATTTTATACCAATTTTTAGTTTAGTAGGTAAAATTTATTAATTGTTATTGATTATTTGTCGAACCTTTGATTCGGGTTATTGGTTAACGGCTCTGACCTTTCAGTCTCCCATAACTGGGGGTTACCGAGAGGCAAAGTCGTTATAATATGTCACTCTTTTTTTTAGGTAGGCAAACCGCCTCTTCAGCATGCCAAATGCTCTTTCTACAACATTACGTAATTGAGCATGGCGGTGGTTGAGCATCTCCTTCATGTTGATGTATGATTGTCTTTTTCCTCGATACTTAGATATGTGGTAAGATATGTTGTGATAAGGTGTAAGAAACTGGGTTATATCAATAATCTCTCCCTGCGCTCCCTGGTCGTCGGTTGCGGCGACGCGCGAGGCGATTAGGGTTTTGCTGCAGTGGTAGCTACCCCCTTAAGCGGGCTTCTTCCCGACTTTGTTTCTCTTGCAGGTCCAAGTTTAGGCTGTGGGTGTTTGATCCTACTCGAGGGTTCTTGCTTTGTGATCCGGATGGCAGATTTCCTAGTAGAGCAGTGTGAGCGACTGAGGATAACGGACGAGGAACAGGTTGTGGTAGAGATTGCAGAAGAGGAGGATCGGGGAGTGCCCGATCATGTTGAATTAGCGCTGCTGGGACACATCTTCACCGACCGCACCTATAACTTTGGGGCTATGCAGAAAACCCTAGCGCAGGCTTGGGGTTTGGCGAGCGGCGTGATGTTCCGGTCGATAGATGCTTCAACTTTTGTGATCCAATTCACTCATTGGAAGGACAAATAGAAAGTGCTAGAAGGAGGCCCCTAGAACTTCGACAACAAGATCTTGTTGTTGAAGGAGATCGACCCGTCAGACCAACCGGGGAGGATTCGGTTCAATGAGTGCCAGATATGGGTGCGGCTATACAACGTGCTGTTAGGGTTCCGGTCAGAAATGACGATCAGGAGCATAGCGGAGAAGGTCGGAAGAGTTGAAAAACTGGACTGTGATGCGCTGGGATGGGAGACATCAGTGCGAGTCCGAGTGGGAATCGACGTGAACAAGCCTTTGAAAAGATTTCAGCGGGTGAGGGGGCGTGATGGAGCAACACGAGAAGTCGAGTTGAAATATGAATGTCTCCCTTCATTTTGCTATATCTGCGGCAGGATGGGGCATATAGATAAAGACTGTGACGAGTATGACGAGGAAGAGGAGAACCATTGGGGTTGGGGATCTTGGCTCAAGGCGTCGCCGCGGAGACCGAGAATTCCAGTGGAGGAGGAGCTTCTCGGTGGGACTCGATCGAGGTTAAAACGGGGGCTGTTCTTCCAAACCAGGAGCGGCTCCCAAGCATCGGCCTCTGACGCGGAGTCGGGAAGACGAACGAGGGAGTCTACGGTGGACACACAGTCGACGAACCGAGATGGAGGGCATGACCAAGGAGGGGAGGTGGCGATGGAGGTGTCGCAGGAGCAGGGGGAGGAGGGGGGGAAGGATGGGCCATCAGAGGTGATCATCATGGAGGAAGGTAATCAGCAAGCGTTGGCTCGCCGGACACTCAGTCCGACGGGGCAGTGCAATCCTAATAAGCAGAAAGGGACGTGGAAGGAAAGGGAGGCAGACCCAGAGGTGCAGACGACTACGGCGGGGATGGCATGCAAGAAGCAGGTCCAGGAGGGCTCGGGCAAAGGAAAACTGATGATGGGCAATTACAAAGCACAGGGAACAGAGAAGGTAGCGCGTAGGGAAAGGGAGGCTGTAGAAGTTGAACATCTGTCATCGCCGGAAGAGGAGGGAATTAGGGAAGTGGCTCCGGCCCGTCCAGGGAGGAGGGTGACCAGAGTAGTGCTGCCTGATGACCTGAGTATGTTTCCAGGGAAGGAAGGGGAGGATATGGAGAAACAATGGAGGAAAGAAAAAGAAAAGAAGAGGCTACGACTTCGTTTAAGGGGAGCAAACAAGGCAGGGCACGAGCACAAGGCTGAGAACCGTATGACCAGGGCAATGGGGAAAGCGACCACGAGGTTGGGTGCGTCGAAAAGACAAAGAGAATCGGAGGAAGACGATAATCAGTCTCTGTGGCTACAAAAATCTGATGGAAATCAACTGGCAGATGAGAAAACAAAAAAGCAAAAAATGGGAAGTGTGTGCATATCTACCTCAGATGAGTCGGCATCGGGTGCAAACCATCAAGTAGCGGGTGTTGGGCCAACCCAACCCCGTGAACAGCAATGAAAATCTTGAGTTGGAACTGCCAGGGTCTGGGTCGCCCGACAGCGGTACAAGCCCTTCGGGAGTTATGTCGGAGGGAAAGACCCAACATAGTTTTCATTATGGAAACTATGCTTGATTATAGAGCGTTGGATAGGATAAAAAGAAGATGTGGTTTTGTTGACGGCATGTGTATGTCGAGTGCTGGGAGGGCAGGTGGACTGGGTTTCTGGTGGCGAGAGGTCGAGGTGGAGGTTACGGGTTTCTCTGCGAGGCACGTGGAGTGCAAGGTGGTGGACAATTCTATTGGTTATGCATGGCACGCATGTGGTATCTATGGCTGGTCTGCACAAGCTGAGAAATACAAGATTTGGGATTTGATGCGTCAGATCCGTGGCAGGCATGGGGAGTCGTTGATTCTGTTCGGAGATCTGAATGAGATCACCTGCAATGAAGAAAAGAGGGGTGGCCCGATGAAACCAGACAGATTTATGAAGCCGTTTCGGGATGTGATTGATGACTGCACTCTGCTTGACATGGGATACTTCGGCAACATGTTCACTTGGAGGCGAGGTCTATCGGTGGAGACGCTTATGGAGGAGAGGTTGGATAGGTTCCTGGTGAGTGATGAGTGGAGGGGAAAATATTTGGGGAGTTGGGTCCACCATCTTCCGTTCTATCAATATGACCATGCACCCATCATTCTTTCGGCTTTGATAGGGGAGGAAAGACAGAGGAAGAGACAATCCAGATTTTTCTTTGAACCTATGTGGCTGTCCGAGGAATGTTGTGCAACTACGGTGGAAAATTCTTGGGAGGCTTGTAGTGGTATGGACCTCAGAGACAAATTAAGGGGTGTTAGTGAAGATCTGGCTACATGGGCTGATGTCAAGTTTGGAGACATAAAAAAGAAGATAAAAATTACTGAGAAAAGGCTGGGGGAGGAGCAGCGAAAATGGCCGGATGGTAGAGTGCTACAAAGATGTGAGGAGCTTTCTAGAGAGCTGGAAAAATTGCACAGGGAAAATGAAGCTTTTTGGTGTGCTAGAGCCAGAATTAAGGAGTTGAAGGAAGGTGATAGTAATACTGCATATTTCCATCATAAAGCATCTCAAAGGCTGAAGAAAAACACGATTGATGGGCTTAAAGACTCTTGTGGAATATGGAAAACAAAGGGTAAAGATATCTTGGGCATCATTGAAGATTTCTATTAGGACCTTTTCACATCTTCCAACCCGGTGGATATGGAGGCTGCGGTGGAAGGGATAAAAACCATGATAAGCAATGCTATTGCTGATCTGTTGGATAGGGACATTTCGGATGAGGAGGTGAAGAAAGCAGTTTTCCAGATGCATCCAAACAAAGCGCCTAGCCCGGATGGTTTAAAACCCATGTTTTATCAAAAGTTCTGGCAGGTGGTGGGTAAGGATATCTCAAATTACGTCAAGGGGTGGTGGAAAGGCGATTATTCTTGCAAGGAGTACAATGATACCTTGGTAGTGCTGATTCCGAAGATTAAAAAACCAAGGGTGGTGGCTGATTTTCGGCCTATTAGCTTATGTAATGTCATTTATAAAATAGCCACAAAGGTGCTCTCCAACCGTCTCAAGCCTTTCATGGACAGTATCATATCTGAACAACAAAGTACTTTCATACCGGGTAGATTGATCATGGACAATGCCTTAATTGCCTATGAGTGTTTCCATGCTATGAAACGAGGGAGAGGAGGAAAGAAAGGACACATCGCTTTGAAGCTTGATATGATGAAGGCCTATGACAAGAATTGAATGGAAATTTCTGAAGACTGTTATGGAAAAGTTTGGGTTTGGTAAGAGGTGGTGTGATAGAGTGTTGGACTGCGTTTCTTCGGTCTCTCACACGTTCACGGACAACGGGGAAAGATCAAACACCTTTCAGCCTTCACGAGGACTTCGACAGGGTGACCCGCTCTCCCCTTATCTTTTTATTCTATGTGCGGATGCTTTCTCTACTCTCTTGAACCTCGCGGTATCTATGAATACCATTCATGGTATGAGTGTGTGCCGCGGGCCCCCCCGGATCTCACATCTATTTTTTGCAGACGACAATATTCTTTTTGCTAGAGGGACAAGGAATGAATGCCTTAAAATAGCTGAAATTATCAGCCAGTACGAACAGGCATCGGGTCAAAAGGTCAATCTGACCAAGTCCGAAATTGCATTTAGCAAGAAGATACAAAGAAGCAAAAAAGATGAGTTGCAGTATCTGATGGGTTTCAAAGAGGTGGAAAAGCAAGCATCTTATTTGGGGCTACCGGCGGCTATTGGGAGGTCGAAGAAGAAGGTGTTGAAGTATATCATTGACAGAGTGAGAAACAAACTACAAGGATGGAAGGAAAGACTTTTATCCAAACCGGGAAAGGAGGTTCTTATTAAGGCTGTGGTGAAGGCTATTCCTACATACGTTATGAGCGTGTTCCAATTACCGATGGGGATCATTGAGGAGATCAATTCTATGGTGGCCAAATTTTGGTGGGGGGCGAAAGCGGGGGAAAGGAAGATATCGTGGCTTTGTTGGGAGGGGATGTGCAAACCGAAAAGGGAAGGAGGAATGGGGTTCAAAGATATGACGACGTTTAATCAAGCTTTGTTGGCACGTCAGTTGTGGAGAATGCTCACCAAACCAGATTTATTAGTGGTGAGAGTTCTGAAGGACATGTATTTCCCGAATGGAAGTGTTCTAAAAGCTAGACTGGGTCTCATTCCAAGCTACACGTGGCGAAGTCTATGGGGTGCAATATATCTCCTCATGCACGGTGTATTGCGTAGTATTGGAAATGGGCGGGACACGAACATATGGGAAGATAGATGGCTGCATGGAGATGAGGGGGATCTTTCTCGGTACAGACCGGATGAGGCTGGCGAGGTGAGCACGGTGAGGGATTTGATGGTGGAGGGATGGAAAGAATGGAACGTGGACATGCTACTGGAGCTCTTTCCTAGGCATGTGGCTGCTTTGATTAGGGAGATTCCACTTCCTATTTCTGAGCAGGAGGACGACATCTTCTGGTGGCCAAATGCAAAGGGTTTCTTCACTGTTCGTTCGGCCTATTGGTTGGGGAAATTGGGAGGAGAAGCTATGCGGGAAAGGCATAGGGTGGTACCGCATGACCTGTGGAGATTGATATGGGGAAGGAGGTGGCCTCCAAAATTATCACACTTCCTATGGCACATTGCTACTGGGTGTCTAGCAACACGGAGTAGACTTAGAGACAGACATGTTACAGATGATGGGGTTGTTCTATTTGTGCTCAACAGGAGGAAACTATCCAACACATGCTAGGGTACTGTTTGGGGGCGGAAGTGGTGATGAGGGAGAGTTGGATGCAACCGATGCCACGACTGGGAAGCATGCAAAATGTACAAGACGATCTATTGGAGCTGCTGCAAAATAGCACGGACGAGGAGAAGGATGAGATCGTGGTGGTTTGGTGGATCATATGGACGTGCCGCAATAACAAAAATTTTCAAGATGAGCCACCTTTTCCGAGGCCTATACTACAGTCATACCGAGCAATGATAGCTGACTACCGGCGATATAAGTGGGGAAGGGAGGACGGACAGCAAGGGGATGAGTATGGGGGGCGGCGGACTGATGGGGAGACTGGCGGAGCTGCTGTGCGGGTAGTGCAGGCGGACGGTCGGACGCACAGCTGCATCTTCGTACACATCGACGCAGTAGTAAAGCCGGATGGATGATGTGCGGTAGGGGGGGTGATTAGGGAAATGAATGGTGAGTTCATGGGTGCAACACAAAGATGCATGAGAGCTGGTTGGTCGTCGGACATTGCGGAGGCTATGGCTGCTAGAGAAGGTATCCTCCTTGCTCGAGACATGGTGCCATCACAGAATCATCTCTACCTATGTTCAGATTCCCTGAATGTGATAAACGCTTTGAAGATCAAAGAAAAGCACTCCGGTTACTTGGGTTTGCTAGCTGCGGATATTCGTAGCGTTGCTCCTTTCTTTCTTTCTTGTAGTTTCATTCATGTAAAAAGGGCTCAAAACTCTTTGGCTCACCTCGTTGCTCAGGATGCTCTTCTTTCTGGGGGCAGACATCTAGATGGACTTCTTTGCCTGTCCAATGGAGGGAAGCAGCTGAGAATGATTTATTTTTTGTTCCTTGATTTTATATGAATGAAAGTGTCCGAATTCAAAAAAAAAAAGGTGTAAGAAACTGACATGTGTTGGCATACCCTGCATCTACTAGGTAAAACTTCCCTGCCAGTACTTTGAAACCTCCTGTTGTCATTGCTACTTGTAGGACCCTTTGGTCAGCAGTAGATCCTTCCCACCCAGTTACGACATATGTAAGCTCCATTGAGAAGTCCACAACAGCCATGACATTCAGAGAGATATTCCCTTTTCTATCTCAATAATGATTTTGCTTGTCTCATTTTACCAGTATTGGGATATGTGTCCCGTCAATTTCCCCGACGACATTCTACGCCACCAAAATCGAGTGTAAACATACAAAGTATAAGAAAAATTATTATTAATTGTAGCGGAAAACTAATACCTTGAAGTAAGGGTAGAACCTTGGGCTCTCTAATATTCGACGATGTGTTGTTATGGTTGTTGTTTGCATGACAACATAGTCATGGCACAACCCACACACACCCTCCAATACTTTGTTGAACTTTCTGCTTATGGTTTCACCAATGTGAATGTAGTCCTTCACCAAAACATGGTTTGAATGGACATGGCCAACTATCTATAGAAAGTAGCATACAACCTCAACTGATGAGACGCCTCTACTACTTTGTAACAACCCCTGATTCTCAAGCTTGTCCATGAGGGCTAGTATAGTCTGAGGTCACATTCGATATAGGTCATAAGCCCTCTAGTCATGACCAGTTATGAATTCTAACACCTTTTGTTGGCCACTCCTAATACTAATAGACCTAGGTATTGAAGGTGGTATGTCATCATCATCAGAAATATCGTCCATGATGGAGTCTGCTATTGAGTCAGCTATTGCATCAGCAATGCGATTTGCTGGCCCAGACATGATATCTAAAATTTGTGTAAGGAGGTCTGTTGTTTTCGTATGGCCAGTAGCAGCCATGATGCCTACAATGAAAATGATAACAAGCTTGACATGATCCCTAAAATGAAATGAAAAATGCCCTGACCATAATATGATAGATGTGACAAATAATGAAGTACATCAACATTATATATGAATATAACAGTACGAGCAACAAAAGTCTGACTGTCGAATAATTATTACAACAATAAGTGAAGTGGTGTTCATGTTCCCAAACATGGATAACATAATGGCAAAACAAATGCCCGCATTTAGAGAAAATACTAAATTGGAAAGCAATTAATATCATGAACCATCATCTAACTTATGATGTTGTAGGGCCTCTATTATTCCCACTTGTGCCAGCATCATTGGTACCAGTATACCACGTCAAAGCAAAGACCTGCTGAGATGGCACAAAAGAGGATGACATTGAAGGTCTTGGTGTCGCACTACCGCCTATGGACCTTTCCCAAAGGTCCTGCATCCATATTGTTATTTTGTGTGGGGTATGTGTAAGACTGAGGTAGATGTTGTGGTTTGTTGACTCCTTTATGGCATTCACAAGAGTTGTAAATACAAGGGCCTAGGCATCTGGGAAAGTGTCATTGAAATGTTAGAATATAGTCCTAAACTCTTCTTTTTCAATGGTTCTGTTGGCCACACTCTCATGTACCTTTTCATACACCTGTGTGAATTGAGATAGCACATCATTCGATAGCACACATCATTCTTGTGTCATGGCAGTCACTTCCTGTGTCAGTGGCTATGAGGATTCCTTCCCCCAATCCCTTAGGTATCTGTTCCTCCTCCATCAGTGTCACCCTCACTATGCATAGCAGATGTGCCTATGTCAGGTCCCCCCAGGGGGTTTCTGTGTTCATGGGTGAATCAGACACATCTAAGTCTACAAAAACTTCATCCTTAGAGGCAACGTCAGATGGTATTTGTCTATCCACTGAAGACATTACATGGTGTCCTCTACCAATGTTCCTCCCTACCATCAACTCGATGTTGTAGTAGTGGGGAAATGCTCGGTTAATCAACCTAGCAAGATCCTTGTTTGCCTAATTATAAAAAAAGATTTTAGTATGACATTCTAATGTATATGTAGGACACTAATAAGGGTTTGTTTGAAATACATACCGGAAGAATGTCCCTCCACTCAGGGGTGTTAGGCAGCCTCGGCTTGTTCCTAGTCTCATCCCATCCGACAACACTCTTGTTGGTTACAAGCTTCAATTTGGCATAGTCCTTCTTCAGGTTCTTCCACCCAGTTTTCAACTATTCTAATGTACAGTCCAGCCTAGCCATCCTATTTTGCCATTCACATAGTGTCTCCCTTTAAGCGTCCCTAGTAAAATGGCCGTCAATACACCTTCCTATGTCATACTGCCTCCGCAATGATGAAACTAGAGCATCATCAGACTCTCTCGATCATGTAATACGCAGCCTGGGGTCTGCGGAAGACATACTAGCATAGGTGTTGCAACATATAATGACAATGAGTGGTGTTTATAGTAATATTAAATGAGGACATGCACTATTTGAGGATAATAACAAAATATAATATTAGATTTAAAAATAAATGAGACCATCCATGTATCTCATAAGCTAATAAATGCCTCCTAATATGACCAAAAATATTATAACTTAATATTGCAACTGCTATGTATGTTTGTGGTTGTTTTGTAACTAGCATTGCCAGTTTAGCATTAAATTTACACATATGTGATGTTTCTGATGGGATGGTAGTTGGTATAATTCGTAGCATATCCCCTTCTAACAAAATGCATCTGACAACCAAAAAACTTGGTCTGGAATCATGATGGAAATATAGTTGTAAATAATAAATAGGAGAATGTAATGTAGACTAATCAAGTGAATGTTTGAGAAAAACATGCTTCATAGGGAAACACCTCTTTATAACTGACCATCCTGTTATCTTCTAGCCCACTTCAAATATCCATACTCAGGGCAAATGTGATTAAGGCTATCCAAGTTATTTTTTATCAATCAAATACGAATTGTTCTGACTAAATAAAGTTACCCTATCCTAGACAACAACATGTGGAACCCTTGACTTGTTGGAGGAATTTCTCCAAGTTCTTTTTTTGTTCCCAAGCACTTTTTGTAAAGCTACCAAACAATTGTCAAAGAAGGAAGCTTGTTGATTAACACAACAATGCCTTACAAAATTTCATGCATTTGTATGAGTGAGACTAGCTTTACATCAATAATGATTTGCATCATTAATGAGCAAAATGAAAGGAAGATGACCATCAATAATGGCCATACAACAATTATTTTTTTTCTTCTTAACAACAAGGGATCTGGAAATAGATCATGTGGTAAATGACATTATAGAAGGATGCATCTTGGCATCTACACCACTATCATTAATAAGGAACCATGTAAAGAAGTGAAACCACTTCTCTACTAAAAATTTGAAATATCAAACCTCCAATCCAAACACACTCAGAAGGTATGATGGGGTGGGTGTAAAAGTTTCAAATCTTTATATTATGGTAACAAAAGACCAAAGTATAGCAGCGGAATAAAACATGAATATATTCAATTACAAAATAAAGGGTTACAAACTTAAACTTACATCATAAGGATCCATGTAGAGGAAATCTAAACCACCTCAAGATTGTCTCCAAGCTTTAACTTCACAATCAAAGTTCGGGTCAACATGCCTTGTTATCCAAGTCTTCCACCTAGGGTTGGAAGCATACCCCACCAAAAGAGAAACAAAAGGAGACATCAACAAAAGCTGGTATGTGCATACTAAAAATCAACATTGAGCAATTTATAAAGGATAAGGACATCAAAACTAAAACGCTTCCCATGCAAAAGAAAAGGACTACCTAATAGGGCATAAAAGAATCATCATCATCATAAAAGAAGATACTTGCCATAATCAAAACACTAACCTGTATGCATGTGAGATAAGCATAGCCCTAGAACAATATAAACATAATTGGCGGCCAACCCCCATAAAGCTGAAACCTGATAGAGAATGGCACATAACCAAACTCCCAAATATATATAAAACATGGGCCAAGAATCACACATCTTTCCTTGGGTATGAGGTTCCTTGCCATCCCAATTTATACTACTCTAGTGCTACTAAATCACATAGCATGTTTAATGTAGAGGCAAGTAAAAGGTATAGTCAAAATTATTCAATGTTGCCATCACACAATGGACAACACAAACATATAAACAAATCCACTTCAAAGTGGGCATATATCACCGAGTAAACTTCCACATCACAATGGGCATATAATATCAAAAGTCTAACTTGCACCAAGGCAACAAGATAATATTCCAAGAGAATATCCATTATCACAAGATCAATAATAAAATAAAGTACTTCACATGAAGCATGATTTTAAAAGAATAAGAAAAAATGTAGGCTAATGTCCATAGGACCAAGAGAAAGAAGAATATAGGTTAATTTATCAAAGGAATAATAGGGTATGCAAACATACCTCAACTTTAAAGTCAAACGATCCAAAGTCACATCTAGGTCCAAACCTAGGCATCCAAAGCACCTATTATCATATATGTGGGTGTAGGGTTAGGTTTCCATTAATTACTCAAAACCCTAAAAACACCTTTTTTATTATTATGTGAATTAGGTTTCCAAAACCATTCCATATTTTAGTATATGTCATTAGGAGTCCAAAGCATATTTAATTATATTTTTCTGACTTATAGATAATTAGTTATGATTTTTATAAGTTAGTTCATCATTATTTGCATTCATTGAAAACATCTATTATTGATTGATAGATTTAGATATCAAAACATGTACCATTCGAAAGCTTGCATTTTTATGAATCCAACGAGTATTTATTTGTAATTTTTGGACACACAAACAATTAGTTATGCATTTTAGAAATTCGACCAATCACAAAATTAGGAAATTCCAAATAAGCGAGAAAGAGGGGAGAACATAGGATCAGTCCCACATGACTTGGACCAATGAAGCACGGCCACGTCACCTGGTCAAAGTCAGTGAGACCCGCACCAACAAAAGAAAACAAAAAGGTGAATTACCAAGGTGCCCCCGCGCGAGAAAACAATGAAAGAATGGACTTGTGAGGGCAAAACGGTAAATTTATCAAGGGGATCATCCCCAAGCTCAGTCGCAAACATGGCGCTGAGGAGATCCAGCCTAATTTGGGTGATTTTGTAGCACATGACCAAACTCTGAGATGTGGGTACCGTAAGAAAGCCCAAGAGAAGACAAAACCTACCATACCTTCAATTCACACAGAGGTAGCGAGTAGAGGGATCATGGTCCACCACAAGGATAGACCAAAGAACCGAACTTCGGCGAGCGATCATGCGAGATCTGTAGAAATTGACCAATGGAAAACGTCGTACGGTTGCTAATACACCCCAAGGTACCCATATATATAGTGGAGGGTGAGAGAAATTCCAAGTTGGCTTGGGACCGACCTTGCTTGCGGCGTAAGGTTTGGGGTTTCACGAACTGAGAGGAAAAAGGTAGGGAAAGTAGGGATCAAAAGATGTGGGATCAAACCAAGAATCCAAAGGTGAAGAAAGTTTGAAGAAAGACCAATTGTGGAGAGAGAAAACATCAACGGAATATAAGAGAGTCGGTGGGTTACTGTAGTAGTCCGACTCGGGGTTGAAGACAAAGTGAGAGTCGTTCGATCGGGAATCAATGGCCGGATCACTCGTGACATTATGTAAATCGAAAATCATAGTAGGACAATGAAATCAATTAAAGTGATACATTAATTATCTTCCTTTTTCTCTCTCCTCTTTTGAGGGTGCAAACTAACTCCAAATTAGGTAAAATTTTGCACAGAGGCTAATTAAAGCATTTAGATTCCTAATAAAAAAATAGATTTGCCTTTTGAAAACTTTTAATGGGTTAAGTAAATCAAATCATATTTTCTCTTTCCTCCTTCATTAATGGCTTTACGATTATCCAAATTTTATGGAACTTGACCCACAAGTCATATTTAATGTGTTGGATACGAATTTGCAATCAATTTTACATATTGGAGTTGTTTAGGCATTGTTTTAATATTTTGAAGGTTTTACATACTTTCTCTCTCCTGATTTCACCTTTTAAGCTAACTTTCTCCAAATTGGATGAAAATTCACCCAAAGGCTATATTTATTATGTAGATTACGGATTTAATATTATTTTCCTCTTTTAGAGTCATTTATTATCTTTTTTGGTATTTTAGGAAAAACACACATCTTCTTTTCCAATTTGGATTAAATGACTTATATATATGTGAATAATGTGAAACTTGTCTCCCAAGGTAATTGGGATCCAAGGAAGTTGATTTTTAAACTTAAATTTTACTTTTGGGATTTATTTTTATGAGATATGTCATATGGCCCATTAGTGGCTTGTTAGCTTAATTACATATTCAATTAAGTTCTTTATCATCTTATTAGCATCCAAATGAATTATGTGACATATTAGATTACATTTTTCATGCATTAGATTGTTGGGATCATTCTAACCACAACCTTGTTTGGTCCAACCCAAAAGATCAAAGTTCTAGGGTAGGGTTTGAGATCCAATATGTTACAGCACTCCACCCCTTAAAAAGGATTTCGTCCTCGAAATCTATTGATCAAAAGATCAACATCTAACTAGTCTCCACCCCTTAAAGGGTTCAACCTAACTAGTCAAACTAAACAACTTTTAGAGATACCCACATCTCTTAGTTGTGAAAGTTTTAGAGATTAGTATTTCTCATGTATCCAACTAAAGTCACCATCTTGGGTTGAGTTTTTAGCTCCTCGTGTCTCTAACCTATCAACCCTACGTAAACATCTAAGAGTCATAGGGTAGGTCAACTACACCATTATATCAAACCTAATCACAAGAAGGGTTAGATTCTACTCAAACTAGAGTTTCTCTTCATTGTGACTTAGTTCAAGAAATCTTCGGGAAAAACTAGAGAACACATTTTGTTTTGTACATATAATATTATATGAAAATAGTTTGTTGTGAAAAACTTTTGTGATTGAAAACTGAAATCTAGGGCCCAAAATCAAAGTGAGAAACGAAGTCACAAAAATTCCATAATTAGATCTCCTAACATATTCTCATCCTCAAACAAAACCTTGTTGCAAAAAAGATCATCATTGATCAAATCTAGGGTCACATCTCACTTAGAGGTAACTAACTAAGTCAATGGTTCTATAGGGAGACAAAATTGAAATAGTCAAATTCCGACTACCATGGGCTCTGATACCATGTTGTAAAGAAGTGAAACCACTTCTCTACTAAAAATTTGAAATATCAAACCTCCAATCCAAACACACTCAGAAGGTATGATGGAGTGGGTGTAAAATTTTCAAATCTTTATATTATGGTAACTAAAGACCAAAGTATAGCAGCGAAATAAAACATGACTATATTCAATTATAAAATAAAGGGTTACAAACTTAAACTTACATCATAAGGATCCATGTATAGGAAATCTAAACCACCTCAAGATTGTCTCCAAGATTTAACTTCACAATCTAAGTCCGGGTCAACATGCCTTGTCATCCAAGTCTTCCACCTAGGGTTGGAAGCATACCCCAGTAAAAGAGAAATAAAAGGAGACATCAGCAAATCCTGGTATGTGCATACTAAAAAGCAATAGTGATCAATTTATAAAGGATAAGGGACATCAAAAATAAAAGGCTTCCCATGCAATAGAAAAGGACTACCCAATCGGGCATAAAAGAATCGTCATCATCATAAAAGCAAATATTTGCCATAATCAAAACAATAAAGATTGTGCAATACTAGCACAAAAAGAAGGTAGGGCACACACCCCACAATCATCAAAACTAACATGCATGCATGTGAGATAAGCATAGCCCTAGAACAATATAAACACAATTGGCGGCAAACCCCCATAAAACAGAAACCTGATAGAGAATGACACATAACTAAACTCCCAAATATATATAAAACATGGGCCAAGAATCACACATCTTGCCCTGGGTATGAGGTTCCTTGCCATCCCAAAAAGAGCAGGAAATATCACATCTTCTATAAACAAAACCAATGCAATTTACACTACTCTAGTGCTACTGAATCACATAGCATCTTTAATGTAGAGGCAAGTAAAAGGTATAGTCAAAATTATTCAATGTTGTCATCACACAATGGACAACAAAAACATATAAACAAATCCACTTCAAAGTAGGCATATATCACCAAGTAAACTTCCAAATCACAATGGGCATATAATATCAAAAGTCTAACTTGTACCAAGGAAACAAGATAAGATTCCAAGAGAATATCCATGATCACAAGATCAATAATAAAATAAAGTACTTCACATGAAGCATGATTTTAAAAGAACAAGACAAAGTGTAGGCTAATGTCCACAAGACCAAGAGAAATAAGAATATAGGTTAATTGCTCAAAGGAATAATAGGGGATGCAAAAATACCTCAACTGAAAGTCAAACGATCCAAAGTCACATCTAGGTCCAAGCCTAGGCATCCAAAGCACCTATTATCATATATGTGGGTTAGGTTTCCATTAATTATTTAAAACCCTAAAACACCTTTTTATTATTATGTGAATTAGGTTTCCAAAACCATTCCATATTTTAGTATATGTCATTAGGCGTCCAAAACATATTTTATTATATTTTTAAGACTTATAGATTATTAGTTATGATTTTTATAAGTGAGTTCATCATTATTTACATTCATTGAAATCACCTATTATTAATTGATAGATTTAGTTATTAAAACATGTACCATTAGAAAGTTTGCATTTTTTTTTAATCCAACGAGTATTTATTTGTAATTTTTGGACACACAGACAATTAGTTATGCATTTTAGAAATTTAACCAATCACAAAATTAGGAAATTCCAAATAAGCGAGAAAGAGGGAAGAAGAGAGGATCGGTCCCACTTCACTTGGACCAATGAGGCACGACCATGTCACCTGGTCAAAGTTAGTGAGACCCGCACCAACAAAAGAAAACAAAAAGGTGAATTACCAAGGTGCCCCCGTGCGAGAAAACAATGAAAGAATGGACTTGGGAGGGAAAAACGGTAAATTTATCAAGGGGATCATCCCCAAGCTCGATCACAGACATGGCGCCCAGGAGCTCCATCCCAATTTGGGTGATTTGTAGCACATGACCAAACTCCAAGATGTGGGTACCGAAAGAAAGCCGAAGAGAAGATGAAACCAACCATAGCTTCAATTCACACGGAGGTTGCGAGTAGAGGGAGCATGGTCGACCGCAAGGACAGACCAAAGAACTGAACTTCGGCGAGCGATCATGCGAGATCTGTAGAAATTGACTGATGGAAAACATCGTACGGTTGCTAATATGCCCCGAGGTACCCATATATATAGTGGAGGGTGTTAGAAAGTCCAAGTTGGCTTGGGACCAACCTTGCTTGCGGCGCAAGGTTTGGGGTTTCACAAACCGAGAGGAAAAAGGTAGGGAAAGTAGGGATCAAAAGCTGCGGGATCAAACCAGGAATCCAAAGGCGAAGAAAGTTCGAAGAAAGACCAATTGTGGAGAGAGAAAACATCGACCGAACATAAGAGAGTCTGCGGGTTACTATAGTAATCCGACTCGGGGTTGAAGACAAAGTCAGATTCGTCCGATCGGGAATCAATGGCCGGATCACTCGTGACATTATGTAAATTGAAAATCATAGTAGGACAATGAAATTGATTAAAGTGATACATTAATTATCTTCCTTTTTCTCTCTCCTCTTTGAGGGTGCAAATGAACTCCAAATTAGGTAAAATTTTGCATAGAGGCTAAGTAAAGCATGTAGATTTCAAATATAAAATTAGATATGCCTTTTGAAATCTTTTAATGGGCTAAGTAAAAAAAATCATATTTTCACTTTTCTCCTTCATTAATGGCTTTAGGATTATCCAAATTTTATGGAACATGACCCACAAGTCATATTTAATGTGTTGGATACGAATTTGCCATAAATTTTACATATTGGAGTTGTTTGGGTATTTATTTCATATTTTGAAGGTTTACATACTTTCTCTCTCCTGATTTCACCTTTTAAGCTAACTTTCTCCAAATTGGATGAAAATTCTCCAAAAGGCTATATTTATTATGTAGATCACATATTTAATATTATTTTCCTCTTTTGGAGTCATTTATAATCTTATTTGATATTTTAGGAAAAACACACATCTTCTTTTCTAATTTGAATTTAATGAATTATATTTATGTGAATAATGTGAAACTTGTCTCCCAAGGTAATTGGGATCCAAGGAACACAATTTTTAAACTTAAATTTTACTTTTGGAATTTATTTTTATGAGATATGTAATGTGGCCCATTAGCTTAATT